>CM077158.1:51368496-51575562 GCA_039583875.1 Platanthera guangdongensis | reverse complement strand
GAGACCATTACTAGCTGTTATGAAAGGTTCTTCAGACAGTTAATGAGCTAAAGAGCTATGTCAGGGCCTTTAGTAATTATGAGCTAAAATGATAAACTTCTTAATTCTCTTACTAGAGAACTGGGACACTAAGATATGTCCCATTAGAGAAGTGGCAAAGCTGACAGATACTCCACCATCCCACACTGTTTGGTAAGAAGGCTTTCATATGAGATGATGACTGACAAAGGGAAAAGGAGGAAGTGAAGACAGAAATAGCAGAGGCCTGACCAAAAGAAACTACCGTGGCCTTCAAGGCAGATAGCTCCAAGAGGAGCAAGGAGAAGAATCATTCTCCCCTAAGAAGGCCAGCTGGCTTCAGGAGATTCAAATCAAGAAGAATATGGACTGTAATATGTCTGATGAGGAGTTTACGACGTCGGAACCCCGGCCGACTACTGCTAATGCTATGTGACGGATACGGGGGGCTTTAATTTGGTATCAGATGAGGTTTCGATCCTCCGACCTGTGGGTTATTTGGCACACGCCCGTGTCCAGGGCCGTGTGCCTCATTCGCCGTCAAAATCGAATCACCTGGAACCTCACACGGGTATCGAACACGCCGTGTTCGAGCTGACATGCCCGTGTTCCACCTGACACGGCCGTGTGGCGGCCGTGTACCCCATCATTTTTCCCAAAATCAACCCGAGCACTGCACGGGTTCTAGGACACGCCCGTGTCCTTACGTGTCACCTCAACACCGCCTGGACCCCAGGCCGTGTACACGGTCTCGACACTCAATGCTTCGTCGAGTGAAGATCGTCGACCTAATGACACGGCCTGCGACACGCCCGTGTCCTAGGCCGTGTGCCTTGTCTCGACGCATTGTCGAGCAAAGCTCGTCGACTTCCCGGGACGAAGTGTCGACACGGGTCGACACGCCTGCGACACGCCCGTGTCGCAGGCCGTGTGCCTTGTCTCGACGCAATCGTCGAGCGAATCTCGTCGACTTCGCGGCTAAGTGTCGACACAGCTTGACACGCCCTGGGACACGCCCGTGTCCCAGGCCGTGTGCCTGCAGCCAGAACCCAAAACTGGCCCAAAACGTCCCCCTTTGCTCCTTTGAGTTTCGGGGCGTTACAACTCTCCCCTCTCTTAAAAGAATTTCGTCCACGAAATTACATAAAGGAAAGACATGTACAAAACCAAATTTGTACCTGAGCGGAACAACTCCGGATACTCGTCAAGCATAGTCTGCTCTCGCTCCCAAGAGAGCTCCTCACGGACGCAATTGTCCCACCAGACCTTGACCATCCTGATCTCTTTATTGCGTAGCCGCTTGACCTCCGAGTCCTCAATCCGCAGGGCTTGACCTTTGTCGTTAGCCCACTATCCACCGGCACTTGATCAACCGCGATCACTTGCGTAGGCTCTTGCACCGCCTTCCGAAGTACCGAAATGTGGAATACATCATGTAATCCACTAAGCTCCACTGAAAGCTTCAACCGATAGGCCGCTTCACCAACTTGCTCCAGAACCTCAAACGGTCCAAGGTACCTCGGGCTTAGCTTTTTCAATCGCCGCACCCGCGAGACACCCTTGAACGGCTTGATCTTTAAGTATACATAATCGCCCACAGCGAACTCACGTTCCTGTGCTTGGCATTATAGTACTTTTCTTGCCGGTCCTGAGCGATAAGCAACCTCTCCCGAATGGTTCTCACCAAAGAAGTAGCATCCTCCACTTCCGATCGCTTATACAACTTTGACTCACCCGTTTCTAACCAATACAACGACGTGCGACATTTTCTACCATATAGGGCCTCGAAAGGCGCCATCTGAATACTCGCTTGGTAGCTGTTGTTGTATGCGAACTCACCAAATAAAGGTGGTCTTCCATTGCTTTCCAAAATCCAAGACACAAATGCGAAGCATGTCTTCCATGGTTCTATTGACCCTCTCGGTCTGCCCATCCATTTGTGGATGGAAGGCTGTGCTGATTTCAGCTTTGTTCCCAACATTTGCTGCACTAGCCTCCAATCATTGGACGTGAACCGCCCATCTCGGTCACTCACGATGCTGCGGGGCACACCATGAAGCCGTACTATGTTATCCACATAAAGCTTTGCCAGCTCTCTACCGGATCATCCTTCCTATGCGGAATAAAATGCGACACCTTCGTTAAACGATCAACAACCACCCAAATGGCGTCGTTCCCCTTTTGCGACCTTGGCAAACCGTGCACAAAGTCCATAGAGATGTCGTCAAATTTCCACTCCGGAATAGGCAAGGACTTAAGAAATCCTCCCGGCTTTTGGCACTCCGCCTTTACCAAGGCGCAGGTTTGGCACTTCGCTACGTATAGCGCCACATCCTTCTTTAAACCGGCACCAAAACAGTTTCTTTACATCACGGTACATCTTCGTGCTCCCCGGGTGAATCGAGTACTTGGTATGGTGTGCCTCGTACAACAACTCCACCCGCGTAAATTGCCCCACTTGGGACGCACAGACGACCGTCCTTTTAAAGTAATCCGTCCTCCACGACGAATTGGGAATTTGACCATCCAGAGCGTCTACCATGAACTGCTTCATATAGCATCCATATCCAAAGCCTGCCGAATACGATCAGCCAGGTCATATTGGACTTCAGTCCAATTCAGAACTGCTTCAGCACTTGATTGTCTATCCACACAAACAATCTCCAACGCCTCCAACTCCCGCACCAACCGCTCATCATGCACGATAGCCAATTGGCTTGAGCTGGGGCTCGGCGACTCAATGCGTCCGCAACCGCATTCCCTTTGCCAGGCACGTAGTGGATCTTGAATGTATAGTCCCCCAGGAACTCCATCCATCTACGCTGCCGCATATTCAGATCCTTCTGATCAATAAATATTTCAGCTCTTATGATCGGTGTAGATATCAATCTTTCACACGTACAAATAGTGCCTCCACAGCTTCAAAGCAAAAAACGGCCGCTAACTCCAAGTCATGGACCAGATAATTTCTCTCATGCACTTTTAGCTGTCTCGAGCCATAAGCTATTACACTTCCATGTTGCAGTAGCACGCAACCCAAACCGCTGCCGAAGCATCACTATAAATCTCATAGCCTTCGGTCCCACATGGCGAACTCAGCACAGGCGCCGTGGTCAACCGACACTTCAACTCCTCAAAGCTCGCGCGCACTCCGGCGTCCAAACGAACTTATGCTCCTTCCTCGTCAAAGTAGTGAGAGGTAACGCTATCCGCGAGAAGTTCTCTACGAAGCGCCTATAATAGCCGGCAAGCCCAGAAAACTCCGGACTTTCGCTACAGTAGCAAGCTCAGGCCACTCCCGTATCGCAAAATCTTCGCCGGATCCACAGCAATACCCTCTCCACTCACTATATGCCCGAGGAACGCCACTGAGGATAGCCAAAACTCGCACTTTGAGAACTTGACATACAACTGATTTCTCCTTAGCGTCTCCAACACCAAATGAAGATGCTTGAAGTGATCCTCCTCACTTGTGAGTACACCAAAATATCGTCGATGAAGACGATCACAAAATGGTCCAAGTACTCCCTAAAAGTCCTGTTCATCAAATCCATGAACACGACGGCGCATTAGTCAGCCCAAACAGGCATGACCGTAAACTCATAATGCCCGTATCTCATAATAAACGCTGTCTTCGGGATATCACTCTCCTTATTCGCAGCTGATAGTACCCAGCCTTGAGATCTAACTTCGAGTACACCGTCGACCCGACTAACTGATCAAAGAGATCATCAATCCGGGGGATCGGGTACTTGTTCTTCTCCGTCAACTTGTTGAGCTCCCTATAATCAATACATAGCCTCAAGCTTCCGTCCTTCTTCTTAACAAAGAGGACCGGTGCGCTCCAAGGCGAAGAACTCGGGCGCACATACCCTTGCTCCAACAACTCTTGCAGTTGAACTTTCAGCTCCGCCATTTCCTTAGGCGCTAGCCGATACGGAGATCGTGACACAGGCTTTGCACCTGACACTAGCTCGATCGTAAAATCTATCTCCGCTGAGGCGGGGCTCCAGGAAGATCCGCGGGGAACACATCAGGGTATTCCGATACCACTGAAATACAATCCAACGCGGGCTTCAGCTTTGCAACCTCCACTAGTGTAAAGAACAGTTCTGCTCCGGCACGAACCGCCTTCACCACCTGAAGAGAGACATCAACGTCTTGCTCGACCCCTTTAAGCCCGTAAAAGTCGTCTCACGACTTGCTCCCAACTTGACTTCCTTGCTACTGCAATCTATATAGGCCTGCTGCTCCGAGAGCCAGTCCATGACAAATATGACATCGAACTCCACTAACGGAAGTAAAGAAGCCCGCAGGTCGAACTCCTGCTCCCCAATACGAATCTTAACATCGCAGATCCTAACCGCTCGCATCGAACACCATTGGGCAACAACACATCCAACTTATCCTTCGCCATCAAAGAAGGGACTCCGATGCGTGATATAAATCCTTCGGACAAGAAGGAGTGTGAAGCTCCCGTATCAAAGAGTGCTCGTGCCGGATTTTCACAAATCAATACAAATCCTAAACAAGCAGTGGTAGGTAGGTAATATGTGCATAACAAGTATTTAAAGAAAGTGACTTGCTATAAATTAAATCGTACCTGTCACCACATCAGCTGTTTAATGGCCTCCTGTTGTCCAAGATTGTAGACCCTTGGTTGGGCGGAGCATAATGGGATGCGGTCGACTCTACCGCCTTTCCCTTCTCTTCATAAGTAGCTCCCGACCTCTCTCGGACTTAGGACATCCGCTCCAACAATCACGGGCAAAGTGCCCCGTTTTTCCACAAGTAAAACACGCGCCCGGGGTCCGACTCGTAGTCTCCCCAGAAGCACCAGAAGGAGCTGGACCTGAAGTCCTATGCTTCTTGAAGGGACCTCCGATAGCCGGACTTTGAAGTAGACGACACTCTGAACTCAGATTTCTTCTCACCAAGCTTTTCTTCGCTTGCACACTCTTCATGTCCTTCTCCAAGGACCGGGCAGTATTGACCAAGGTTACGAAACCCGCGTCATCGGCCCGAAAGTAATAATCTCAACTCATCCCTCAGGCCTTCATATAAGCGATTAGTCTTGCGCTCCTCATCCATGATGGTGGAGCTAGCATAACGACTCAGACGAGTAAACTCGTGGAGATATTCATCCATGCTCCTCTCACCCTGTACCAACTTCAGGAACTCATTCTCCATCGAAATCCTCTGAGTAGAAGGGAGGTATCTTTCTAAGAACAATCCCGAGAACTCTTCCATCGGAACGTCTATCAGTTGTCTACCTCTCAAATGATGCAGCTCCAATCCTTCCCACCACATCCTCGCTTCAACGTCCAGAAGGAACGTAGTGATGGTGGTCATTTGCCACTCCTCCGTCTCCGTCGCTGTCATGACTCTCTTTACCCTGGAGAGCCAGTCCTCAGCCTGAGATGGGGTTCCCAACCCCGAGAATAACGGAGGGTTAAAGCTCATTACATGCTTAAGCTGCCTCTCAGTTGCCCTCCTTGGCACTACCAGTTCCAAAACCAGTTGCTCCACTCTCCTCGGCTCAGCCTCTTGAAGAGGTTCTTGCTCCATCGCAGGAGCGGGCTGCTGCGCTTGCCTTGCAGGCTGCGCATTTATCACGACCAACACCGCTTCAGCCACCAATCGTATATTCTCAGCCGACAGAGGTGTTGCGGGAGCAACATCCGGTGCACTACTAGCCTCAGAAACTCGACGTTCTGACGGCCCAACACCACTTCGGGTCACCTATAGTGGTACAAAACACGTTAAGCGACCAAATAAATTGCAAACAGCAATTATAGAAACACGCAGGTTCCTCAAACACGAGTATTTTCATTCCTAAGTGGACATTCATGAGTTCTTTTTACTGTTATTACGATGACGCACACAATGTGCACACCACCCCTTAAAAAGAATTCGCCCACGAAGTCACTTTAAGCCCGACCAAAACCAGTAGTCTGATACCAAATTGTAACACCCCCTATCCGTGACATAACATATAGCAGTCGGTCCGGCGGGGCGGGGCCGACGCGTAACCCACTGTAACACCCCTATCCGTCACTTTAAGCCCGACCAAAACCAGTAGTCTGATACCAAATTGTAACACCCCCTATCCGTCACATAGCATATAGCGTGGTGGGCCCATAACCCACAGGTCGGAGGATCGAAACCTCCCTCTGATACCAAATTGTAACACCCCCTATCCGTCACATAGCATATAGCAGTAGGTCCGGCCGGGGCCCGACGCCGTCTGCCACAGATAGACGGGTGGTTACTTATGGAAACCATCCAACCAATCTCAACGTCCTACATAGAGCATTCTAGCGGAAGCAGTATATTAAAGTTGCAATAAAGAACCCAGCATTAGAGCCTGAATGTCCACTAGTACAGAATATGAATGTTATACAAAATACTCAAAATAAGCCTTAAGGCCTTACAAAATGTTTCACTTCCAATTACATGTTTTACAAACCACGGCACGCGGGCCGGTCACACATGAATAAAGCAGTAAACACTTCCAATTTAGGCCTTCAAGGGCCGGCTTCGCATTCGGGCTTTAGCCCGCTATTAGACCGCTTGGTCCAGCTGCACCTGCAAGCAACAAACCACCGCACGGTGGCAAAACAAGGCAACGGTCAGCAATGCTGACCAAATTATAACGATCCCGCCCCCAACTCGGGGCGGCGATGCTCCTTCCCTGCATCCATTAGCATAAGCGAGCAATAAACATATACAACCATTTCAACACAGACGTTGGCTCGCACGGCCACACACCCCGTGCTCTCAGGGCACATTCTCGGTGAACTGGTCGATGTCACGTCAATTAAAGCCATAGACATTCCGGAACTCACCACCGCCATTTTGACGGCCAAATCTATGAGCAATTTGTCTCCTGGCCTGGGTCACGGCAATTTAAGCCATTGACCGCCGAAGACCCTAATCTATGCCAACGGTAAGTGCCACATGCTTTAGGTCTCTTTAACCGAACGACATAGAACGGGTACGGTTCCATCTAACCCGTGCTCACATTTCAACGACAATTTAAGCCATTTGCGCGGGTCAAACTTCCGCCGAGTCCCATTTCCATCACAAGTCACATAACCCGATTATGTTCAAGTTGGCTCTCAAGCCACAAAGCTGGCAAGATCTCGTATCCGCCCAGTTTTCCGGGTACACTTTGGGTTAGTCCCCAAGGCTCTCTGCTGCAATCTACCGCGTAGAAAACCCGAAAAACAACCAATAGCACGGAGTCTTCTCCGGCATTATGCAATGCAACATCACCGATCCAGACAACATGTCCGGGTAGGCTTCACACATCATGCCTATGTCTGTTCTCGCTTACGGACTCTAAACAACGGGGACTTCACATATCTACCCGAAGGAATGCCTCCAACTCTCCGCAAACTCGCGAGAGCGGGCTTCCTATGCAAAGAAAGAGAGCTACTCATTCTCAAGATGAGGATCGTTACCCTAGCGTTCCTCTTTGGCGCCATTGAAAAGTAATCAGATGAAAAGCACCGCACTAGCTTTGCCTCCGTGGATCTGGAGTTGGCTTGCGATTCGGAGCTTCGAAGCTCCTCCAATGGCGGGATCTAGATCCTTCTTCCTCCCTTGGCTCTCCTCTCTCTCTAAGGATTTCGAAAGATAACACTTAAGAAAAGTGAGGGTTTTGAAAGCCCAAACCCGGGTACATCCCTTAAGGAACAACCCCCAGCCATTGGATCTCAAAATAAGGAAACGAACGGCTTTGATTCGGGACTGAAATGCCCAATCTAGACCGAACACGGCCTGGCACATGCCCGTGTCCAGGGCCGTGTGCCTCATTCGCGTCAATATCGAATCACCTGGAACCTCACACGGGTATCGAACACGCCCGTGTTCGAGCTGACACGCCGTGTTCCACCTGACACGGCCGTGTGGCCGGCCGTGTACCCCATCATTTTTCCCCAAAATCAACCCGAGCACTGCACGGGTTCGAGGACACGCCCGTGTCCCTACCCGTGTCACCTCAACATGCTGGACCCTAGGCCGTGTACACGGTCTCGACACTCGACGCTTCGTCGAGTGAAGATCGTCGACCTGATGACATGGCCTTGGACACGCCCGTGTCCTAGGCCGTGTGCCTTATCTCGACGCATCGTCGAGCAAAGCTCGTCGACTCCCCGTGACGATCGTCGAGACTGGTCGACACGCCCTGCGACACGCCCGTGTCGCAGGCCGTGTGCCTTGTCTCGATGCATCGTCGAGCGAATCTCGTCGACTTCGCGGCTAAGTGTCGACACAGGCTTGACACGCCCTGGGACACGCCGTGTCCCAGGCCGTGTGCCTGCAGCCAGAACCAAAACTAGCCCAAAACGTCCCCCTTTGCTCCTTTGAGTTTCGGGGCGTTACACAAACCTACCTCTTCCTTCCAGCACAAAGATGACTACTGCATAAATAAGAAGAAACCCTCCAAAGAGGGCAGGTAAGATCCAAAACCTGGTAAACATTTTCTAAAAAGGTTGTTTATTTCTGTTGCAGCAAGCCAGGTCATGTTATAACTGATTGTCCTGAGAAAAAAATAGGCTGGGGAAACGAATCATCACCATAAGAGAATCAAGAAGGAGAAAACCTTCATTGCTAAGAGGGAGAAAAGCTGGACTGAGTCTTCCTCATCAGAATCAGAAGAGGATGATGAAGACTATATTGGGCTGATGGCAAGATCACATAAGGAATCCTGCCAGGATCATCCTGGACCATCTAAGGTACACTCTTCATTCAGCTCTTCATCTAAGTCTAAATATGTGACTGGTCCAGATTCAAGTGCTTCTTCATCAAGAGATAAAGATGACTTTGAATATGAGGAAGACAGAAATCAAATGATTGAAAGATATGGTAAACTTTTGGAAGCATTCAGAAGGAGTAAGCTGCTAACAAAACAACAGGCACAGGAGATTGCATCTCTAAAGCTTGCTGCTTCTCAGCATTCTGAAACAACAAATTTGCTAGAGCAGAAAAATAGGAAAGTTAGCTAGATGAAGAACATTACTATTATTCAGATGGGCACCATAACTTTTAATAATGATCAGATCAGGAATCTTGAAGGTACACTCCAAAAGGAGAAGGAGCTAGTGGCTAAGTTTTCAAAGCCATGTACTGTGTTGCCTTTGATAGATTCCTTCTCATCCCAAAAGGATAAGAAGGGGTTAAGCTTCAAAGGGAACACTAAAGCTGCCAATCCCAAAAGGAAGGGAAAAGCTCCAGTGCAACCATTAGCCTCCAAGCCTCCTATTCCTTTCAGGAGTATGCTGCTATCATTTAACAAGTATGACCAAGAGAGCATCTTTGGTCACTGGGAGAATGATGGATCCACAAATGAGAACAAAGCTATACACCACTACAGTGGTAGGAATGGAAAGGGAGCTATTGCCCATAAGGATGCCCATGAGGAGATCCAAATGGCCTACCCTGGACCATTTGTGTTTGGTGCTCAAGCCCCAACACTCAAGAATAAGGCTGCAACCCCTTTTCAAAATCTGTCAGTCCATAATTAGACCAAAGGAAAGTCTGTCAGCAAACTAGACTGGGGCATATCTGAAGCTATTAGGAGCATGCTCTCTGAAAAGAAGGCAGCTGCTGGTAGGGTTCAAAATACCCCAAGTACCTCTACTGCTAGACAGATCCCAAATCATGATGTGGCTGGAAGACATAAGAAAAGGGCTGCTGACAACAATGTTGTTAAACCAATCCTCAAAAGAAGGTACAACATCTATGAGTGCTGGTGCTGTGACAAAGTGGGCCACTATGCCATTGATTGCTGGCACAATAATAGTGTCCAGAGAGCTAATGTTGGCTTACCTGTCAGAAGAGATTCAGGAAGGCATATTCATTTTGTGCTTAACATGCACCTAGGACCCAATAAAAATTGGAGTCCTAAGGGTAAATGATTTAATTCTTTCAGTGAGTCCATGTTGTCACACCCCTATATGGTACTTAGACAGTGGTTATTCCAGACACATGACTGGAACAAAGTAAATCCTGAAGAATTTCATTCCAATAAAGAATGGACCTTAGGTGATATTTGGTGGATCAGGTAGAGGGATCACCAAATATTATGGTAAGATCACTAATGGATTAGTCACTTTCACAAAAGTGTCTTATGTGGAAGGGTTGAAACACAACCTTATAAGTATAAGCCAATTATGTGATTTTGGCTATGTCATTTCTTTCCACAAGGATAAGTGACATATAAGAAGATCAAGTGACCAAGAGATCACTTTGACTTGTACTAGGAGTGGGAATGTCTATTGTCTTAATTTTCTTTGTTTATCATCAGACTCTCCCATTTGTCTAGTTGTAAATGAGAAAGTTTCACATTATGTTAAATGGGATAAGAGGCTAACTCATTTGAATTATAAGACTATAGGAAAACTCTACAGTAAAGAGTTAGTTAGGAATGATCCTAACATGAAATGCTCTAAGGAAGGTATTTGCTCTGCATGCCAAAAGGGTAAGCAGACAAAAGCTTCATTCAAAAACATTGAGACTAAAGATTCTGTGAGGTGTTTATACCTCTTGCATATGGACTTGTTTGGTCCAATGCTAGTTCATAGTCTAGGTGGGAAGGTATACACCTTTGTGGTGGTTGATGACTTTTCCAGATTTGTTTGGGTATTCTTTTTGAAGAAAAGTCTGAAATCTCCGATGTGTTCAAGACATTTGTCATGAAAATACAGAATGTGTTGAACAGTACTGCGGTTAAAATTAGAAGTGACCATAAGACTGAGTTTCAGTCTGAATGCATGATAAGAATCTGTGAACATCATGGGATTCAGTAAGAGTTTTTCTCTCCAAGAACACCCATAAAAATGGGATAGCTGAGAGTAAGAATAGAACTCTCATAGAGGCTAGTAGAACTCTACTAAATGACACTTCTCTCCCAGAATATTTCTGGGCTGAGGCTGTAAATACAGTTTGTCATGTCCTTAACAGTGCTTCTATCACCAAGAGCCACAATAAGACACCCGATGAGATTCTGAAAGGCAGAAAACCAAACTTATCCTACTTTCGGATTTTTGGTAGCAAGTACTATGTCTGAACAATGAGAAATCCTATATAACTACGTTTACTGCCAAATCCCATGCGGGGATATTTGTTGGGTACAATAATTATAGTAAGACTTATAGTATCTACAACTTGACAAGTCAAGTTATAAAGGAGTCAGTTAATATAGTATTTGATAAAACAAATATGATTGACAATGTGCTGTCAGGCTTTTCTTCTATTTCTGCAGGTACTGAACTAATGTTAAAAAAACTCACTCTCAAGGAAGCTACTCCAACAATGCAAGACCAGGTAGAGGGTGTGTGCGTTCCAGTATAAGCACAAGGATTACAGGAAGTGGATGAAGATCAACATCATGAAGAACATGATATTGAAGCAATACTACCTCCAGCAGTAAGACATCTGAGGGATCATCCAGACCATTAGATTATTGGTGATGCAAGATTATGTGTTGTGATAAGGAGCAGATGTCTCAACACAACAATGTACTCTTGCTTCCTATCACAGGTAGAACCTAAGAAATTTGAAGAGGCTAACCAAGACCAGTTTTGGATTGGAGCTATGCAAGAGGAATTGAACCAATTTAAAAGATGTAAGGTCTAGAAGCTGGTTCCTAGACCTCAAGGTCATAATGTCATTGCAACCAAGTGCATCTACAGGAATAAACTTGATGAAAATGACATTATATTTAAGAATAAAGCTAGACTGGTGGCTCAGAGTTTCAGACAAGAGGAAGGTATTGATTTTGATCAAACCTTTACCCCTATAACAAGGCTAGTAGCTATCAGGTTATTCCTTGCATATGCTGCATTCCAAGGGTTCAGAGTCTATCAGATGGATGTGAAATTGGTAATTCTGAATGAAGATTTGAAAGAAGAAGTCTATGTGGAACAAACTTCAGGTTTTGATGTTCCTTATCATACTAATTTTATTTATAAACTAAGGAAAGCTCTATATGGGCTAAAGCAAGCTCCTAGAGCTTGGTATGAAACATTGTCTAGCGTTCTCATTGAAAATAAATTCTCAAGGGGGAGGATAGACAAGACCCTATTCCTTAGGGAATCTAAGAGCAAGATCATCCTAGTCCAGATATATTTTGATGATATTATCTTTGGGTCTATTGATGATAACCTTTGCAGAAAGTTTGCCAAACTTATGTAAGAGAAGTTTGAGATGAGTAGTATGGGTGAACTTAAGTTCTTCTCGGGTCTTCAAGAAAGATAGACCGAAAATGGAATATCCATATCATAGTCTAAGTCTACCAGGGTGTTAATTAAGAAATTTGGGATGGAGAATGCTTCCAGCATGAAGACTCCCATGGGATCAAATATGTCTTTAGACAAAGATGAGGAAGGGAAGCCTGTTGATCAAACTTTGTATAGAGGGATAATTGGTTCTCTTTTATACCTCACTGCTAGTAGGTCAGACATTATGTATGCTACATGTGTCTGTGCTATATATAAGGCATGCCCTAAAGAGACTCATTTCTCTGCTGCTAATAGAATTTTGAGATATCTAAAGGGCACACCAGATCTTAGCCTATGGAACCCTAAGAATAGGGATTTTGAGCTAATTGACTATTCAGATGTAGACTTTGTAGGCTGCAGAGAGGACATGAAAAGTAGGGGTGTGCATGGTACGGTTTGGTGCGATTTTGACCCAAACCGCAACTGCACCGTAAGGGCTCGGTTTTTGCCCGAGAAAAACCGCATCGCACCGCACCGAAATTATGCCGTGCGGTTTCAGTTCAGTTCGGTATTTTGCGGGGCGGTTGCGATTTCGGTGCGGTTTTTAACATGTATTTTACATAGATTATAAGTAAACATCAAAACTATGAATGTTGCTTGATAATTTATGAGTTCTTTTATGTTTTGCTGTTTTTCTCTCTTTATTGTATTAAATTATATCATTTTCTTACAATAGGTGATTTCATTTTCATAAATTTTGATACAGTTATTTGTCTTTCTTTTTGGAGATGTCATACCAACTTATGAACTATATAACATTTTGTGAATATCATGTTTTATAGATAAATATTTTCACACTAAACTTTGTTGCAGGAGATTCATTCATTCTTATATAACAACACTTCTTATGCAATATTTTGTTTTAATTTGGATTATTAAAATTAAAAGACTGTTCTAATTGATATCCAAGTTGTCTGTGTGTGGAAGAGATAAGACAACACTCAAACCTTTATCCCACTATAGTGTTGTCGGCTATATGGATCATTTGTCGCCATTCTGCCATATCTTGACATATTCCCACTAATGCATACATCATATTTTTCTTATAGTTTTAAGCCTTTATTCCACTATAGTGTGTGTGGAAGAGATGATTCAACAAAATATCTCACCTAATTATAATAACTCTAATGTTAATATATCGTATAAATATATCAACTATTACTTAATATACTTAAATGTGACGTCACATAATTATAAAAAAATTAAATACACAAAATATTCACTGCGGTACGGTTTTTGCGGTTTTCAAAATCCAAAAACCGCACCGCACCGAACCGCGCTTGGTTTGTAAAAGTTTAAAATCGCACCGTACCAAAACTACGCGGTGTTGTTTAAAAATCGGTGCGGTTTTTGCGGTGCGGGTGGTTTTTGTGGTTTGCGATTTTTCATGCTCACCCCTAATGAAAAGTACATTAGGTTCCTATCAGTTTCTGGGTAGAAGGCTAGCGTCCTAGAGCTGCAAGAAGTAGACTAGTGTATCTATTTCTACTGCAGAATCAGAATATATAGCTGCAGGAAGTTGCTGTGCACAGTTGCTATGTATTCAACAACAACCCCAAGATTATAACCTCCAGATAAGTAGAAGCCCTTTATTTTACAAGTGCAATCTCTATAGCTAAAAATCTTATATCACATAGCAGGACTAAGCACATAGAGATTAGATATCATTTTATAAGAGAGCATATGGAATGTGAGGATATTAGTCTTGAATTTGTCCCAATAGACAAGCAAGTGGCTGATATTTACACCAAGTCACTAGATGAAGCAAAGTTCAACACCTTCAAATTTGAACTGGGTATGTTGAATCTGGTATAACTTCAGTTGCTTTTTATGATTTTTTGCAGCAGGAAAATTTAATCTTGCAAGTTGGTGTGGACTAAAGAAACTATCAAGAGGATTGATAGTAATTGTTCTTACTGAGGGGGAGCAAGTTCAGCTCTAGGTGCTTCTCTGATCTCAAATAAGGGGAGTAGATAACATGCTGCTCCTAAGATATTTTACAGAAGTCAAAAAGGGGGAGTAGTAGTAGAGGAAGAATAGTAGCAATGGGGAGTAGCAGTAACAAAGAAGCAGTTACAACAAAGAAGTAGCTACAGTAAAGGCTTCACAGGTTTTGCAGCTTGTAGCAGCAGGATGCAGCAATGCAGAGGGAGCACAAGGGAAAATATGGTACCAAGGGAAACTGTAGTAACACTTGCTGTTCTTAGATTAATACAATATTAATCTTTTTGCTTCTTATGTTAGTGTATATCATTGACAAAGAATTTTAAAGTGGTGTTTTGACTTCTTCAAATAGGAGGAGATTGTTGGGTCCATTGATCCCAATGTCCTAGATTTGTAAGAAGTCAAACAGGTCAATAATATACATATAGTTGTATTTGATGTATGTTTAAGTTCATGCATACAAGTTGGTCTTTGTCATAATTATTGGACATATAGTTTAAGAGATAATGACAGGTGGGCTCAAAGTGATAGGCTGGAAATTCAAAAAAATGCCCAAGTCCAGAAGCGTTGAGTGCGACAAGCTCACTCAACGCCATATAGCTAATAATGCTGAGAGAAGGCTGGCAGTTAATGCTACAGTATTGAAAAGGCAGAAATGTCGCTAAGTTTACAGGCATTGAGTGAGCTGAACTCACTCAACGCCATATGACCAGAATCATTGAGTCAAGTACATTCTGTCAATGCCAAGTCAAAAGGCTTTGAGTCTAGTCTTCCTGTGAAGAAACAAGAATTTAGCTAAGTTCAGAATCATTAAGTGAAGTCAGCTCACTCAACACACTCAACACCAAACTTCAGCAAGAAGGAAAGATTGTAGAAAATCAGTCTATGTATAAATATGTTGAGTGAAGTTTATACACTCAATGCTCTCAACGCTTTTAAGCAGAAAGGACAGAATAATATGGCTCAGGCAAAAAGCATTGAGTGAGGCATATACTCTCAATGCCTAGCAGTGTTGAGGAAAATTCTAAGTCCATAATTGTTTAGTATTGCTTATCCATTTTTCGTCGAGCTGAGCACTGAGTTCGTCAAACGGAGTTCAGAATTCGTCGACTCAGCTTTCACTTTTTCATCAAACTAAGCTCTGGGTTCGTCTAACGGAGTTCAGAATTCATCGAACTTAGCTTTCACTTTTTCATCAAGCTAAGCTCTGGGTCAAACTCAGTTCCGAATTCGTCGACCTCAGCTTTCACCTTTTCGGCGAGCTGAGCTCTGGGTTCGTCGAACTGAGTTTTGGGTTCATAGAACTGTTGATTTCTGGAATGGTGTTTGATTTTGCTAAGTCCAGAATGATGCTGACGTCAGCAAAGTCAACAAGTCAACGAATTTTAGATTCATTATTTAAATGCTGCAATTCGACATTAACATCGCCGTCAATCTACAATGAATCTCAATTTGATTAAGCTAAGGTTTTAACCATCATTAAAACTAGGACACGTGTCAATCATCCATCAAATCAACTGAATTATAAATATCAGCTGAGAACGAGATTTAAAAAAAATCAATGAATTAATTTTGAAAATGAGAAGCAGGAGTTCGTCGTCTTCATTCGCCGTTATTACAGAGCCAAGAACTTCAAATTGATAAATTCAAAGGGTTTTTGAGTTCACTGGAGCAATCAACATCTGCTACAACAAGTACAAAGGATATCTCTGAGGAAGACGAATCAGTCTAGGCAAGCCCTAGCTGAAGTTGACTCACGATCCAAGCCGAGCCAAATCTAAAGATCATTCTCTGGATCATTGAAGAATAAGAAGATATCTGTACAGAGTTTTCTCTGGACAGAAGGAGAGGTAGAGCAACTCATTTTCTACCAATAAATGTTAGCTGGCTGGAGACATACATTCTTGATCTTCCCCTTTCATCAGCAAGAACATGATCAAGGTCCTGAGGTAACTTCCAGTACAACTAACAGATAGTCGAAGATTGTCATTCTTGTTACTGTGAAGAAAATAAGGCTGAGATTTTCTTAGCCCAGGAAGAAATTGACTCAGGGAACAATTTTCTATTAAGTCAAATTATCATTCCACTTTCAAAATCAGTAGATCTGTGATAGATCTGTGTTGAGGCCTAGATTGATTAAGCAGTGTGAGAGATCTATGTGATCTTATTGTAAAGCCTAAATTATAAAGGCTGTGAGGAGGATATATGAGATCTGTGTAAAGGGCAGTTGTGCCTGTGTTTGGATGTCAGGAGATTACTGTGTGGAGGGTTTTGAGCCTGTGTTGTAAGTCTCAGTGGAGGCTGACTGATCCGGTGAGATCATGGTGTAATCTCTGAGGAGCCATAGTTTTTGGAGAAGAGCCTTGTCTAACATATTGTTAGAAAGGCAGATATGGACAATGGATGTACCCATACACTGGGGGACCACTATAAAATCTGGTGTGCTGTGTCTTGTGTTTTGCTGTGCTGAGTTTTGTGTTCTTGAAAGCTGAATTAGTTATACACAGTAGGACCTAAGTTATAGAAGATATTAAAGAACATTCAAAAGACAACAATAACCTATTCACACCCCCCTCTAGGTGATTAGCTACCCTTGTAATCAAAGACTTTCAGCTTGCTCTGAAGCTGAGTCAGTTCAATCTGATCAGGAAACAAGTGCATCGAGCGACATATAATAGTTTAATGCCATATGTGGGAAGGTGTTCCTAAACTCGGTAAAGAATTTCTGAAGATAGTACTTGCCAACAGCCATACTCGTTACTAAAAACAATGGAGAGGGCAAGTTCACACGCACCTAACAAGAGTATGTCCAGAGAATATGCTAATCAGGACTGCAACAAAACGCTTGTCAACAACACGACACTCTTAGAAGGAGCGTCGTTGTGTAGTTCACTCCCTAGAAGAATCCATCCGTCTGATGGAGGTGTACTAGAATCAGGCACTCTCTATACGAAGGGATTTATGGGCCCCTCATGCTCCCTACCCACCTTCATCGCTAGGTCGATAACTTTTACTGTATTTGAATTGCATCATGCCTGAAGAGATTGCAAGAAACAAAAGCTCGACCAAATACAATTTACCCAACATCACGAAAGCCGATGGAAGTATTTCTCATGATAAACCATATCAACAACAAAGAAAAGGATGAAGGTGCAGGGAATGTCACTGGAACCCGAAAGAAGCAACGAACGCCACATCAACTTCTATCGACTTATGGGCATCATCAACATCATACCTTCACTCCCCTCAATACCCCGTGAACGAAAATATTGCTCGCCATCCATGATCATCCCTCTCTTCAGAGGCCTAGGGAACTTGACCTGAATTGAGGGGACCAGTCTAAGTTCTATAGTTACCATAAAGGTCACAGACATGACACCAAAAAATACAGGCACATTGAGGAAGAAATTGAACTATTCTTATGCCTAGGATTCATCGAAAAACTTCTACAAACTCGAACACGAGGGAAACATGCCCCAATTATGCTCACAAGGAGGTAGGAAAGGAAAGAATACGCATGCAGCCCTGCAAATTTGTCGGGCCCCATGGAGATATAGGTTCTTCACCTTGGAGGTACTTCTTGCATCACCATTAACAAACCAAACCCCTTCGAAGAACATGATCCATGCACTAGCCCTTTGAGCATCAGTGAAACCATCAGAGAACCACCCCACCCCCCACACACATACCAAGATTAGTCAAATTCTGGTGGGCTATAATGTAAGCACCAATGTGTAATTCATGACAACAATATTGCAAATCAAATTGGCAAACTGAAGCATCAACCTAGTGCCGGCCAATGCATGTGTTCTAGGTAGTCCCCTCATCTTGGTCCTGGGAACAATCATCCTCCCCATAACTCTGGGGGAGCCTCCTATATAAATGACCTATGTTGTGTAAATCATTATCATGTAAGCAGACTCTGACTATAACGTCATTTTCCAATGCTCACTTCAAAATGCATTCCATGCCAGCGCCTATTGCTACCATTCCCACCAAAGACAACCCTTAACCCAAGAGCAGAAATCACTTGCAAGCTCCCTGTTCAACATCCTTACAACTAGGAAGATATGTACTCATTTACTTTTAATATTATAACTATTTCTAAGACTAGGATAAGGCTGCATAATTGGTTCAAATGGGATGGCACTTTAACAACACTACAAGATTATGCCCTATTTAATATGCCTGACATTCAATGCCGTAGTAGGTCACGCCACCGAGAGGTCCAACACCCTTACGGTTGCCAACAGTTCAAAGTATCATCTCATCTCCATCTCCATGGGGCCAATCCCCATGACTGTGCACTATCAACACAATATATATGCCATTCGCCATCGTAGTAGATCACAATATCGCCTGGGCCTGCCTCATAACGACCACCATTGGATCAAAGCGGCTGCCCTTTACCGTATTTCTGGAGCAAATCCCCCTAACCGCTCCTACTGGCTGAACTGCGTACACCCTTCATCATTGTAGTAGGTCACGACACCGTCAAGGCCCGCCCCGTCACAGTCTCCAAGGGTTTGAAGTGTCCACCCTACTTAATCTCTCTGGGTTCAGTACCCTTGATCGCGCATTACTTGCTCGATTATGTCCTCCCTTCACCGGCATAGTAGGTGTAACGTCCTCCCCAACATACAACTCAAAAGGACGACCATCGACACTCCCAACATCTAGCTTGAAAGGGTTCAACCTAAACATGTCTACAGACCATACACCTCAACCCATCTCTATGCCCATTAGTGGGTTGTTGGAGGTTGTAGCCTACCTTTGATGAGAAGTAATCCAGTTAAGTGCCCCTATGCGGACTTTCCAGGAGGTCACCCATCTCAGGACTACTCCAGCCCAAACACGCTTAACTATAAAGTGAACTTTATAGTTAAGCGTGCTTGGGCTGGAGTAGTCCTGGGATGGGTGACTTCCTAGGGGATTCTTTATAGTTAAACGTGCTTAGGTTGGAGTAGTCTTGGCATAGGTGACCTCCTGGGAAGTCCCCAAAGGAGAGCTTAACTAGATCACTTCTCATCAAAGGGAGGCTACTGATGAAGCATAATTTAGCTTAGTTTATTAGGGCAAAAATATGTATTTTCTCGTTTAAGTCTTTTGTCTTTTGTATTTTTGGGTTCTTTCTAGCTTATTATCTCAATTATTGTACTAACTTAGTTTAGTTTCTGAAAGTTACTTAACTGAAGGTTAGCTAATCACCTAGAGGGGGGGGGGGGGTGAATAGGTCTTTGAAGTTTTATTAGTTCTTTTGCTGATTTCAAATTAATCTATCAAGAGCTTGTCCTTAGATCCTGCAATAAGAAAGAAAACAAGCACCACAACAAACACAAAGATTTATAGTGGTTCCCCAATTAGGTACATCCAGTTTCTCTCCCACCTATCCAACTGATTTGTTGTACTAGGAACAAACTCCACCAATATGCTCCTAAGAGCTTACACCTCAGGCCCTTAGCCTTACACACAGGTTCACTTCAGAACCCAAACTCAAAATCATAAGGGTTCCTACCTCAGGCCCCTGTAGAGCTCCTACAGATCAGTGATCCACTGATCACCTACCTCAGCCTTATTTCTAAGGCATACAACTCAGGCTCTTCAGCCCTACAGCTTCAGGCATACATCCATACTCTCAGAGTGCTGAAACGCTTCTACAACTCAGTACCCTTCCAGGTACCTACAGCTCAGCCTCCTCCAAGGCTTACAACTCAGTGACACACTCGTTACCTACATCTCAGTGACTCTCTAGTCACTTACCTCAGGAACAAGGCCCTACACTCAGGCTGGGAGGACAGACCTACCTCAAATCCACACTTGGATCCTACCTTAGAGAGCAACACACTCTTACCTCAGGCAATTAAGCCCTACATCTCAGATCCACTCTTGGATCCTACCTCAGTACCCCAACAGGGCACCTACCTCAGTGACTAATTTGTCACCTACCGCAGGAACAAATGTCCTACACTTATATTCAGATAAACTGAATCCTACAGGAAGTAAATTAGGAAAATGAATAACGAACTCAAAGAAAAGTCTCTGAGTCTACCTTGATGAACTAAGCAGATATCAGTCCAGCACTCTTGCTGTAGAAGGAATTAGTCTTCTTCTATAACTAACTCTTTTCTACTACACAGATGAACAACTATCAGCTTGCTGAACGAATGAATCGACTTCTTTGTTCTGGAGAGAACTATCTTACTGAACTTGAAGAGCTTCAGCTATCTTTCTTTTCCTTCTGGCTATCTTTGCTGGACTTGAGCTTTCAAGCTTAATGGAGAAGAAGATGTCCAGCCGCCTCTGCTTTTCTTTTAATATTCCGCGCTTGTTCTCCGTCGCCCTAATCCCCTTTTATTTTTCCTTTTTACATGCGCTAATTTGAATCAACGACACAAATGTGTGTGGGCCCAGCCAAGGATTGGTGAGCCCCACCTCCTTCAGAAAAGGACAAAACAGCATTCGGTGCCACTGCAGCTTTCCCACAACGACTACATATAAGTTGACTTTGATGACGTCAGCAATGGTCATCACCATCTGGACTTAGAAAATATTTCAGAAATTCATAAAGCATTGAGTGATGTTAAGTCACTCAACGCCATCTGTCTTGGCTCTCAGCACTTCTGGACTTGTGAATTTTCTCTGGATTTGTCTCAGCGGTTCTTTCTCAACGGTCTCAGCGGTTTCTTCTTAGCAGCTATGATAAGCTATTGTCTCGATGCTTTCTTCTTATCATCTGAGACAAGTTTCTGTCTCAGCGGTTTCTTCATAACGGTCTCAACGCTTCCTTCTTAACAGCTGAGACAAGTTTCTATCTCAGCGCTTTCTTCTCAGCGGTCTCAGTGCTTTATTCTTAACTACTGAGACATCCTTCGGTCTCAGCACTTTCTTCAGACATCCTTCTGTCTCAGCGCTTTCTTCTCAGCGGTCTCAACGCTTTCTTCTTAATGATCTCAGCGCTTTGTTCTCTGCTATCTCAGCTGTCTTACCGCTTTTTTGCTTTAGTCAGTTTTTCTAGCTTTAGCTGCGTTCGACGATTTGTGATCTGAGCTCGACGGACTCTGATCTTCTCAGCAGTCTCAGTGCTTTTTTCCTTAGTTAATGTTTCTGGCTTTAGCTCAATAAGTGTTGAGCTAAGCTCGACGATCTATAAGCTGAGCTCGATGAACTGCAAGCTGAGCTTGACGAACTTTGAATCCTGAGCTCTTGAGCTTATCCCAAGGAACGTTGAGCTGAGCTCGACGACCAACGTTCCGAGCTCGATGAAATTTGAGTTTACTACCAAACTCATTTTTTCTTCACCTGTCCAATCATGGACTACCTGCATACAAGAACTAAGGCGCACATCAAATACATTATGTGTGTATGTCATTGACACGTTTGAATTCTTACAAATCTGGGAAATTGGGATCAATAGACCCAACAATCTCCCCCTATTTGAAGAAGTCAAAACAATACAGGTCATTAACAACACAATATATTCATCATAGACAAAATTTAACATTAGTAGAGTGTAGAAAAGTTACCAAATTACCATATTTCTCCAGCCTGTGGAGAATTACTTACTCCCCCTGGCATGCTGCCATCCATAATATTTCACCTGTCTATTCTTCCTACCCCTTTGAATCCCTTTGACTCTATCCTCCCCCTTTTTGACTTCTACGATAGGGAACAATCTGTGGGGATTTTCTCACCCTATCCGTCTGGAGTAGATCTTCCACTTTGACTCAATCCAATTCAGCTCTCTTTATATTCTATTGGGCTAGCTCCCCATCAACAGTTGCACACTATCTTCATAATCTGGAGGAAGAGCATGTTCTACCTGCAAAATAAACAGTGCAACATATGGTCGAAGAGAGAATTGAAGCTACATAAGAATCAGCATACCCAATTCAAATTTGAAGGTATTGAACTTGGCTTCATCTAGTGGCTTAGTGAAGATATCAACCACTTGCTTGTCTGTGGGGACAAACTCAAGGGAGATGTCTTCCCTTTCCACATGTTCTCTAATGAAATGATAGCTAATTTCTATATGATTAGTCCTGCCATGGGAGACAAGATTCCTAGCTATAGAAATTGCACTAGCTGAATCACAAAAGCATGGAGTTCTACTTATCTGAATATTATAGTCCTAAAGTTGATGCTGGATCTATAGTAACTGAGCACAATAGCTTCCAGCTAAAATATACTATGACTTTGCTATTGATATTGCAACACTCGTTTGTTTCTTGCTGCTCTAAGAGATAAGCCTTCCACCTAGAAAGTGACAGGAGCCTGAAGTGCACTTCCTGTCCTCCTTGCAGCCTGCAAAATCTGCATCTGAATAGCCTGTTAGTTCAAATTCCCCATTCCTAGGGTACTATAGGCCATGATCTGGGGTGCCCTTAAGATATCTCAAGATTCTTTTCACAGTAGTGTAGTGAGATTCTTTAGGGTTGGCTTGATACCTAGTACAGACACATGTTGCATACATAATGTCACGCCTACTTGCAGTGAGGTAGAGAAGGGAGCCAACTATACCTCTATACAGAGTTTGATCAACAAGCTTCCCTGGATCATCTTTGCCTAAAGGCATACTTAAGCTCATGGGAGTTCTTAAGGTGGAAGCTTTCCCCATGCCATATTTCTTGATTATCTCCCTGGTGAACTTTGACTGGGATATGGATAGACCATCATCAGTTTATTTTACTTGGAGTCCCAAGAAAAATTTCAGTTCACCCATACTACTCATCTCAAACTTCCCCTGTATATGTTTTGCAAACTTCCTGCAGAGGTTGTCATCAGTAGAGCCAAATATTATGTCATCAACATAAATCTGGACTAGGATGATCTTGCCCTTAGATTCCCTCAGGAATAGGGTCTTGTATATCTTTCCCCTTGAGAATTTGTTCTCAATGAGGAAGGTAGACAATGTCTCATACCATGCTCTTGGGGCTTGCTTGAGCCCATAAAGTGCTTTCCTAATTCTATATACAGTAGTAGGAGAGTTAGAATCTACAAAACCTGGATGCTTCTCTTCATAAATCTCTTCCTTCAAGTCTCCATTCAGGAAGGCAAACTTGACATTCATCTTGAATACCATGAATCCCTGGAAGGCTGTAAATGCAAGGAACAGTCTGATTGCTTCTAACCTTGCAACTGGGGCAAAAGTCTGATCATAATCAATCCCCTCTTCCTGTCTATAACCTTTGGCCATCAGTATAGCTTTATTCTTTATTATAATGCCAATTTCATCCAGTTTATTTTTGAAAATCCACTTGACTCCAATGACATTGTGTCCATCTGGTCTGGGAACCAGCTTCCAGACCTTGCACATTTTGAACTGGTTCAGTTCTTCTTGCATTGCACCAATCTAGAATTGGTCTTGATTTGCTTCTTCAAATTTCTTTGGCTCTTCTTGTGACAGGAAGCTGGAATAGAGAGCTGTGTTGAGACTCCAGCTTCTGGTCTGTATACCTTGGCTAGCCTCACCTATTATCTGATCTGGAGGATGAACTCTCAGATATCTGATTGCTGGGGGCGGCCTGACTGCTTCCTGCTGATTACCATTTTCTTCAGCGGGTTAGTCTTCATTTCCAGCTTGACTGTCCTGTGCTTCCTCTAGACAGCATCCCTCTTCACATTCTTCGTGCATAGCTAGGTATTTATCTTTGATGGAGAGATTTTCCATCATGACTTCTCTACCTGCAGAGCTATGCAAAGAGCTTGACAATTCACTGTCAATCATGCATGATTCCTCAAACACTACATGGACAGATTCTTCTATAACTTGATTTGTCAAGTTATAGACTCTAAATGCCCTACTATTATTGTTGTAGCCAACAAAGATCCCCTCATCAGATTTGGCAGCAAATTTAGTCACTTTTGACTTACCATTGTTCCAGATGAAACACTTGCAACCAAAGATCCTGAAATATGATATGTTTGGTTTTCTGCCCTTCAAGATCTCATATGGAGTCTTCTTGTGACGTTTGGTGATAGAAGCCCTATTAAGCACATGACATGCAATATTAACTTCCTCAACCTAGAAATATTTAGGGAGAGAAGTGTCACTCAATAATGTTCTCCCAACTTCTATGAGAGTCCTGTTTTTCCTCTGAGCTAGCCTATTTTGCTGGGGTGTTCTTAGAGAGGAGAATTCTTTATGAATCTCTTGCTCTTCACAGAATGTAGTCATGGCAGCATACTGAAACTCAGTTCCATGGACACTTCTCATTTTGACCACAGAGCATGCAAGCTCATTCTGAATTTGCCTGACAAAATTCATGAAGATTTTAAGGGTTTCATCCTGTCTTTTAAGGAAGAACACCCAAGTAAACCTAGAATAGTCATCAACCACCACAAGGGTATAGACCTTCCTACCTAGACTATGAACAGGCATAAGACCAAACAAGTCCATATGCAGGAGATACAAGCATCTCACTGAGTCCTTGGCCCCAATGCTCTTGAAAGAGGTCTTAGTCTGCTTACCCTTTTGGCAAGCAGCATAGATACCCTCCTTGGAGCATTTTATTTTGAGACCATTCCTAACTAGCTCATCACTGAATAGCTGACCAATGGTCTTATAATTTAAATAAGCCAGTATCTTGTGCCATTGGACACAATATGAGACTTTGTCATTTACAACTAGGCATATTGGGGAACTATTATCTAAGCAAGAAAAGTTTAAGCAATAAACATTCCCACTCCTAATGCCTGTTAAGATTACACTTTGGTCACTTAACCTCTTGATATGGCACTTATCATTATGGAAGGAAGTGTCATAACCAAGATCACATAGTTAGCTTATGCTTATGAGGTTGTGTTGCAACCCCTCCACCTAAGCCACCTTTGTGATGGTGATTATGCCATTTGAGATATTACCATAGCATCTGGTTATCCCGTTGTCAGAGCCTCCAAAGATGACCTTGGGTCCATTCTTTACTTGAGTGAACTCCTTTAATAGCTCCTTTGCTCCAGTCATGTGCTTGGAACATCCACTGTTCAAGTACCATTTAGGGGAATTGGTACTTGAACTAACCTGAAAAGAACACAAATCACCTTACCTTAGGACCCCAATTTCTGTTGGGTCCTAGGTTCACATTAGTCTGAAAATAACCATGCCTTCCTGCAGAATTTCTAACAGGTTGGCAACCTCTGGACACTAAAGGATTGTGCCAGCAATCTATAGCATAGTGGCCCACTTTGCCACAACACCAGCACTCATAGATATTGTATCTCCTTTTCTATTTGGGACCAACATTAAGTTGTAATGCTCCCTGAAAGTGGGGAGACGTGCTGCTATATACTTTTGTCTTCTTTCAGCAGCTGTTTGACTGAAGGATAGTCTTTCAGTTGGCACTTTTAGTCTTTTCTGAGAAACACCAATTACATGTCTCTTTTTAGCTAACCTGCATCTGATAGCATCTGAGATTGCCATTCCAGCCATGCTAGAAGACTCATCTTGAGTCACTACTTTTGCTGGATGATTTAGATTTACTACAGCAGCATTATCTTTGAGTTTTGGGGCTGGGGCACCAAAAACAAATTGTCCAGGATGAGCCATTTGAATTTCCTCATGGGAAGCCTTAAAGGCTCTCACATGGATGTATCTTCCACCTTGGCTAGGGCCACATTAGTCCATACTAGTGGATCTGCCATTCTCCAAGTGACCATAACAACTTTCATGGTCATACATGTTAGAAGGCAACAACACTCTCTGAAAAGGAATTTGAGGTAATGAGGCTAGATGCACAACTGGTGCCTTCCCTTTTCCCTTTCATTTTGGATTGGAAGGTCTAGCAGGCCACTTAAATCCCAACCCTTTCTTACCAGCTTGGGTAAGGTGGGTTTCAATTAAGGGCGGCATAATGTTTGGCTTAGAAAATTTGGTCACTAGCAATTTCTCATTCAAGAGATCTTTTCAAGTTTCTGGATAAGTTTCTCATTTGAGACTCTTACCACAGACTCACTGTCAATGATCGTCTTGAGCTAGGCTGCTTGTGCAGCCATGTCAGTGAGGGATTTTTTGTGGTCTTCACACTTGCTTTTAAGACTAATATGCTCTTTTTCCTATCTCTTGGCAAGTAGCTTGCACCTCTTGAATGCCTCAAGAAGTTCTCCATACTTTACAATTATGGAGTTGACATCATCCTCAAAGTTTGAATCCCCTTCATCTCTTGATGATTGAGCTTCAAAGTCTGAGCCAGCCTTATGACTTGAAATAAAAGATTGTGATTTGGCACTTACTTGTGTCTGACCAGACAGATCCTGGTTGCTTTCTTCATCAATCATTGCCATCAATCCATAACATTGAGCATCTTTTTCTTCATCTTCATCCACCTCTAAGTCACTATCTGAGTGAGATAGAGGGGCCCTGATCCCTATTCTAGTAGCAGGGTATTCTTTAGGTTCTTCTTCAGTAATAACTGTTAGCCCAATGTAAGCTTCTTCTTCTTCATTATCTGAGCTGGAGGCGGAGTCAGACCAAGTATTTTCCTTCTTGGCTACAAGGGACTTCTCTTTCTTCTTTCCCTTGTGGTGCTTCTTCAATCCTTCTTTTTTTATCTTCACTACACAGTCAACAACTACATGCCCAGGTTTGCTGCAGCAGAAATAAATAATATTAGAGGAAGATTATTTATTAGAGTTTGGAGCATACTTGTCCTCCTTAGAGGATTTCCTTCTATGCTATGAGGAGGAGGATGACCTTATGTTCTTATAATGCCCCTTCTTCATGAATTTCTGGGATTGCCTGGAGAAGGCAGCAAGGTCCTCATCAGATATATGGCTATTAGAGGAGCTGGACCTTGAGCTCTCAGATTCTAACTCAGCAGTTCTCCTAACTGGAGAGATCTTCCTTCTGCTCCTGGTTGAAGCATCAGCTCTAAAGGCCATAGATTTCTCCTTGCTCTGTGACTTAGGGTACTTCTCTTCTTCTTTCTTCCTTGCTGCAAGATGCATCTCATAAGACAATAACTTTCCAAACAGGGTTGGAGGTGGAGTGTCAGCTAGCTTGCCCATCTCCCTGATGGCACAAATCTTTGTGTCCCAATCCTTTGTAAGGGACCTGAGAAATTTGTCATTCAGCTCATAGGTGCTGAAGACCCTTCCATATGTTCTCAGTTCATTAACAATTCTGAAAAATCTTTCAAAACTTTCAGTAATGCCCTAAAGCTTTCCTTGTTTGAAGGCCTCATACTCCTGGTTGAGCATGGATTTTCTGTCATCCCACACCTCTTCTGAACCCTCCATGAACAGAACTAGGGTATCCCACATCTCCTTGGAGGTCTTGCAGTACACCAGATTCTAGAATGTAGAATCATCTACTGCACTAGCAATGATATTTTGAGCTCATCTTTGTTCATTTCTTCATAAGACTTAGGAGTCTAGATGTTGGCATCCAGAACTAAGATCTTCATAGGGAGGAAAGTCCTTCTTTGACTGTGATGTAGATCCTAGGGTCAGCAACTTCCATGAATAGCCTGACCATTTCCTTCCAGAGGCCAAACCCCTCCTTTCTACAGATTAGTAACTTCATGGCCCCCAGTTCTTTGTAGTTTACACCAAACCCCATCATTATTACTTGTAGCTAATGTTGGAGGTATACTCAGATTGTTAAACCCTTTTTGAGTAACCTCTCTCTAATACCCCTTGAAAGTTGCTTAACTGAAGGTTAGCTAATCACCTAGAGGGGGGGGGGGTGAATAGGTCTTTGAAGTTTATTAGTTCTTTTGCTGATTTCAAATTAATCTATCTAGAGTTTGTCCTTAGATCCTGCAATAAGAAAGAAAACAAGCACCACATCAAACACACAAATATTTATAGTGGTTCCCCAATTAGGTACATCCACTTTCCCTCCCACCTATCCAACTGATTTGTTGGACTAGCACAAACTCCACCAATATGCTCCTCAGAGCTTACACCTCAGGCCCTTAGCCATACACAAAGGTTCACTTCAAAACCCAAACTCAGAACCACAAGGTTTCCTACCTCAGAGCCCTGCAGAGCTCCTACAGCTCAGTGATCCATTGATCACCTATATCAGCCTTATTTCTAAGGCATACAACTCAGGCTCTTCAGCCCTAGAGCTTCAGGCACACAGCCCTACTCTCAGAGTACTGCAACACTCCTACAACTCAGTACCATTCTAGGTACCTATAGCTCAGCTTCCTCTAAGACATATAACTCAGTGACACACTTGTCACCTACAGCTCAGTGACTCTCCAATCACTTACCTCGGGCACAAGGCCCTACATTCAGGCTGGGAGGACAGCCCTACCTTAGATCCACACTTGGATCCTACCTCAGAGAGCATCACTCTCCTACCTCAGGAAATTAAGCCCTACAGCTCAGATCTACTCTTGGATCCTACCTCAGTACCCCAACAGTGAACTAACCTCAGTGACTAATTAGTCACGTACCTCAGCCACAAAGTACCATACACTCAGATTCAGATAAAATGAATCCTACATGAAGCAAACTAAGAAAATGAAGAACTAACTTAGAGATAAGTCTCTGAGTCTACCTTGCTAGACTAAGCAGATATCATTCCAACACTCTTGCTGTAAAAGGAATTAGTCTTCTTCTACAGCTAACTATTTTTTGCTGCACAGATGAACAGCTATCAGCTTGCTGAATGGATATTCCGATAAGATAATAGTTTTTTGTGTGAGTAGAATTACTTAACAGTTCCGGAATTTTAATATGACACTTGTGTCCCCTCGCTACAATTCGATAGGTATACTTGCCTTTATTGGATTGCTAGTTCGGATTTCTTTTCAAAACGGATTTGTAGACATCAGCTGCGACCTCCAAAAACCCACCAGTGGGCATGTAGATGGGTTGGGGTGTATGGTCTATAGACCTATTGAGGCTGAACCTTTTCGAGTGGATGTTGGGGGTGCCGATGATCATACTTTTGAGTTGTATGCTAGGAAGGCTGTTACAAAAAAGTGCACTTTATTTGTAACGATCCAGAGCCGCCCGCTCTGGTTCTACACTAGAGGGACACGTTTGGTCTCACCACCGGGCTACATCCCAAGCACCTCAAAGACTTTTTATGCCTGTTTCTTAGCCACTGCATGTTGTTGAGGCCAGGTCTTGAACCTGTAACCTCCATAATAAGGAGCCTTCAAATGACTCATCATCACCAATTGAGCAGATCAATTAGTGATGAGAAGTTGTAAAATTCTATAGTTAAGCATGCTCAGGCTGGAGTAGTATTGGTATAGGTGACCTCCTGGAAAGTCCCTGTACTGCCCGCTTAGCCGGAGGGTTTCCCCTTCGAAGGGAGGTTGTGTCCATCAACAACCCGCTTGTGGATGGAGAGGGGGTTGAGGTGCTTATACTGCAGCCCTTTAACGCCACCTAGAGCAGAGCCGTGGCATTGTGTTGGAACACCCTATTACTAATTTGGGTCAGGATCATTATGTCTCTAGGAAACCAGTTTGACCTCCTGTATAGATCTAAAGGTCAATTAGAATTGAGTCTAAGGGTTAGAAGCCTAGGTTTGAAAGCTGCCCTCAAGACCAAGAATTTTTTAGTTTGAGACTAAGTCATATCGTCGAGCTCAGCACGACGATTCATCGAACTCCAATCGACGATCGTCTAGCTCAACTTCGACAGATCGTCGAACTCCATTCGACGATCGCTGAGCTCAACTTCCACAAATCGTCGAACTCCATTCGACGATCTGCGAGCTCAGTTCGATGGTCTTGACTCAGTATTGGATCTCTATCTCTGAGCTCAGTTCGACGATCTTTGAGCTCAGATCGACGATATTTTTGTTGCTGTATAAGTCCATATCGCTGAGCTCAGTTCGACGATAGCAGAGCTCAGTTCGACGTTTTCTGATGTCTTCAAGGATTTTTCAAGATTCAAATTCAGATCAGTTAAGGAGTTATTCAGCAATTAATTCAGAAGATTTTCTAGCCGTTTTCATTTATTCTGGACCAAGTTTCAAGAGATTATCAAGGAATGTTTCTTTGGACTTTTCTCCAGAAGACATTTGTAATTAAGGATGCAATTAATGCAGGCCAACGGCTATTCTTGACAGAGGATGTTTTTCTATTCAGTACCAGAGAATAAAAGACAAGAATTTTTGAATCTCTCAATCACTGAGCACTCAGAACACAGACAAGAAGAAGAAAAACAAAATATTCTCTGTCTCAAAGAATTCTCTCAAGAACACACATCCAAGGAGATCAAACTTTCTGAAATCTTCTGATCTCTCTTGTCTCAAGTGTTCAAGGCCAACATCTTTCAAGACTCCAGACACCTAACATTTCAGCTGTTGCTGAAATCATCATTTGCTGGAGATCAACTTCTGAAGGCCTATCACCCTACAGCAAAGCTTCTTTTCCTGAACATCTCAAGGACTCAGGGGGAGCTTTGACACCATCAAATCCACATAGTCTTCTCAGCTTCTTTGAGAAAGAGAAGACTTCCATAAATCTCTCATCCCCATCTCTGTAAAGGGTTTCTCGAACTCCCTTCAAAAGTTTGAGTTTGGTTTTTGAGCACCTTGTCAAAAGCTCATTGGTGGCAAGAGACGTGATCAAAAAATCTGATTTGGTTTTTAAGCACCTTATCAAAACATCATTGGTGCCCAGGACACCTGATCAACTCATCCTGCAGTGGATTCCTACCTAGGGTGGTAGAAGAGTGGATGTACCCAAGTTTAGGGGAACCACTATAGCTCCTTGTGTCACCTGGATTGCTTGTATTTATCTTTTGTTTCTGGCTGTGATTGTTCTATGATTGTTTTGTGATTAGTTTAGATCTGTGATTAATTTATGTTGTAGGTTATTCTGTGATTAGATTTAATAATTGCTTCCCTATTCACTCATATTACAACAATTGTTGTAAAAAGTTTTCAAGCACCATATACTCTATTCACCCCCCCTCTAAAGTATATCAGATCTAGCTGCACTTTCAATTGGTATCAGAGGCAGGTTGGTTAAATATACCACACCTTGGTGGTTGCACAGGCTAACACCTGAACCCAAAGATTCCTAGTTAGATCTGTTTTCTTTTGAGTTTATTATTAGGTATTGTTTTCACAAATCATGACCCAAAACAAAGATTATGCTAGCACCAGATCTCCAGTGTGCAATCTATCCAAGTTTGCACTTTGGAAAACAAGGATCAGATTATACATGAATTCTATTGACGAGGATATTTTTAACTCTGTTTTGACAGTTTGTCCAAGACCTCCAGAGAACTCAAGTACAAGTGCTGTTCCACCTCCATCAGGAATAGATGCTGACATCAAGAAATGGAAGGTAGCTGATGCCAAGGCTATGAACATCTTAACCCAGACCATGTCTGATGATATCTTTCAAAAGGTGGCTGAATGCAATTCAGTAAAGGAAATCTGGGATAAACTCTCTGAAATAGTCTCAGGCTCAGCTGATGAGAGAAAGGACAGGAGATCCCACCTCATATCTCAATATGATAATTTTAAGAAGGGAGAAGCTGAGTCAGTTGGAGATATGTACAACAGGCTCAGTCTAATAGTCAGTGAACTCAGGACCTTGGATAAAGAGATCTCACTAACTGAACTCAATGACAAAATTCTAATGTGCTTCCCTAGCACTTGGGATTCAAGAATCTGGCCAATCAAGGATGCCATAAGTTTGAATGAGATCACAACAGAAGCTCTATTGGGTAAGCTCAAATCTTATGAGCTAATCATTAAGAATAGAGAAGAAGAACAGAAGGCTGCCTCACCAGCCACCAGAAAAGAGAAGACAATAGCCTTCAAGGCAACTGAAGATCAGCCTGAAGACAAAGTCACAGGCAATGATGAACTGCTCAGTCTGTTGGCCAAAAGATTTTACAAGATGACCAGAAAGGACTTCAGAAGGAGATCATACAAGGAGCATGATAAGCCAAGGTATGATAAGTCAATTAATAATAAGGAAATTGTCTGCTTTGGTTGCAGGAAACCAGGGCACATTGTTCCTGACTGACCAGAAAACAAAAACAAGGACAGAAGGGACAAGAGAGAAAGAAGAAAAGAGAAAGACTCCAAGAGGAATGGCAATGGCAAACCCTCCACAAGCAAAAATAAACACACAAGAAAGGGGTTTGTTGCTGAATCCTGGAGTGAGACTGAAGAGGAGTCAGAAGCCTCATCCAGCTCCAGTGATGATGAAGATGATGCAGAACAGAAAGAGTTCTGCATGATGGCAATCAATGCCTCTCAACATAATTCAGATGAAGAAGAGTCAGAGTCAGATTCAGAGACTCAACCTGAAGAAGATCAGGTAATTAGTTCTTTTATTGTAATTCAGAGGACTTTAAATCTGAGTTTAAAGCATTATGTTTAGACCTGCTAAAATTTGAGAAAGAAATTATCTCTCTCAGAAATCATTTATCTGAACATAATACCTTAAAGTCAGAAAACCTCAAACTCTCTCAGGAGTTGGAGTGTTGTAGGGAGCAGATAGCTTCACTGAAAGGTGAGCTATCTGAGGCTAAGAAGCTTGAAGAATCCCTTAATGGGTGAAGTATCAAGCTGATGGACATCACAAGCACAGTGAATTCCAGATTTAATAGTACACTGGGCTTGGGTGCTTCATCCAGCCAACCCATAGTTCTAATAACTCCAATCAAGTTCATTTCTGATAAAGGAAAGGGAGTTGTAGAGGTGGCTAGGAAAAATTCTGATCTGCCCAAGAAAACTAAGTCCCAGCAGATATCGTCGAACGGAGATCGACAATCACCGAACGCAGATCGACGATCTCAGGCAAAATCGTCGAACTCAGGTCGACGATCTCAAGTTCCTGAACTCTACCATAGTCGACCGTCGAACGGAGCTCGACAATCTGACCTAAGATCGTCAAACGCAGCTCCACGATCGTCGAACAGAGGTCAGAGCTCTGGAAATTCTTTCAAGGGCAAATCAAAATCCAATCCTAAGGGTCCTTCATCCCAAATCTTTAACCCTTATACTGAATGGATTATACCTCTAAGGAGATATCATCCTAAAGGTTATAAGAGTCAACCTGGGATGTCTCTTATTTCAGAGTTTAAAGGTTATCAACCTAGGCCCAAGGTAAACTGGGTCAAAAACAAATGAATTATCTTATGTGCAGGTGAAGACCTATCCAACATCTAACCAGCAATGGTACTTGGATAGTGGGTGCTCTAAGCACATGACAGGAAACAAGGACAACCTTACATCCTTTATAGCCAAGCTTGGACCCAAAGTTATCTTTGGTGATTCAAACTTTGGACAAACTAAAGGATATGGTGCAGTCCAGATTGGATCAGTAACATTCAAGAAGGTAGCTTATGTGGAAGGACTGAAACACAACTTAATAAGCATCAGTCAGCTGTGTGATGAAGGCTACCAGGTGACCTTCAGCAAAGCATTATGCAAAATCAAGTCAGAGGACAACACAACTGTGTTGATAGGTAAAAGGAAAGGTAACATCTATCTAGTAGATTTTCTTTCAACAGATGTAGATATTTACCTGTTCAATTCTGTTTGTAGACCAAATATTTTATGACATAAGAGATTAGGACACCTAAACCTTAGAACTATTGCTAGGCTATCCAAGGGCAACCTTGTTAGAGGACTACCTTCTGGCCCCTACAAGAAGGAAGGACTCTGCAGGGCTTGTCAATTAGGCAAGCAAACTAAAAATAGTTTTAAGTCACTTAATAAGAGTGATTCACCTAGGATATTGTATTTGTTACACATGGATCTTTTTTGGCCCATCACAGTACAAATCCTACAAGGGAAATCTTACACTTTAGTAGTTGTAGATGACTTCTCTAGATTCACTTGTGTGTTCTTTCTTAGGAAGAAGTCTGATAACTTTAAGTGTCTGACAGAGTTTCTCAAATGTATATAGATTGAGTTCAATACTCACATTGCCCTGATCAGAAGTGATCATGGGACAAAGTTTGATTCTTTTCTTATGCAAGAGTTCTGTCAGAGTGAAGGGATCAGACATACTTTATCAGCTCCTAGAACTCCTCAACAAAATGGGGTAGCTGAAAGGAAAAATAGAACCTTTATTGAATCTGCCACTACATTGTTGTCAGATGCTCACCTTCCTCTATCCTTTTGGGCAGAGGCAGTGAACACCTCCAACTATGTGCTGAATAGAAGTTTGATACATAAACTAAAGAGAAAGACTCCCTATGAATTACTCAAAGGGAAGAAACCTAAAGTTGATTATTTTCGAGTTTTTGGTTGTATTTGCTACATACATAATAATGACAAGAAATATTTAGCAAAATTTCAAGCTAAAGCTGATGAAGGAGTGTTTTTGGGATACTCCATGATCAGCAAGGCTTATAGGGTTTATAATAAATCATCTCTAAAAATTGAGGAATCTATTCATATATCATTTGATGAATATAACATGTCTTTCAAGGAGAAGATCTCTTCTACCATAGAACCTTTGCAGGAACATTCTCTTGTTGAAGACTTGAACAAGTTACAGGTTACTCAAAAGGATGAAAGCAGTGAAGATAAAGAAAGTATTCAACATATTGAAGAACAACCTGAAGAGCCAGTTGTTGTACCACAAGAGGAAACAACAACACAGGTTGGTGAATAATCAACACCCCCTGTTGATTTAGTAACATCAAGAGATCATCCAATTTCCCAAATAATTGGAGACATCTCAGCTGGTGTGCAAACCAGAAATCAGGTCAACCAAAACCTGTTGCACACCTGCTTCCTATCTCAAATTGAACCTCAGTCCGTTTAAGATGCAGAGCAAGATCCATACTGGATCATTGCAATGCAAGAAGAGTTGCATCAATTTGAAAGGAACAAAGTGTGGGAACTAGTGTCAAAGCCTAAGGATCACTCCATTGTTGGAACAAAGTGGGTGTTTAGAAACAAACTAGATGATCAAGGAGTAATTGTAAGGAACAAGGCGAGGCTAGTTGCTCAAGGATATTCTCAAGAAAAAGGAATAGACTATGACCAGACTTTTGCACCAGTTGAAAGATTGGAAGCCATCAGAATCGTTTTAGCTTATGCAGCACATAAAGGATTCAAGGTATATCAGATGGATGTCAAAAGTGCATTTCTAAATGGAGACATCAAAGAAGAAGTATATGTCAGATAACCTCCAGGTTTTATCTCTCTAACTTATCGTGATTATGTTTTTAAATTGAACAAAGCATTATATGGTCTCAAGCAAGCTCCTAGAGCATGGTATGAGACCCTAGCATGCTTCCTTTTGGAAAATGGATTTATAAGGGGTAGAGTAGACTAAACTCTTTTCATTAGAACCCATAAGTCCCATACCCTACTAGTACAGATCTATGTAGATGATATTATTTTTGGTTCTACTGATTCAAAATTGTGCAGAATGTTTTCCAACCTAATGCATTTTAAATTATAAATGAGTAGCATGGGTGAGCTATCCTTCTTTCTAGGATTGCAAGTCAAACAACATGCTGAAGGCATCTTTATTTCTCAAACTAAGTATGCAAATGAATTGGTTAAGAAATTTGGCATGTCTGAAGCATCTTGTATGAAAATACCTATGCTTACCAGTGCTGTATTGGATGCTGATGAACATGGGAAACCTGTTGATCAGACAACATATAGAGCAATGATTGGCTCTTTACTGTACCTTACAACTAGTAGACCAGACATAATATTTGCTACATGTATATGTGCTATGTTCCAAGTAAGCCCTAGAGAGTCACACCTAACATTAGTAAAGAGGATTCTCAGGTATGTTAAGAGTTGTCCAAATCTAGGTCTCTGGTATCCAAAAGATTCAGCATTTGATTTAACTGGATTTTCTGATGATGATTATGCTGGATGCAGAATTGACAGAAAAAGCACCAGTGGAACTTGTCAGTTCCTTGGTGACAGACTTGTCTCTTGGTTTTGTAAGAAACAAACTTCTGTGTCAACTTCAACTGCTGAAGCTGAATATATGGCTGCAAGCAGTTGTTGTTCACAAATCTTGTGGATTCAAAACCAACTCCTAGACTATGACTACAACTTAGAGAAGTCTAAAATCTTTTGTGATAACACCAGTGCTATTTCTATAGCTCAAAATCCAGTCCTCCATGATAGGACAAAACACATAGAGATTAGACATCACTTCTTAAGGGATAATGTTGAAAAGCATAAAATTGAACTGCAATATATCCCAACTGACTTACAAAGGGGAGATATTTTCACCAAGCCCTTGGATGAAAAGAAACACACCTTCCTCCTAAATCAGTTAGGAATGTTATATGGAGGAAGTCTAAAATAATATTCAAGACTTTAAAAGTTTAAAAAATTGACCAAGACTAGGCAAACATCTTGATTTTTCTTAGTGTCTAGAGTTTTTCTGGTCTCTGAACTGCGCTCGACGATTTTCCCCCAGATCGTCGAACGGTGATCGACGATTTCTGAAATCGTCGACCTGAGTTCAGCGTTTCTCACATAGTATGAACTATCTCTTCCGGTCAGCGATCGTCGAACGGCGCTCGACGATTTTGTTCTCTGAACAATCGTCGAACAGAGCTCGACGCTCTCCAATATCGTCGAACGGAGATCGACGATATTGTAGACTCTTCAGATTCCTTTAGAAGCCCTGATCGTCGAACTGAGTTCAACGATCTTTCCATTTCTGTGTTGAACCCTAATATAAAATTCATTTTTCGCCGTCATTCTCCTTTTGCGCTTTCGATTTCTCTGCAAACACTTTCTTTCCCTCCAAACATTTCTGCACTTGGTCGTTTTGTTTGTTGATTCTTTGCAGGTAACCATGGCCGTTTCAGTTGCTGTTCTTGCCGCCATGAAATTTGATGCCGGTTTTGACATTGACATGGAGTCCTTCAGCACAACAGATCAGGTTTTCCAGGACATCGTGGAGTTATTCAAAGAGCAGAAACTTGCTAAAATCATGACCACTAGAATTAAACTTGCTGCTGATGAGATTAAAGAGTGGGTCTACACTGCCCACAATCAGGATCAACACACAATCATTGGATCAATTTCTGGCACACAGGTACCCTTGACCCCAGCAATTCTGACAGAAGTTTTTGAGTTACGTACTGGTGGAGACTCTGCTGATTTATCTGGAGAGGAATATGCTGACTTGCTTGCAAGAATGGGTCATTCTGAGGCTAACCCTAGCAAGCTGCTGAAGAAGAATCTGTCTGTGGAATATAGATTCCTGGCTGATGTAGTTGGGAAGGTCCTATTGGCTAAGCACTCTGCCCATGATACCATTTCTAGGTATCAGCTCTGCTTAATGGGAGCCATAGTGGACAAGAAGAATCTGAACTGGGGAGAGGTCTTCTTTGACCTAATCAAAAAGAAAATTAACAAGAGTTTTGTGAATTTTGGGAGAACTTTAGGGCTTTTTTTGCAGAACAAATGCCCTGCATTGCTAGTATCTTCTGGGATACACATAAATACTTCCAAGAGACTATCCTGTGCCCTGTTTGGTAAATGGGACATGCAGATCATCAAGCCCAGCAGGCCCTCTTCCAGCACACCTTCAGGCACCAGGACTGCCATAGTCACTTTCCCTCAGGTCTCTGCCCCTGCAGATGACCTGCCTGCTGCTGCCTCTCCTCCTCCTCCTCCAATTCCATCTCTTCCAATTCCATCCACCATTCAAACTCCATCAACTATCATCATCTCCAGCCCTTCTCCAACATCTATACCATCTCCAATTCCAACCACAGAAGAACCATTCCACCCATTATACTCCTACTCTCAACCAGACTCTGCCACATCACCCTCCATTCCCTCATTCAATCTCATTGATGATTCCTTCATGGATGACTCACCCTCCTCACCTCCTGAGCTACCCTCATCATCAACCTCTTACCAAGACCTTCTGCAAGAGATCATTGATCAACCCACCTTCACACCATCTATCTCCATCCCACTGTCCTCCATCACCACTTTACCCACACCTCAACCATCTCTTCCCCAATACACTAGCTCTCCTCTACCATCACCAATAGCTCCACCTCCATCCTCTACCTGTGCTCCAGTCACTACTGAGCAAGTAGATCTTCCAGCCCTTGCTAACATGATATATGAATTGCTAGCCCCCAGGCTATATCTTCTTTTGGAGACCTCCTTGGCTCCACTACTCTAGTCAGTGGCAGCTCTTTCTGCCAGGCTCTCCTCCTTATTCCCTCAGGCAGCCCCTTCAGCAATGTGCCTTGATCCAGCTTTGTCTGAATCTAGGCAGGGGGAGATGCCCTATGAAGTGAGCTTGCCTGTTATGTCTGCTGTTTCTTCAGCTTTTGTTGTTGTTGCTGCTACTGTTCTTCCTCAAGCTCTAGTTCCCCCTTCCAGTTGCAGTCTTCCCAGTGGACATCAGGTCCTTGATCTCTGAGTTTGATTCAATGTATTTTAGTTGTCTACCAGAGAAAGCTTATTTTCCAGAGAGAGTTGCTATCCAGCCACCAGAGGATCTCTCCAAGGCCCTTGTTCCCTTCTCATGCTGTGGTACCAGCATTATAACTTCCTTTGTTAATTCAGTATATGCTGTTGCTACTCCTGCTGAAAGCATGGTTGCTGTTTCTGATGCTGCTGTCCCTCCTGCTGAAGATAGTGTTGATGTATCTGTTGCTATTAGTGCTGTCAGTGCTGCTGCTACTGTTGTTCCAGTTTCTGCTGATATCCTTATGACAGAGGCATATGATTTTGAGCCTTCTGTATTTTCTGATGATATTCCTGCTGCTGATATTGTTGTTTCTGAAAGTGAAACTATTGCTGCACCAACTGCTGTTATTACTACTGCCACAACTTCAGTATCTGCTGCTGTTACTGCTGCTTCAACCTTTGCTTCTGCTTCAACTACAATTGCTACAAGTGTTGTATCTACTGCTGCTCCAACCTCTGTTGCCTCATCTGCTTCAACCCAGCTCAAGAAAGATTTGATGAAAAGGATTGATGCTCTTTATGATGATCAAAGTTCTGAAAGTCATGAGTTCAAGACAGATTCTGATGATTCTTCTGCTACCATTGCCAGAAAGATAAAGGCAAGGAGTAAAGACATAAAGAGAGTACCTCCAGCCAAGGTCAAGGACAATAATGACATTCTATATTATATTCTTCATGACTGCCCCATAATTGAGCACTGGATGCAGTACTCAAATAATCAACTTAAAGTTATGAAGAAAAAGAGGAAATATGAAAAAGGATCTTCTCAATTTCAACATCCTCATCCTCCTCCACCACCTCCTCCTGATGCAGGTGCAGGTGGAAGTTCAGCTGCTCAACCTCATGCCAAAAGCCAAACCCCCTATCAGCCACATGCTAGATCCTATCATAGGGGAAGCCAGTATAGAGGCTCTCAATCCAGAGGAGGAAACTACAGAGGGAATCAAAGAGAAGTCCAGGTTTATTCTAAAGGATATTCAAGGCAACATCCCTACTCCAGGGAAGGACAAATTTCATCTGACACAACCTCTGGTCCTTTTCCCTATAAACTGAAGGAAGTAGTTTCATCCAGGCCTCCTCAGGACAATCCATCAAATAGATATGAGCCACCAGTGCCATTTGAAGATCCTGAAAACAATCCAACTGCTTGGACTGTAAGGATGAAAGAGCTTGCTGCACTGGACCAGATTAAGAAAGCTAAAGTGCAAGGCAAAGACTCCTCCAACATCACTACATTATCTGAACAGAGAAAGAAATAGTTGGAAAGATATAGTTCAAGCAAATTCTTTGATTCTGATAGATACATGGAGCTATATCCTGAAGCTGTAGTTCCCAGGCCCAAACAACAAACCTCTTTAGGTGCAGCAGATGATACAAGATCAAAGAAGGAAGCTCTCAACCCCAATAGAGAAATCAAACTCATTAAGAGCAAGGAGAAGAAATAACAATGTAAGGTGACAATCATTTTGAATTCTGAATTCTGTCTGGGATGTGATATATATCTGTGGTTCTGCAATTTGTTTTTCTATATGATTGTTGTGTATGTTGTTATTTAATTTTTCCAAATTCTGTAAATAGTAATCCTAACCCAAATAGGGGGAGATTGTTGGAACACCCTATTACTAATTTGGGTCAGGATCACTATGTCTCTAGGAAACCAGTTTGACCTCCTGTATAGATCTAAAGGTCAATTAGAATTGAGTCTAAGGGTTAGAAGCCTAGGTTTGAAAGCTGCCCTCAAGACCAAGAATTTTTCAGTTTGAGACTAAGTCATATCGTCGAGCTCAGCACGACGATTCGTCGAACTCCAATCGACGATCGTCTAGCTCAACTTCGACAGATCGTCGAACTCCATTCGACGATCGCTGAGCTCAACTTCCACAAATCGTCGAACTCCATTCGACGATCTGCGAGCTTAGTTCGATGGTCTTGACTCAGTATTGGATCTCTATCTCTGAGCTCAGTTCAATGATCTTTGAGCTCAGATCAACGATATTTTTGTTGCTGTATAAGTCCATATCGCTGAGCTCAGTTCGACGATAGTAGAGCTCAGTTTGACGTTTTCTGATGTCTTCAAGGATTTTTCAAGATTCAAATTCAGACCAGTTAAGGAGTTATTCAACAATTAATTCAGAAGATTTTCTAGCCGTTTTCATTTATTCTGGACCAAGTTTCAAGGGATTATCAAGGAATGTTTCTTTGGACTTTCCTCCAGAAGACATTTGCAATTAAGGATGCAATTAATGCAGGCCAACGACTATTCTTGACAGAGGATGTTTTTCTATTCAGTACCAGAGAATAAAAGACAAGAATTTTTGAATCTCTCAATCACTGAGCACTCAGAACACAGACAAGAAGAAGAAAAACAAAATATTCTCTGTCTCAAAGAATTCTCTCAAGAACACACATCCAAGGAGAAAAAACTTTCTGAAATCTTCTGATCTCTCTTGTCTTAAGTGTTCAAGGCCAACATCTTTCAAGACTCCAGACACCTAACATTTCAGCTGTTGCTGAAATCATCATTTGCTGGAGATCAACTTCTGAAGGTCTATCACCCTACAGCAAAGCTTCTTTTCCTGAACATCTCAAGGACTCAGGGGGAGCTTTGACACCATCAAATCCACATAGTCTTCTCAGCTTCTTTGAGAAAGAGAAGGCTTCCATAAATCTCTCATCCCCATCTCTGTAAAGGGTTTCTCAAACTCCCTTCAAAAGTTTGAGTTTGGTTTTTGAGCACCTTGTCAAAAGCTCATTGGTGGCAAGACACCTGATCAAAAAATCTGATTTGGTTTTTGAGCACCTTATCAAAAGCTCATTGGCGCCCAGTACACCCGATCAACTCATCCTGCAGTGGATTCCTACCTAGGGTGGTAGAAGAGTGGATGCACCCAAGTTTAGGGGAACCACTATAGCTTCTTGTGTCATCTGGATTGCTTGTCTTTATCTTTTGTTTCTGGCTGTGATTGTTCTGTGATTGTTTTGTGATTAGTTTAGATCTGTGATTAATTTCTGTTGTAGGTTATTCTGTGATTAGATTTAATAATTGCTTCCCTGTTCACTCATATTACAACAATTGTTGTAAAAAGTTTTCAAGCACCATATACTCTATTCACCCCCTCTAGAGTATATCAGATCTAGCTGCACTTTCACATTGCCTCATTAGATCAACTAGGGTTGTTACAATAAAAGTGCACTTTTTATTGTAAAGATCCAGAGCTGCCCAACTCTGGTTCTAAACCAAAGAAACATGTCCCGTCTCTCCACCGGGTTGTAGTATAAGCAACCCAAAGCCTCTCCGGGCCTGTTTCTCAGTCACTGTGCATTGTTGAGGAGTGGTCTCGAACCCGCAACCTCCTTGATAAAGAGCCTTCAAACCACTCTTCATCAACAATTGAGCTTGTCCCGTGAGGCCTTGAAGAATTCTATCTTTAACAACAACAGCTCAGCGAGGTCCTACTCGTGAGGTATTTACAACAACAACAACCTTCCCTTTAATTCTGTGAATTCATACTAGTGAGACCCTCACTTCAGTACGTATGGCCTTTCCTTTTGGCTATATGAGTTCCTATTCGTGAGGTCTTCGGTTCAGCAACTTTAGATCTATCTTATTCTGCGAGTCCATCCTGCGAGGTTTCGAGGTCTTCTATCTTATCTCGCGAGCTCATCTCGCGAGTCCTTTAAGAATTCTACCTTATTATTTGAGTTTATCTCGGAAGATTTTGATGTATTCTATCTTAACCTATAAGCTCGTCTCGCGGGTCTTGAAGAATTCTATCTTATTCCGTGAACTCATCTCGCGAGGTTTCGAGGTATTCTATCTTATCCAATGAACTCATCTCAAGAGAACTTGAAGTATTCTATCTTATTACATGAGATCATCTCACGAGATTTTGATGCATTCTATCTTATTCCGCGAGCTTGTCTGGTGAGGCCTTGAAGAATTCTATCTTATTATGCGAGCTCATCTAGTGAGATTTCGATGTATTCTATCTTATTCTGCAAGCTCATCTCACGAGGCCTTGAAGAATTCTATCTTATTACCGCGAGCTTATTCGCGAGCTCATCTCGCTAGTTCTTGAGGTATTCTCTTTTAGTCTGCGAGCTCACCTCACAAGGTCTAGTGGCATTTGTTTTATTCTGTGGGCTCACCTTGCAAGATCATGAGGGGTTCTCTCTAATTCAGTGAGTTAATACTCATTAGGACATCACTATATCAACTAAGGAGTCTCCAACAACACATCCTAATGTCATCCTGAAGAAATCAATATTGGATGAGTGCTTATTTACGATGAGTGCCCTTACTTGGCAGACCTAATTTAGGAGCTTATACTTCATGATGAATATTCAAAGGGGCTATTACTCATTATTTACTTCAGTAAGGGAAGTTATCATCAATCAGGTCATGTAAAATGAAATTGTTCTATTATTGTTATTCACTAAAATAAACCAAAGTTATTTGCTCCTTTGTGTTTTTTCCATCTCTTTGGTATTACTGATTGGAGTCGATAAAGATCTCAAGCTGTGATGTTGTCGTAGTCTGGGTTCCTGCACATGCTCCTCTCCTACATATCGATTACTTTCTATTGGTGTTACCATTGTGATCTGGAAGTGATCAATTATGTAGCCTCATTGCCAACATAGTTTGAGCATATCAGGGTCGCACATAAGAATGTTTGAAGAAATTGGGAGATTGGCTTAGTTTGATAATGCTCATATGATGAGTTGAAAAGACTAAGCCCAACCAGGCTTTGGAAGCATCGAGTGCATTGAGACCACTTAACGCTTTCGTCGAGTCAAGTGTTGACTCATCGAATGATGGCATTGAGTATGTTGAGTTTACTCAATGATTCGTCGAGTCAAAGAGTTGATTCATCGAGTATGGCACTTAAGCGTTCAGTGTGTTGACTATACTCGATGATTCATTGAGTCAAAGAGTTGATTTGACGGATCTGAGTCTCAGGCGTTGAGTACGTTGAGTCCACTCAACGCTTCATCGATTTAAAGGTTTACTCGACGAATCTGGCACCTTGACATTGAGTCCACTCAATGCCTTCATTGAGTCAAATGTTGATTCAGTGGGTTTTGGCGCTGAGAGCGTTGAGGCATTGAGTTCACTCAACTCCATTCGTTAAATATCATATGGATACTTGGCGATTTGTCGAGTATAGTTTGTATACTCGACGATTCATTATATATGTCATTGATACTCGATGATTCGTCGAGACAATGGTTGTCTGGTCGAAATGCTGGATTCTAAGTCCTGGGTCTGCGATTAGCGATGGGAGCTGTTCTATTTATTCCTTGGGTATAAATAGAGGATTTTAAGGTTTCTGAAGTAACTGTTCATTCTGTCTAAGCACACGAGCCACACTATGCGAAAGACCCGAGACCTAAAGCCCGACGAAAGTAGTTCCGCCTCCACCTATCCCGTCGGGGCTGCTTAGCCTGATTCTGACAAGTGTCATCGCTGCCTCTTCTGTAACGGACCTAGCACAGTCTGTGAAGACGCAGAGCTTTCTCTCACGACCTAGATCTTGTGCGACAAGATTCTACGATTTCTCCCATTCATGTGGACTTCTTGTAGAGGTGCAGATAATATTCTGCACTAGGAACTGTAGTTGTGAAGTGATCGACTGATCTCCTAGAGCATCTAGGTTGAATATAGACTCAATCCTGCAGAGGTAAAATTTTATTAACTACTCTTTACTTCTTGATTAATGTTCATTACTAGATCCGAACTCTTTTGAGTTTTCTTGTTCTTTATTTCCGCTGTGTGCACAAGTGTTGTGCCATCTTGTAAAACCCAACACTTTCCCCCTCGAGTGAGATGAAGACCTGAGATATGATGTTATCGTAGTCTGGGTCCATGTGCGAGCTCCTCTCCCACATACCGACTACTTCACCCTCGAGCAAGATGAAGACCTCGAGCTATGATGTTGTTGTAGTTCGGGTCCCTACACGAGCTCCTCTCTCGCATACCGACTACTTGCCCCCTTGAGTAAGATGAAGACCTCATGTTGTGATGTTACCATAGTCAGGATCCCTGCATGAGTTCCTATCTCGCATACCGGCTACTTTCCCCCTCGAGTGAGTTGGTAGTCCTTGGGAAAGGTGATGTCGTATAACTGACCTATGCAGCTTAGCACACTTCTCCAGCTTCAGTTGAGTTTGGCTCCTGCATGGTGTCAACTTTATTCTCCACCACCAGTTGAGATCGCTCGTTTAGCAAAAGGCCTGAGAGGTGTCGACCCTTCTTCTTCCACCCTCAGTTGAGCTCGCTCGTTTAGCAAAGGGCCTGTGAGGTGTCGACCTTTCCTCATCCACCTCCAGTTGAGCTCGCTCGTTTAGCAAAGGGTTTGGGAGGTGCCGACCTTTCTTCTCCACCCCAAGTTGAGCTCGCTCGTTTAGCGAAGGGATTGGGAGGTGTCGACCTTTCCACGTCCACCCATAGTTAAGCTCGCTTATTTAGTGAAAGGCCAGGGAGGTGTCAACGCTTCTTCTTCAACCCCCAGTTGAGCTCGCTCGTTTAACGAAGGGCCTGAGAGGTGTCGACCTTTCTTCTTCCACCACCAGTTGAGCTCGCTCGTTTAGCGAAGGGCCTGTGAGGTGCTGAACTTTCAGCCACTCGCCAAATAGGTGTTGGATGATTTCTTTTTGACCTTTGGTGAGCTTGCAAAGAAGTGGGGATTGTGTACAACCCCAATTTACTGAGTCTAGCCCAACTCTACCCCAAAGAGAGGGGAAGCTCGAGCCGGACAGGCTAGTAGGCCCTCGTAAGACGATATCAGTGCCAGGAGTGCTTCCCCTTGGACCCCGTTAGGGCTCTACCCATAAGACCCTGCCAGGGGCGCATCCCTTGGAACCCCGCCAGGAGCGTATGTGATTTTGTTGTGTTATCTTTGTTACTCCTTAACAGTAACTGTCCCTCTTGTTGGTTTGCAAAACCAAGTATGTTAGATTTTGGATTCTCAAATAGAGAGACGAGCTTGTCTATTGTGTAAGTGGAGTCTGTGTTGTTCATGTCTAGTGCATGTAAATCTGAATATTTAGAAGGGTTTTAGACATTCAGATTTAGCCCAGTTCATCAAGTATTGTTGATCTTTCTTGTGCACATCTGGGATACACTTGGATTATGAATGTTGTTATTTTATTTTGTGAAAAGTGCACATTGGTTAAATGTTGACCATGATTAAATGTTAATCAAGTATCTAAAATTCCTTAAGAAATATTTAGTATTCGGATGCCTTCCGATGGATGACACTCTTCCTGCCTCGATCGATGAAGTGTGGGTTTGCCAAAGCAAGGTGCATTAATCTATCTTAGTAATGGTGCGAGCAGATAATTATGATACCCCACTGTCGATATCGGGTCAAACTTAACTGGGTGACCTAAAAAGTTGAGTGCCCAGAGGCATAGGGTTGGCATGCACCATATGATGGATGTGAATAAAGAGTTATTCACCAGCCATATAGGAGTTGCATTGCGATGCAATTGGCAAGCATTTCCTACCTAAATAGATGGATTGTGAGAGAAAAGCCAAAGCTAACTCATAGTATTGGTGAAATATGGATCTTGTCCACTAAGAGAGTTACCAGTATAAACTCTTTGAATTGATATAGAGGGTTATCAGTTTGATAAAAATAGTGAGAGTATTTTGGTTAAAGTCCTAATTGAAGTAAATAAGATGTATTTGAAATGTAGTACTGATTTTTCTCTGCTGTAACCTTGTAGAATTTCCTTAGCTAGTGGATCTCACTCCACCTTGTCCCTCAGAGCCATCCTTGAGAAGGAGAAGCTGAGTGGGACGAACTACTTAGACTGGTATAGGAGCTTGAGAATTGTTCTCAGGTAAGAGCGCAAGCTCTATATATTTGAGGAGTATTCCCTGAAGATCCTGTCGGGAATGCGCCCCATTCTAATAAGGATGCTTTTAAGAAGTATCTTGATGACTCCTTAAACGTCGAATGTCTCATGCTGGAAACCATGAAATCTAAGCTCCAAAAGCAACACGTGAACATGGGTTGCAAGGAAATTGACGAGCATCTCAAGAAAATATTTCAAGGGCAAGCTCGTCAAGAGAGGTTTGAGGTCACTAAGGCGTTATTCCAGTGTAAGATAGGAGCTCGGGACCTAGTATGGACTCACGTACTCAAGATGATTGGGTATATAGAGAACCTTGAGAGATCAGGCTTCCCTCTAGGCAAAGAGTTGGACACAGACCTGATACTGCAATCATTACCTAACAGTTAAGAGTAGTTCGTCTTGAACTATAACATGAATAAAATAGATCAGACAGTACCCGAGCTCCTAGGTATGTTGTTAACTACCGAGATAAATAAGAAGAAGGCCAAGCCAGCTAGTCCCATACTGATGGTGCATAAAGGCAAGGGCAAGGCTAATGGCTTCAAGAAGATGAAGGTAGGACCTAAGTCTACTCTAGAGCCCAGTCTTCATCACTGAAGAAGAAGGGCTTGGTGAAAGAAGGGAAATTCCACCACTGTGGAAAAGATGGTCATTGGAGGAGGAATTGTCCTTCGTACATTGAGGGTATGCACAATATGAAGGGAGGTATGACTTCTGCTTCAAGTATCTATGTTGTAGAGATAAACCTTTCTGCTCCTTCATCCTGGGTATTGGATACCGGATGTGGATCTCACATTTGTATAAATGTGCAGGAACTGGGAAGAAGAAGATTACTGAGTAAAGGAGAGGTGGACCTGTGTGTTGGCAATGGAGCAAGAGTTGTTGTTGTTGCCGTAGAAATTTACCGTCTTTCTTTGCCTAGTGGGCTTGTAATAGAACTTGATAATTGTTATTATGTTCCTTCCATAACTAGAAACATTATATCCATTTCATGCTTGGACATGATTGGTTTTTATTTTATTATTAAGAACAATTGTACTTCCATATTTAAGAATAATGTTTGTTATGATATAGCCAAAATATTTAATGGTTTATATGTTTTGAACTTAGACCATCGGATCTATAATATATAAAAAAATACTAAAATACTAAAAATGAAGACTCGAACCCTACGTACCTTTGGCATTATCGTTTGGGCCATATAAATGAGAAACATATCCAAGATCCATAGAGATGGACTACTGGACTCTTTTGATTATGAATCATTTGAGAGATGTGAATCTTGTTTGTTAGGCAAGATGACTAAGGTCCCTTTCACTGATTTCAATGAGAGGGTTGATGATCTCTTGGGTATAGTACATAGTGATGTATGTGGACCCATGAGTTCTATGGCTAGAGACTTTGTTATATCATACTGATGATTTCATTAGATACAGATACGTGTATCTTATGAAGTGTAAATCCAAAACCTTTGAAATGTTAAAAGAGTTTAAGAATGAAGTAGAGAGCCAATTGGGTAAGAAGGTTAAAGAACCCTGATCTGATCGAGGTGGCAAATACCTAAGTCATGAGTTTCGTGATGATTTGAAAGAGTATGGTATTGTATCACAATTCACTCCACCCAGAACACCACAACATAATGGTGTGTCTGAGCGGCGAAATCGTACTCTGTTAGATATGGTACAGTCGATGATGAGTCATACAGATATGCCTATTTCTTTTTGGGGTTTTGCTCAAGAAACTGCAGCTTTTACACTATATCGTGCTCCATCTAAAGCGATTCTAAAGACATCATATGAGATATGGACTGGGAAGCGTCCTAGTATGTCATTCATTAAGATTTGGGGCTGTGAGGCATACGTGCGACGTCAAATGCCTGACAAGCTGGAACCCAAGTTAGATAAGTTTTATCTTGTGGGGGTATCCTAAGGAAACTAAAGGGTACTATTTCTACCCACCGTCCGAGGGCAAAGTGTTTGTCGCAAGGACTGGTGTCTTTTTTTGAGAAAGAGTTCTTAAGTAGAAAGACTATCAAGGTGGAACTTAAAGAAGTTCAAGAACCACAAACTGTGAATGAATCGGAATTGGAATCTGAGCCAGGACTTCAAGTTGTTGTAGCTGGAGAGCCTGCTCAGGAAACACAAGTTCCACGTAGATCTTGTTGAGCAAGGTTTGAGACTAAGAGATATGGATTTCTCATGTATCAAATAGGTAATGTGTTGTTTATGGATTATAGTTATGAGCTTGCAACCTACCAAGAGGCTATTAGTGGACCGTACTCCGAGAAGTGGCTTGAGGATAAGAAATCTGAAATGGACTTCATGTATGAAAATTAAGTTTGGACCTTGGTGGAACCACCTGAAGGGGTACGACCCATAGGGTGCAAGTGGGTCTTCAAGAAGAAGACCGACATGGTTGGGAATGTACATAAATTCAAAGGGCGACTGGTGGCTAAAGGTTTCAAGCAAATTCATGGTATTGACTATGATGAGACTTTTTCCTCTGTTGCCATGGTTAAGTCCATCAGAATTCTGCTTGCTATTTCTGTGTATTATGACTACGAGATATGGCAGATGGATGTCAAAATGGCTTTCCTAAATGGAAACCTCCTTGAGGAAGTGTATATGACATAACCCGTGGGTTTTGTATCTCCAGGTGAAGCCACTAAAATATGCAAGCTGCAGAGATCCATTTATGGATTAAAACAGGCTTCTCGAAGTTGGAATTTTCGTTTCGATTAAAGATAAAAGAGTTTGGTTTTATCAAGAATGAGGATGAACCATGTGTTTACAAGAGGATTTGTGGAAGCATTGTTGTCTTTCTGATATTTTATGTAGATGACATACTGCTGATAGGGAATGAAAAACTAACCCTACAAGTTGTTAAGAACAAATAGGGAGTTGCTTTTCTATGAAGGAATTGGGAGAAGCGATTTATATACTTGGTATTAAGATCTATAGAGATAGATCGAAGAAGTTGCTGGATTTTACCCAAAGTACATACATTGATAAGTTGTTGAAATGGTTCAATATGCTTGAGTCGAAGAAAGAATTCTTACCCATGTCTCATGGTGTAAGTCTCTATAAGAACCAATATCCTAAGTCTTGTTAAGATAAGGACCGCATGAAGTTGATTCCATATGCTTCTGCAATTGGGTCAATCTTGTATTTAATGATATGTACTCGACCCGATGTCTCTTATGCCTTGAGCATGACTAGAAGGTATCAGTTTGATCCCGGTGAAAGTCACTGGATTGATGTCAAGAATACCCTAAAGTACTTAGAAGGACTAAGGATACGTTCTTGGGGTTCGGTAGAGAGGAAGAGCTAGTTGTAAGAGGTTACACGAATGTTAGCTCCTAAACTAATAGGGATGACTTAAAGTCTCAGTCAGGGTTCATATTTTGCCTAAATGGATGTGATGTTAGCTGGATGAATTCCAAGAAGGAGACAGTTGCCGATTCTACAATTGAGGATGAGTATATCGCTACAGCAAATGCAGAGAAGGAGGCTGTGTGGATTAGGAAATTCAATGGCGAGTTAGAAGTAGTTCCTAGCATTGTTCGTCCCATAGATCTCTACTGTGACAACAACGGTGCAATTGTACTTGCTTCGGAAACTAGATCTCATCATCGCTCCAAGCACATACTTTGGAGGTTCCAACTTATTCGAGAGATTGTCGATTGAGGAGATGTGAGCATTTTCAGAGTACCGACTGAGGATAATATTGCAGATCCACTAACAAAGCCTCTTGCATAGAGAAAGCATGATGATCATGTTAGATCTATGGGTATACGATACCTTAATGATCAACCCTAGTGAGAGTCTTGTGGATTGTATGTTTGTTGGTTGTAATAATTCATTTGATGAATAAAAGTGTACTGTATACATTTCATTTATATATTTTGGTAAGTTCTTTTATTTATAAATTTATTTCTATTATGATAGAGTAATTTAACATAATAAATGCCCTTAAAATATTTGCTTTTATAGGAGTCAAGTGGTGACTTGAATGTGAGAGCCTATGTTCTTAAAAGCTTCATTCTTAAATAGTCCCTGGTTGAGTGTCATCTTACAAGCTAAGGGCGATGATGACATATTGAGACTGACAAGTGCGTTGATTGATGACCGGTTCTCACAGGTCATGATATTGTGATATTAAGTCATCACATGGGTACTTGTTAGTGAATAAGTTGTACTGGACAGACCCACCATAATAATACTTTGTGGATTATTATATGAACGTGTCACAAGTATGGCTCAAGTGGCAATGGTGTTTGTGGTCTTTTGAACTGAAGTCACAACATTAATCGAGTGAGGAAGAGCATGCTTTGATGCTATCAAAAGTCTAGTCATGAGAAAGTTGGATGATAAAGGTGGTTATTAGGTATGTTACGAATCATTTGGGTGTTTACGTGTGAACAAAGATGAGATCTATCCTCCTATATGACAGGAGTTGCATCAAAGAGCCCCTTGATGGAATGGGACTGAGAAATGCATGGACATGCTTGGTTGAGTCAATATATGATATTGGGCTGACCAATTTCTAGAAGTCCGTTCTAGATCAGGAAACTAGGATTGAATAATTATGAGGGTGACATGGTTATACCTCGAGTTCTATCCGGATGTAAGGGATGAAGGGACATGACAACACTGATACATTAGTCATGATGATTTAGAGTTCTAAACTCTTATTTCTTGGGAACAATGATGCATTGCTAGATGCCGCTCATTGTTTATGAAGCTTTTGTTTGATACTTTCAAGATCAAGTGAGAGACTGTTGGTGTTACCATTGTGATATGGAATTGATCAAGTATGTAGCCTCACTGCCAACGCAGATTGAGCCTATCAGGGTCGCACATAAGAATGTTTGGAGAAATTGGGAGATTGGTTTGTTTGAATATGCTCATATGATGAATTGAAAAGACTTAGTTCAACCAGGCTTTGGAAGTGTCTAATGCGTTGTGACTATTTAACGCTTTCGTCGAGTCAAGTGTTGACTCGTCGAATGATGTCGTTGAGTGTTTTGAGTTTACTCAATGATTCGTCGAGTCAAAGAGTTGATTCGTCGAGTATGGAAATTATGCGTTGAGTGTGTTGAGTATACTCTACAATTCGTTGAGTCAAAGAGTTGATTCGACGAATTTGAGTCTCAGGCGTTGAGTGCGTTGAGTCCACTCAACGCCTTCATCGAGTTAAAGGTTGACTCCATGAATCTAGCACCTTGGCGTTGAGTGCGTTGAGTGCAGTCAATGCCTTCATCGAGTCAAATGTTTATTCGACGGGTTTTGGCGCTGAGAGTGTTGAGGGTTGAGTTCACTTAAGGCTATTCATCGAATATCCAATGGATACTCGACGATTCATCGAGTATAGTTTGTATACTCGATGATTCGTCTTATAAGTCATTGATACTCGATAATTCATCGAGACAATGGTTGTTTGGTCAAAAATGCTAGATTCTAAGTCCTGGGTCTGCGAATAGCGATGGGAGCTATTCTATTTATTCCTTGGGTATAAATAAAGGATTTTAGGGTTTCTGAAGTAACTGTTCATTCTGTCAAAGCACACGAGCCGCACTGTGTGAAAGACCCTTGACCTAAAGGCCGACGGAAGTAGTTCCACCTCCGCCGATCCCATCACTGCTGCTTAGCCTGATTACGACGAGTGTCACTGCTGCCTCCTATGTAACAGACCTAGAAGTCCGTGAAGATGCAAAGCTTTCTCTATCGACCTAGATCTTGTGCGACATGATTCTACGGGTTCTCCCGCTCATGTGGACTTCCTATAGAGGTGCAGACAATATTTTAAACTAGGAACTGTAGCCGCAAAGTGATCGGTTGATCTGCTGGGGCATCTAGGTTGAGTATAGACTCAATCCCGCAGAGGTAAAATTTATTTAATACATTTTACTTCTTGATTAATGTTCATCGCTAGATCAGAACTCTTTTGGATTTTCTTATTCTTTATTTCCGCTGCGTGCACAAGTGTTGCGCCATCTTATAAAACCCAACACTTTCCAACTCGAGTGAGATGAAGACCTCGAGATGTGATGTTGTCATAGTCCGGGTCCCTGCGCGAGCTCCTCTCCCTTATACTGACTACTTCCTCCTCGAGTGAGATGAAGACCTTGAGCAGAGATGTTGCTGTTGTTCGGGTCCCTACACGAGCTCATTTCTCGCATACCGAGTAATTGCCCCCTTGAGTGAGATAAGGAACTCGAGCTGTGATGTTACCGTAGTTAGGATCCCTTCACGGGCTCCTCTCTCGCATACCGACTACTTACCCCCTCGAGTGAGTTGGTAGCCCTCAGGAAAGGTGATGTCATAGACCTGACCTATGCAGCTGAGCACTCTTCCCAGCTTTAGTTGAGTTTAGATCCTGCATGGTGTCAACTTTTTTCTCCACCACCAATTGAGCGCGCTCATTAGCAAAAGGGTTAGAGGTGTTGACCCCGCTTCTTCCACCCCCAGTTGAGCTCGCTCGTTTAGCGAAGGGCCTGTGAGGTATCGACCTTTCCTCATCCACCTCCAGTTGAGCTCGTGTAACATCCCTCAAAAAACTAGACCATTAAGAGTGGTTTTGTTATGACAGGTCAAGACAAAACCCTAAGAAACTCAAGAAGACCAGGTGAACCAAGGCATGAAGGTGGAAATCACCTTGGTCTCCAATTTGCTCATTTCAAGCACCACCCCTAGGGTTTGACTTTAAGACCTCAACTTGACTCTAGGACCCCACAACAATGCCCCTAACCCTTTAGGAGGTCCATAAGGTCACTAAGGACCAATTGTGGTCAATCAAAGTGGTCAAGTTGACAAAAGTCAAACCTAACCCTAAATGGGTCAAACTAACCTACCTAGGGTCAATTAACCTCTCCTTAGCCAAATTGAACCCACCTAGACCTTCCTAACCCTTAAGGGAGGTCAATTGGCCACCTAGGAGCCATTGAGGTCAACTAAAGAGGTCAGGTTGACCAAAGTCACCCTAGCCCTAAAATGGTCAAAGTGCCCTAATTAAGGGTTAAGTGGCCTCCAAGGTGCCAAACTAACACTACCCTACCCTTTCTAGACCTTAGGGGAATCCAATGGGTCACCAAGGACCCATTGGGGTCAACCCAAAAGGTCAAATTGACCAAAGTCAACTCAACCCTAGATTACGTCAAATTAACTCAAGTTGAAACTTATTTAACTCAAGGTTAGCTAATCACCTAGAGGGGGGGGGGGGTGAATAGGTCTTTGAAATTTTCTTTATTCTTTTGTTATTTTCAATTTGTTCCAGCTAGAGCTTGTACTTAAATCCTACAATAACAAAGAAAAGCAAGTACACAACAAACACAAGGATTTATAGTGGTTCCCCACTTGGGTACATCCACTTTTCCTCCCACCTATCCATCTTATTTGTTGGACTCGACACAAACTCCTCCACTATGCTCCTCAGAGCTTACACTTCAGACCCTCAGCCTTACACACAAATTCTTTATAGAATCCAACTCAGAAACAAGGGTTCCTTCCTCAGAGCACTGCAAGACTCCTAAAGCTCAGTGATCCATTGATCACCTACCTCAGCCTTATTTCTAAGGCCTACACTCAGGATCTTCAGACCTACAGCTTTCGGTATATAGCCCTACTCTCAGAGTGCTATAACACTCCTACAACTCAGTACCCCAACCAGGTACCTACAACTCAGCCTCCTCCAAGGCCTACAACTCAGTGACCCACTTGTCACCTACAGCTCAGTGACTCTCTAGTCACCTACCTCAGGCACAAGGCCCTACACTCAGGCTGGGACGATAACCCTACCTCAGATCTACATTTGGATCCTACCTCAGTGTCCCAATATGGCACCTACCTCAGTGATAAATTTGTCGTATACCTCAGGAACAAAGTGCCCTACACATAGATTCAGAGCTACTGAATCCTACAGGAAGTTTATACAAATAGTTTAAGAAAAACAAAAACAACTGACTCAGAGAAGTACCTCTGAGTCAACTTTGCTGAACTGAGCAGATATCAGTCCAGCCCACTTGTTGTAGAAGGAATCAGTCTTCTTCTACAGCTCACACTTTTCTGCTGCACAGATGAACAACAACCAACTTGCTGAAGAGATGAATCAGCAACACTGTTCTGATGAGAACACACTTGCTAAACTTTGAAGTGCTTCAGCTATCTTTCCTTACCTTCAGGCTAACTTGGCTGGACATTAGCTTTCAAGCTTGATGGGAAGAAAAATGTCCAGCCGCCTCTTTCAATTTCTCTTTCTATATTTTCTACGTTTAATCCTTGTGTATTCGTTTACCCTAATCCCTTTACAGTTTCCTTTTTATATGCATTGATTTGAATCAACGACACAATAGAATGTGGTCCCACCAAGGATTGGTGAGCGCCATCTCCATCAGAAAGGGACAAAACATCTTTTGGCATTGCAACAGCTATCCCGCAACGGCTTCCTGCAATTTTGACTTTGATGACGTCAACAGTGGTCATCAACATCTGGACTTAAAAATTTTTCCAGAATTCCATCAAGCATTGAGTGATGTTAAGACACTCAATGCCATCAGCCTTGGCACTCAACGCTTCTGGACTTAGAAATTTCCCTGGCTTTGTCTCAGCGGTTTTGTCTCAACGGTCTCAGCGGTTTTTCATTATTAGCTTAGACATGCCTTTATCTCAACGCTTTCTTCTTCTTAGCCTAGATAAGTTTCTATCTCTGCGGTATCTTCACAGCTATCTCAGCGGTTTCTTGCTTTTAACTATCTCAGCGCTTCCTTCTTCATTAGATGCGTTGAGTGAACCTACTTCAGCGCTTCCTGCTCAACGCTTCTGGACTTTGAGAAATCCAGCCAGTTTTGTCTGTGCTGTCTCAATGGTATCAACACTATCTTCTCAGCTGTCTCAGCTGCCTCAGCGCTATCTTCTCAGCTGTCTCAGCAGTCTCAATGCCTTCTACTCAGCGGTCACAGCGCTTTTGCCTTTGGCAGATTTTCTGGCTTTAGTTGCGTTCGACGATCTGTAGGCTGAGCTCGAAGAGCTTTAATCTTTTCAGCGGTCTCAACGCTTTTTGCCTTAGTTGATTTTTCTACCTTTAGCTTAACAACTGTTGAGCTGAGTTCGACGATTTGTAAGCTGAGCTCGACGAAGGTTGAAACCTGAACTCTTGTGCTTATCCCACTGAATGTTGGGTTGAGCTCGACGACCAGCATGCTGAGCTCGACGAACTTCGAGCTGAGCTCGATGAAATTTAAGTTTACTACCAAAACTCATTTTCTTCACCTGTCCAATCATGGACAACCTGCATGCATGAACTAGGGCACACATCAAATACATTATATGTGTATGTCATTGACCCGTTTGACTTCTTACAAATCTGGAAAATTGGGATCAATAGACCCAACAATCTCCCCCTATATGAAGAAGTCAAAACACTACAGGTCATTGACAACACAACATATTAATCATAGAAGGAATAAACGTTAGTAGGATGTGGAAATGTTACCATATTTCTCCAGCTTGTGGAGAATTACTTACTCCCCCTGAAATGCTGCTATCCTTATTATTCCACTTGTTTGTTCTTCTCAACCCTTGACATCTATCCTCCCCCTTTTTGATTTCAGCAATAGGGAGCATACTGAGGGGTTTTTCTCCCCCTATCTATCTGGAGTAGATATTCTCATCATGACTGAATCTAGTTTAGCTGTTGGGCTGTCTCCCCCTCAACAGTTGCACACTCTCTTCATAATCTGGAGGAAGAGTATGTTCTACCTACAAAATAAATAGTGCAACATATGGTAGAAGAGAATTGAAGTTACACAAGATTCAACATACATATTTCAAATTTGAAGGTGTTGAAATTGGCTTCATCTAGTGGCTTAGTGAAGATATCAACCACTTGCTTGTCTGTGGAGACAAATTCAAGAGATATGTCTTCCCTTTCCACATGTTCTCTAATAAAATGATACCTAATTTCTATATGCTTAGTCCTGCTATGAGAGATAGGATTCCTAGCTATATAAATTGCACTAGTAGAATCACAAAAGAGTGGAGTTCTACTTATCTGAATGTTGTAGTCCTGAAGTTGATGTTGGATCCACAACAACTAAGCACAATAACTTTCAGCTGAAATATACTCTGACTCTGTTGTTGATATTGCAACATTTGTTTGTTTCTTGCTGCTATAAGAGACAAGCCTTCTACTTAGAAACTGATAGGAGCCTGAAGTGCTCTTTCTGTTCTCCTTGCAACCTGCAAAATCTGCATCTGAATAATCTGTTAGTTCAAATTCCCCATTCCTGGGGTACCATAGGCCAAGATCTGAGGTGCCCTTAAGATATCTCAAGATTCTTTTCATAGCAGTGTCGTGAGACTCTTTAGGGCAGGCCTGATACCTAACACAGACACATGTTGCATACAAAATGTCAGGCCTACTTGCAGTGAGGTAGAGAAGGGAGCCAACTATACCTCTATAAAGAGTTTGATCAACAGGCTTCCCTGGATCATCTTTGCCTAGAGGCATACTAGAGCTCATGGGAGTTCTTATGGTGGAAGCATTCTTCATGCCATATTTTTTGATTATCTCCCCGGTGAACTTTGACTAGGATATGGATAAATCATCATTAGTCTATTTTACTTAGAGTCCCAAGAAAAATTTCAATTCACCCATACTACTCATCTCAAACTTCCCTTGTATAAGTTTAGCAAACTTCCTGCAGAGTTTGTCATCAATAGAGCCAAATACTATGTCATCAACATAAATCTGGACTAGGATGATCTTGCACTTAGATTCCATTAAGAATATAGTCTTGTCTATCTTCCCCCTTGAGAATTTATTCTCAAAGAGGAAGGTAGACAATGTCTCATACCATGCTCTTGGGGCTTGCTTGAGCACATAAAGAGCTTTCCTAAGTCTATATATAAAAGTAGGAGAGTTAGAATCTACAAAACCTGGAGGCTGCTCCACATAATCCTCTTCCTTCAAGTCTCCATTCAGGAAAGCAGACTTGACATCCATCTGAAATACTTTAAATCCCTGGAAGGCTGCATATGTAAGGAACAATATGATTGCTTCCAACCTTGCAACTGGGGCAAATGTCGGTGTTGAAGCCGAAATTTGACCTCAACAAAAGTTCGAAATTAGGGGCGTAGCCAACACCTACTTGTCCCAAGCTCTGACCTCCGACTGGTTGTGAAGGACCAGAAACTGATCCAAAGCCTCAGCAGGGAGGTCCCACCTCTTACCCAGAAGATCTCTGAGAGCTTCCCCTCCAAAGCCAAAAGCTGGGCTTGGAGCTCCTCAGAAAGCACAGGAAACTCTTTTAAAGTCCCGGGGAAAAAGAGTCTTCTGAAGAACCCTTGTGGGTCTATTTATAGGCCTCTAAGTTTGAACTGCCAATAACCAAACTGAACCGACCTTAAATTACCAAAATACCCTTAGTCGGGTCTGCCAACAGCCAAACTCCGCTATTTGAAGGGTTATATGCAGACCACCGAGGGCAAAAGCATAAAATCACCTGGGGCTAAAAAGGTGAACCACCTTCCAACTGAACCGGTTCCTGACCAACCACTGAACCGACGCTCAGCGAGAGCACCGCCTCATGGGCGAGAGCTCCTACCCATAGGGCTCGCCTCGCCTAGAGGATTGGCCCTCGCCTTGCGACTGGTCCTCTCTCTAGGTCCTGTCTCGCCTAGAAAGGCTCTCGCCTGAGCCGCTGGGTCTCTCTCGCCCGAACCGCTGGGCCCCTCTCGCCTAGCGAGCCAGCCCTGGCCCGGCAAGGAGCCCTTTTCCTGGGACCCACTCGCCCAGCGAGTAGGCTCTGTCAAAGAGCCCATCTCGCCTTTCCCTCCCCTCTCTTTGAGCTCGAACTGTTCCTACGAGTCTGCGGTTATACACAATCCCCGCTCTTTTCGAGGTTGTTTCAAGCTCGAAAAGAAAGTCCAACCAAGGCTCATGTCATTAAAGCATATTTATGGGCGTATTTACGAGGGAATCTTTAGTGAGGCCCTCCACCGGAGCTTATAAATATAGGATTCCTACTCCGTATAGAGGATGCCCCCTTTCACACTTCCTCCTTCCTTGGCTCTACTGCAATCATGTCTCACAGCGAGAGTTTCTGCGAGCGCCTTGTGATGGTGCGCAAGCAGAACAAGGCCAACGTGGCCGCTCTGACCACGGCTCTGGTTCGCACCCCACGCTCCTTACCATCATCATCACCTCGCCCGAAGATGGTAAAGATAGGCGGCTTCCCCTCCTCGGTCGCGGAACCATCTCACGCTACCCTGTAAATCAACCCCTCTCCTCCTCCCGCATCTCTAGAGAGAAGGAGGTGAGTTCTCGCTTTTGTCCCTACTACCCCTGCATCTGCATCTGCTTATTTACCATTTGCTTCTTCAGGGAGCCCCCGCACCACTACGACGACCAGAAAGTCTATGAGATGACAACATCGTCTACTGCGAAGACTCTGACTAACCACAACCTTCCACTCCTCCATCTACTCCTCCCAACAAGAGGAAGGATGACCATTCTCAGGCCGTCGGGACCTCCCCCCATCCTGGTAAAAAACCTTACCTCTCACTTCTGTCCCGCTCGCTACTCCCACACCCTCCTACAAGAGCCTCCCTTACTCTGCCCCTCGACTCCTTGCGTAGGTGCACCCAGGCTGACTCGCCTGCTGAGGAGCACTTTAGGCGACTCATCGTCTCGCCCCCTCCTCCCATAGACGAGATTGAAGACTACCTAGGTGACCACATGTACCCGCTGGAGATGAAGCGCAAGACAGCCGAGATGTTCCAGAAGCATGCGCGCATCATCTATGAGCTGGAGCAGGACAAGCAGGAGGCTGATAGGCGAATTGAATGGCTGGAGATTGAGTGTGCTCGCTTGTCTTCTGAGGTTGGCGCCGAGATAGAGGTTGATGGGACCGACCCTCAGGCCATTATCAACGAGGCCGACATGCAGCTCCGTCTCACGCGCTGTGGGCTTGACGTCGTTCGCGCCTTCCACATGCACAGTAGGCCCACTGCGCGGGGGATCACGGTGGTCGCTAGAAATGACACCCGAATTAAAGATCGCCCTGCTCGTCCCGCTTTATTCATCCGTCTCGCTCCTCTTTTTTGTTTTTGCCTCTTAATGCTGTAATAATTTTGTAACATATTATGCTACCGTCTCGCCAGTAACCTAGGGTCTGAGAATATGGTGCCCGCCTTATGCGGGATGGTACATTTGAATATTTGCTGCTGCTAGCTTAATCTCTTAATTTCTTTTATTCTTTTTTATTCATTTATTCTGTCCTGCCTTGCTGAGGAAGCCTGTGATGGGACACATGTATCGAGGTTTAGGGGAGAGAGAGAGTGAACCGTCGGCCGACTCTCCCCCTTCCTACATACATTTTCCCGCCCATTTTATCTGTCTGACCATATCCGCTATAAATACTCCTGCCCTCCAGATTGGAAGGATATCCGCGCCTTCACCCCTACCGCGTCCAAGCCCTTGCCCCCTTGCTTCTTCCGTCTCGCACATCCCTCTCGCTCTTTGTTCTTCACGCTCTTTGTTCCTCTCGCTCCTTCCTTCCTCGGTCATTTCGCCGATTCTCTTTCTCACTACTTCTTTTCCATCAACCATTTCGCCTCCATCCGTCTCGCCTAGAATGGGGAAGAAGAAAGTCGAGGAAGGCCAGGGGCGCAGTCACTGCGGGAAATGGTTTATCGATCATGACTTCCCTCCCGGCAAGCTTTCTAATGAAGACTACCACAACTTTGTTCGTGAGTACATGAGGGAGGGGCTCGAATTGCGACCCCCCCAAGGTCGGCAAGGCGTTCAACACCTATTACCTGGGAGAGCTCGCCTTCCCCGTCTCGCACTTCAAGGTGGGGTTGAGATTGCCCCTCTGGCCGGAGGTAAAACAGGTTCTAAAGTACTTCGGTATTGTCCCCGCGCAGCTTAACCCGAATGCCATTTCAGCGTTAATCGCTTTCGCCAGCTACATGCGCCGGGAGCGCATCGAGTTTAGATTGACGGTTTTCCGCAAGCTCTGCATCTACCACGCCAACGTCGATGACGTCTCGTACTTCACTGGGCAAGGGCTCAAGGTGTGCAAGACGCCGAATAAAAACCATCATTGGCTCACTAGGTTCGTGTTCATCCGTGGTAACTTCGGGGGTGTCCGCTCGCGCCTGTGTCGCCCCCCGAGATCTTTTATGTGTCTCCGCAGGTGGGCGGCACGAACAAGCTTCTGTATGATTTCTTCGTCCACAAAAACTTCGAGGTCAACTTCTTGCGGCGGGGCCTTGACTCGCTACCTCCCGTGCTCCCCGGCGAAGGTACTTTCGCTCTCTTGTCTTGCATTTTATTATTTTTCATCTCGCCATCTCATCGCCCCCTTGCTTATTTTAGGAGAGCGGGTCATACCAGTCCACCCCCCTATAAGAGCAACAACCAACCAACCAAGGGCCTCAGTCTCGCCAGCGCGGTGGCCGAGGTAGCGAGAGGGTCCCTGGCTCCTGCCCCTCTGAAGAGGCATGCAGACGACACCGCCCCCTCTCGCTCCAGCCTTCCCAAGAAAAAGATGAAGAAAGTTGTGATCTAAGGGAAAAGAGAAGGCCCTGGAGGAGAAGGAAAAGATGATGAAGGAGCTAGGGGTTGTGAAGGAAGACTCCGAAACAGTGACCGCTCGCGATCTGGTCCCCCAGCTCTATGGCGTGGAGAGCGAAGATTCTTCTTCCAGTGAGGAGGAATGACACGCTGCCTGCGAGATCCAGGACCCCTCTCCCCTTTTTTTGCTTCTGTATAACTTTACTTAGCTTATTTTTTGAGTTTCATTCTGTGATCAGTTTGAAAATGTATTCATAACACCGTGATGAACATATACTAATCAAATGCACAAACTCTTGTCCTGTTACTTTATTTTACATTTTGCGAAATGATTCATTGGCTTGCTTCTGTTTGCGAGACGGTGCTACCCACCCGTCTCGCCGCCTCGCTTTTACCCTTTTCACTTTGCTTTATTTTGTCTACTGCGAGACGACCCTTTGATGTGCTCACGCCCGCGAGACAGTGCTACGTCTCATCTCACCGCTTCGTTGGAGAGTTGAATTTTTTCAGAGCGCGAGTCGTCACTTCCCCCATCTCATTTATGCGTGAGACCAACTGATATAACCTTCTTGTCTCGCCTCGGGGTACTTCCGGCGGGAGTGGCTTTTAGTGATTTAACTTGCTCCCCTATTATTAGGCCGAGCCTTCTGTCCCGTGCGAGTGCCCACTCACCGTAGGCGAGACCATCCCCGAGGTCTCTAGCTGGGAGTGCCTCCACTCGCACTGCTCCAGCCTTTGCCTCCCGTAATTTATTTTTCATGAGATTAAGTTGGGATGCTCCATAGGGAGGTCTTCCCAATCACTCTGCCATCGAGTGAGCTTACAACCCTGCCATCTTGATGAGAGCCTGGGCAGTGGATCTACCAGGGACCGAGCCAGGCTCGGGGTGGTGCAAAAGTCTCCAAGAACCAAGAACCAAGTCTCCAAGAACCAATCCTTTCCCCCACAGGCGAGCCTTCGGACCTGCCAACTAATGAGAGCCTGTGCAGCGTGTCTACCTGAGGCCGAGCAGCGCTCGGGGTCCGTTACCCCCACAGGCGAGCCTTCAAACCTGCCAGCTAATGAGAGCCTGCGCAGCAGGTCTACCTGGGGCCAAGCCAGGCTTGGGGTAGTGCAAAAGTCTCCAAGAACCCAGAACCAATTCTCCAAGAACCATTCCTTTCCCCCACAGGCGAGCCTTCGGACCTGCCAGCTAATAAGAGCCTGCACAGCGGTTCTACCTGGGGCCGAGACAGGCTCGGGATAGTGCAAAAGTCTCCAAGAACCAAGAATCAAGTCTCCAAGAACCAATCCTTTCCCCCACAGGCGAGCCTTCGGACCTGCCAGAGCAGCGCTCGGGGTCCCTTACCCCCACATGCAAGCCTACGCAGCGGGTCTACCTGGGGCTGAGCCAGGCTCGGGTAGTGCAAAAGTCTCCAAAAATAAGAACCAGTTCTCCAAGAACCAATACTTTCCCCCACAGGTGAGCCTTTAGACCTGCCAGCTAATGAGAGCCTGCGCAGCGGGTCTACCTGGGGCCGAGCAGCGCTCGAGGTCCCTTACCCCCACAGGCGAGCCTTCAGACCTACCATCTAATAAGATCCTGCACAGTGGGTCTACCTGGGGCCGAGCTAGGCTCGGGGTAGTGCAAACGTCTCCAAGAACCAAGAACCAAGTCTCCAAGAACCAATCCTTTCCCCCACAGGCGAGCCTTCAGACCTGCCAGCTAATGAGAGCCTGTGCAGCGAGTCTACCTGGGGCCGAGTAGCACTCGGGGTCCCTTACCCCCATAGGCGAGCCTTCGGACCTGCCAGATAATAAGAGCATGCGCATCGGGTCTACTTGGGGCCGAGCCAGTCTTGGGGTAGTGCAAAAGTCACAAAGAACCAAGAACTAATTCGCCAAGAACCAATCCTTTCCCACACAGGCGCGCCTTCGGACCTGCCAGCTAATGAGAGCCTGCGCAGCGGATCTACTTGGTGCCGAGCAGCGCTCGGGATCCCTTACCCCCACAGGCGAGTCTTCGAACCTGCTAGCTAATGAGAGCCTGCGCAGCGGGTCTACCTAGGGCCGAGCTAGGCTCTAGGTAGTGCAAAAGTCTCCAAGAACCAAGAACCAAGTCTCCAAGAACCAATCCTTTCCCACACAGGCGAGCCTTCGGACCTACCAGCTAATGAGAGCCTGCGCATCGGGTCTACTAGGGCCGAGCAGCGCTCGGGGTACCTTACCCCCATAGGCGAGCCTTCGGACCTGCCAGCTAATGAGAGCCTACACAGCGGGTCTATCTGGGGCCGAGCCAGGCTCGGGGTACTTCAAAAGTCCCATCTCCTTGCCATCAGAATTTCACAGTAGGTAAAGTCAAAAGTAAATTGAGGAACATAGTACGATAAACTTGACTTTGAGTATACAATTTCACTTTCTCCCTTCTCATTGGTAGATGCGCTTTAAGTCGTCGTCGCTCCAGGTGTGGCTCATGGACCTACCCTCCATGTCCTGAAGGTGGTAACCTCCCGTTCTCAGGACCCTCTCGACAATATAAGGCCCTTCCGAATTTGAGTTGAGCTTATCCACGGGGGCAGATCTCCCCGCAGCATCAACTTTCTTCAGCACCAGATCTCCTTCCGTGAACTGCTTGATCATGATATACTTGTCAAAGTATTTCTCCATCAACTGCTTTATCTCTTCCTGCCTGATAGCTACAACATCGCGTAGCTATTCTACCATGTCCAACGATAGGCGTAACCCCCCTTCATTTTACAACCTCCAAGCCTCATCCCCATCACCCGCGGACGCAACTCGTGGGGATCGAACCTCAAACTCCACGGGTAGAACTGCCTCACACCCATGGGAAAGTTTGAAGGGGGTCTCACCGGTGGCCATGTTCGGGGTTGTCCGCAAGGCCCACAATACTGAGGGGAGCTGTTCCACCCAACTTCCCCTCAAGTTCTCCACCTTCTTCTTGAGTAGGTTCACGATGATCTTGTTGACCGCCTCCACCTGACCGTTGCTCCTGGGGTGATGTACGAAGGTAAATCTAAGGTCTATCCCCAGCTGAGCGCAAAAGCTGATGAACTCTTTGCTGGCAAACTGGGGCCCATTGTCTGTTACTATCGCCTGGGGGAGCCCGTGCCTGCATATGATCTCTCCCCAGACAAAATTCCTGATGACTTGTGAGGTGACCTTGGCCAATGACTTGACCTCCAGCCACTTTGAAATGTAATCAATCAGGACCAGGAGGAACCTCCTCTTACCACTAGCTGGAGGGAAAGGCCTAACTAAATCCATCCCCCAGATGGCGAAAGTCCATGGTACCGTGATGCTTCGGAGCCTTTGAGCGGGCAAGAGCTGAAGGGTAGGGGGGGGTACAGATGACACTTCCGGCACCTCCTCGCAAACTCAGCCGCATCCTTCCTCGGGGTCTGCCAGAAATACCCTTGCCTCACCACCCTTGCTTCAAACGTCCTTCCCCCCGATTGACTGCCGCATTCACCTGAATGAACTTCCTCCAGGATCCTCGGGATCTCCTCCCCGGTCACACACCTTGCCAGGAACCCCGACAAAAGCTTCCCATGTAACCCCCATTCCGGCATTAGGTCGTGAGCCGCCTTGTGCCTGAAGCTTTTTGCATCCTTGGCCCCCTCCGGATGCTCGCCAGTGGTTAGAAAGGTCACTAATGGATCCACCCACGAGGGTCGCGGATCCACCTCCATCAACTCTCCTTCCTCGATAGCCGGTCGAAATAGCTCAGTCATGGTCCCTCCTCCTCGAGGTCAAAACTAAGCCAACCGATCGGCAGCTATACTCTCTTCCCTGGGAACATGGTGGATTGAGAACGTCCGGAACCCTCCGATGATCACCCTCACCTTGGATAAGTACTTCACAAGGGTGGGCTCCTGAGCTTCAAACTCTCCTCGGATCTGTGATGACACCAACAACGAGTCCGTAAAAGCCTCCACATCCTGGATCTCAAGTTCCTTTGCCAAACGAAGGCCGGCTATCATGGCCTCGTACTCCGCCTGGTTGTTATTCGTTGGAAAGTGCAAGACCACTGCTTGTTCTATAGTGACCCCTTGAGGGCTTATCAACACCACCCCTGCTCCGAGGGAGTGCTTTCCTGAGGCCCCGTCAACCATCATCTTCCACTCCTCCTGCAGCTGCGGCCCCTCTGCCCTAACCTCAACAACATAGTCTGTCAAAAAATCAGCCACCACCTGTGCCTTAATGGAGAGCCTCGGAACAAATGAGATATCAAACGCGGTCAATTTGATAGACCACTTGGCGAACCTGCCTGAGTGCTCCACTCCCTCAAAAATCTTGCGAAGGGGATGGTCCGTCACCAACCTAATCGAATGCGCTTGGAAGTACAGCTGGAGCTTCCTGGCCTAAATGATCAAAGCATACGCCAGCTTTTCCAAGATGGGGTAGCGGAGCTCCGCCTTCTTCATGATCCTGCTAACGTAGTAGATTGGAAATTGCTTCTTCCCCTCTTCCCTAACCAGGACAGAGCTCACGGCCTCTGCTCCTACTCTGAGGTACAAGGATAGATCCTCCCCCTCCTTTGGGCTTTGAAGTAGAGGAGCCAGGGAGAGCTGCCTCTTCAGTATTTAGAAAGCTTCTTCATATTCGGCAGTCAACTCGAACGTTTGAGTACCCCACAGTACTTTGAAGAACGATGAGCATTTTTCTCCCGACCTGGAGAGGAATCTGCTTAGCCCAGCCAGCTTTCCTATCAAGCGCTGTACCTCCTTAGCATTACGTGGTGACTCCAGCTCTAGGATGACCTTCACCTTATCTAGGTTAGGCACCACCGCTTCTGTGGTCAGAAGATGCCCAAGGAACTTCCCGCGGATCGCTCCGAAGATGCACTTCAAGGGGTTCAGCACCATCTTGAACTTCCTTAGGGTGGAGAATGTCTCCTCCAGGTCCCGATGGTACGAGTCCACATACTTTATCTTGACCATTAGATCGTCAACATAGACCTCTAGGTTCCTCCCCCTTTGACCCTAGGAGACTCGATCCATCATGCGCTGGTATGTAGCCCCTGCATTTTTCAACCCAAAGGGCATCATCTTATAGCTGAAACATCCCTCCCTCGTTATGAAGGAGACGTCCTTGAAATCAGGAGGGTGCATTCGGATCTGGTGGTAACCTGAAAAAGCATCTAAAAAACTCATAATAAAAAAGCCAACGACTAAATCAACCAATGCGTCGATTCGAGGCAGGGGGTAGCAATCCTTGGGGAATGATTTATTTAATAAGGAAAAATCGATACACATGCGCCACTTCCCTCCCCTTTTTTTACCATTACCACGTTGGAGATCCAGCCTAGATATTGGATCTTTGAGATGAAGCCATCCTCCAGAAGCTTTTTGACGTCCTCGCGGATGGGTTCCTCCAGCTTGGTAGCGATGGTCCTCATCTTCTGGCGAATGGGGCATGTCCGGGGGTCCAGGTTCAAGCGGTAGCAGGACACATCTGCATCGATGCCCGACATGTCAGTCATGCTCCAAGCAAAGATGTCTACGTTGCTCTGGATGTAAGCCTGCATTTGCTCCTGGTCCTCGGGACTCAAGCCCCGCTGATCCGCACCCTCTACACCTGACCAACGCTGGTGAAGACTTCCATCTCCACCACTTCTCCAGCCAGCTCTAGCCGAGACAGCTCCCAGTCGGCTCTTGCTCCCTCTTCCTTCCCAAACTCTTCCTCCCTCCTGCTTCCTTGACCTCCATCACATCCCCCAGGCTCTCACGCTGTTGCTGCTAGACCTCCATACCTCTCAGGGCCTCCCTCTCAACTCCTTCTCCTACTCCTTCCACCTACCGACCCTCTTGTGGCTCTGACTCTCTGTCCCTTTGGACCTTATGCACACCTCCTCCTCTTTGTTCCTCCTCAATCTCCTCCCTCGACTCCTCCAGGTTCACCTCCTCCTCTACGACAACCTCTTCCTGCTCCGCCATCTCCCTCTCCAGCTCTTCCACCTCTGCTATCCAAGATATGGTGTTGACCGCCGTCATGTAGTATTGTCTCGCCACCTTCGGGTCCCCCCTGATCCTAACCTGCACCCCTCCATTGTTGAACTTAAGGCATTGGTGAAACGAGGAGTAGACGCAGTGAAAGACGCTGATGAGGGGGCGCCCAAAGATGGCATTATAGCTGCTCTGGGCATCCACGATAACGAACCTGTAGTTCCATGATACGCCCCCCAACTTCACATGCAGCCATACCCCTCCTTCTACCTCCTTCCTTTCTCCTGAAAATCCAAACAACGGTCCGTCCGAATCTTATACCCTCTTGGCCTCGACCTTCATCTCATCAAAGGCCTTCTTGAAAATCACATTCACGAAGCTCCCGTTGTCCGCCAGGATCCTGGAGACCGTGAAGTTCTCTACTGCCGTCTGGATCACCAAGGCGTCATAGAACGGGTCCTCATAATCTGGCATATCTGCTGACGAAAATGTAATTTTTTCTTTAATAGGGGAAGCCTGGGAAGTCGAGGCTACCTCCCCTTCAGAACAAGGTCTGTAGGCTCCCCTTACGAGTTGCCTCAATCCCAACTCCTCCGTGGATCACCCTGATCCCTCCCCGGGTTCCTATGTCCTCCTGGTCCTCACACATGTCTTCCGCCTCCCCCTGCTGTACCTCCATGATCCTTATCGGCGGATCTTGCCTCCCCAGCCCCCTGGCTTCTCACATCTCCAAGAACTCTGGGCAGGTGGTCGTCGCGTGACCCTCCTCCTGGTGGAAGTCACAGAAAATCAACGCCACCCGGCCCCCTCTTCCTTCTCCACCTCCTCTTCTTTCAGCTCCTCCCCAAGCTCCTCTCCTTCCTCCTCTACCTCAGCCGACCTCCATTGCCTCCTGCTACTGTGGGAAGTGACAGCTCGGCCCCTGCCTCCACGCCGGCTGATCAAACCTCCTCAGCTCGCTGAAGTTGTTCCTTCCCTGAAGTCCTCCTCCTTGCCCCTGGGGGCAACACTCCTGAGGACTCCAACCTAACCGGTTGTTCGGCTCCCGGGCCCCCCATCCTTGGTGCAGTCCCTGCTCCCCTGTCCTCGGGGCTCCTCCCTCCTTCTCTCTTCTCGCTGCTCTGTCTGCCTTCCTACTCCCGACTCCTTCATGTCATCCTCCGCCAACCTGGCCAGATTCCTGGCAAAAGCCGGATTGGCCCTTTAGAAGTCAATCTCCTTCGCCGCCCTATCCATGAGCTCCTCAAAAGAGAGGGGGGCACTCTCTTCAGCTCCATGCTAAAGAATCCGGGCCTCAGCCCCAGGGTAAAAGCGAGCATCAGTGCATACCCAGGGACCTCCTAGACCAGGAGGATCTCTTCCTAAAATCGGTCAACTAATGGCCCAACATCTCATCTTGCTTCTGCCTTACCGCAAACAGGCACTCCGCCTTCTTCTTACGCTTATTTGATGTCGAGAACCTCAACAGGAACCCTCGACGCAGATCCTCAAAAATGTAGATCGAACTCGCCGACAACTAGTGGAACCAGTCCCGTGCCTTGTCCTTCAACGTAATGGCAAACAGCCGGCCCTTGAAGGAATCCATCATTTGTCTTATTGAAACAACATCCTCAAACCACTACACATGCTGCACATGGTCATCTTTCCCCAAGTAGTAGGACATGTCGGGCTCCCGGAACCCCTCCGACAACCGGGCTGAGATGATGAGCTCGCTGAAAGGGCTCTTGCCACTTACCTGCCAAGAGGGCACGTATCGCGACATCGGCTGGATGGCCAGATCCGCGAGACCATGCCCAGGGAAGAGCTCTCAAATAGTTGCCTCCCTCTCGCCAACCTCTGCCGGAACCTCCTTCCCGGGACGCTGGCTTGGGAAGAGCTCTCGCGTGTCCACGTCCCTCTCGCCAGCCTCCGCCGGGAACTCCTTTCTGGGGCGCTGCCCAGGAGAGTTCTCGCCCAAGAGCAGGACTGCCTCTACCGGAACCTGAGGCGTTCCCCACTTGCTCCTTGCCGATAAGGCCAAGCTGATGGTCTACAAGACCTATCTCCTGAAGTCCTCCAACATCTTCCTTGTCACCTCCTCTCCTCGGGAGGGGGAACCTCTGGAACCAGATCCTTCACCTTCACCTCCTGCCATAAGACTAAACTCAAGACTTTCTTGTATTGGCTACCTTCCACGCTCACCGCACAAGAACTGTTGAAGCCGAAATTTGATCTCAATGAAAGTTCGAAATCAGGGGCGTAACCAACACTTAATTGTCCCAAGCTCTGACCTCTGACTGGTTGTGAAGGACCAGAAACCGACCCAAAGCCTCAACAGGGAGGTCCCACCTCTTACCTGGAAGATCTCTGAGAGATTCCCCTCCAAAGCTAAAAGTTGGGCTTGGAGCTCCTCAAAAAGCACATGAAACTCTTTTAAAGTCCCCGGGAAAAAGTGCCTCTAAAGAACCCCTACGGGTCTATTTATAGGACTCTGAGTTCGAGTTGCCAATAACCAAACTAAACCGACCTGAAATTACCAAAATACCCTTAGTCGGATCTGCCAACACCCAAACTCTGATGTTCTGAAGGGTTATATGCAGACCACCGAGGGCAAAAACGTAAAATCACCTGAGGCTAAAAAGGTGAACCACCTTCCAACTGAACCGGTTCCTGACCAACTACTGAACCGGTGCTCCGCGAGAGCACCGCCTCATGGGCGAGAGCTCCTACCCATGGGGCTCGCCTCGCCTAGTGGATTGGCCCTCACCTCATGACTAGTCCTCTCTCTGGGACCGTCTCGCCTAGAAAGGCTCTCACCTGAGCCGCAGGGCCCCTCTCGCACGAACCGTTGGGCCCCTCTCGGCTAGAGAGCTGGCCCGGGCCCGGCGAGGAGCCCTTTTCCTGGCACCCACTCGCCCAGCGAGTAGGCTCTGTTAAAGAGCCCACCTCGCCTTTCCTTCCCCTCTCTTCGAGCCCGAACTATTCTTGTGATCCCGAGGTTGTACAGTCTGGTCATAATCAATCCCTTCTTCCTGTCTATAGCCTTTGGCCACCAGTCTAGCTTTATTCTTTATTACAATGCCATTTTCATCAAGTTTTTTCTATAAATCCACTTGACTCCAATGATATTGTGTCCATCTGGTCTTGGAACCAGCTTCCAGACCTTGCACCTTTTGAACTGGTTCAGTTCTTCTTACATTGCACTAATTCGGAATTCATCTTGATTGGCTTCTTCAAATTTCTTGGGCTCTTCTTGTGACAAGAAGCTGGAATAGAGAGCTGTGTTGATACTCCTATTTCTGGTCTGTACACCTTGGCTAGCCTCACCTATTATCTGATCTGGAGGATGATCTCTCAAATATCTGACTACTGGTGGCAGTCTGACCGCTTCCTGCTGATTACCATTTTCTTCAGCAAGTTGGTCTTCATTTCCAGCTTAACTACCCTGTGCTTCCTCTAAACAACATCCCTCTTCATAATCTTCTTGCAAAGCTGGGTCTTTATCTTTGATGGAGAGCTTTTCCATCATGACTTCTGTACCTGCAGATCTAGGCAGAGAGCTTGACATCTCACTGTCAATCATGCATGACTCATCAAACACTACATGAACAAACTCTTCTACAACTTGATTTGTCAAGTTATATACTCTATATGCCATACTATTATTGTTGTACCCAACACATATCCCCTCATGGGATTTAGCAGCAAACTTAGTTACTTTTGACTAACCATTATCTAGGATAAAACACTTGAAACCAATGATCCTGAAATAGGATATGTTTGTTTTCTGCCCTTCAAGATCTCATAGGGAGTCTTCTTGTGGCCTTTGGTGATAGAAGCCCTATTGAGCACATGACATGCAGTGTTAACTGCCTCAACCCAGAAATATTCAGGGATAGAAGTGTCACTCAATAATGTTCTCCCAGCTTCTATGAGAGTTCTATTTTTTCTCTCAGCTAACCCATTTTGCTGGGGTGTTCTTGGAGAGGAGAACTCTTGATGAATCCCTTGATCTTCATAGAATATAGTCATAGCAGTAGACTGAAACTCAGTTTCATGGTCACTTCTCATTTTGACCACAGAGCATGCAAGCTCATTCTGAATTTGCGTGACAAAATTTGTAAAGATTTCGAGGGTTTCATCCTTTCTTCTAAGGAAGAACACCCAAGTAAACCTGGAATAGTCATTAACCACCACAAGGGTGTAGACCTTCCTACCTGGACTATGAACAGGCATAGGTCCAAACAAGTCCATATGTAGGAGATACACGCATCTCACTGAATCCTTGGCCCCAATGCTCTTGAAAGAGGTGTTAGTCTGCTTGCCCTTTTGGCAAGCAGCACAGATACCCTCCTTGGAGCATTTTATTTTGGGACCATTCCTAACAAGCTCATCACTGAAGAGCTGACCAATGGTCTTATAATTTAAATGAGCCAGTCTCTTGTGCCACTGGACATAATATGAGACTTTCTCATCTAGAACTAGGCATATAGGGGAACTATTATCTAAGCAAGAAAAATTTAAGCAAAAAACATTCCCACTCCTGGTGCCTGTTAAAATGACACTTTGGTAACTTAACCTCTTGATATGGCACTTATCCTTGTGGAAGGAAATGTCATAACCAAGTTCACATAGTTGGTTTATGCTTATGAGGTTGTGATTATGCCATTTGAGATATTACCATAGCCTCTGGTTATCCCCTTGTTCGAGCCTCCAAAAATGACCTTGGGTCCATTTATTACTGGAGAGTACTCCTTCAATAGCTCCTTTGTTCCAGTCATGTGCCTGAAACAACCACTGTCCAAGTACCATTTAGGGGATTTGGTACTCGAACTAGCCTGAAAAGAATACAAATCACCTTACCTTAGGACCCCAATTTCTATTGGGTCCTAGGTTCACATTAGTCTTAAAATAACCATGCCTTCCTGCAGAATTCCTGACAGGTTGGCAACCTCTGGATACTGATGGATTATGCCAGTAATCTACAGTATAGTGGCCCACTTTGCCACAACACCAACACTCATAGATATTATATCTCCTTTTCTGTTTGGGACCAACATTGGGCTGTACTGCTTCCTAAACAGTGGGGAGATGTACTGCTCTATGCTTCTGTCTTCTTTCAGCAGCCGTTTGACTGAAAGACAGTCTTTCTGCAGACTGTTCTGGACTTTTTTGAGAACCACCAGCTGCATGTCTCTTTTCAGCCAACATGCACCTGATAGCATCTGAGTTTGCAATTCCAGCCATGCCAGAAGGCTCTCCTTGAGTCACTACTTTTTCTAGATGATTTAGATTCACGACAGCTACATTTTCTTCAAGTTTTTGGGACTGGTGCACCAAAAACAAATGATCCAGGATGGGACATTTGAATTTCCTCATGGGTAGCCTTAAATGCTCTTACATGGTTGTATCTTCCACCTTGTCTAGGGACACATTGGTCCATACTTGTGGATCTGCCATTCTTTTAGTGACCATAACAGCTTTCATGGTCATACCTATTAGAAGGCAACAACACTCTTTGAAAAGGAATATGAGGCATTAAGGCTAGAGGCACAACTGGTGCCTTCCCTTTTCCCTTTCCTTTTGGATTGGAAGGTCTAGCAGGTCCCTTAAATCCTAACCCTTTCTTACGAGCTTGGGTAAGGTGGGTACCAATTAAGGGTAGCACAGTGTTTGGCTTATAAAATTTGCTCACCAGCAATTTCTCAGTTAAGAGATCATTTTCAAGTATCTGGATAAGTTTCTCATTTGAGACTCTTACCACAGACTCACTATCAATGATCATCTTGAGCTGAGCTGCTTAAACAGTCATGTCAGTGAGGTCCTTTTCTTGGTCTTCATACTTGATTTTAAGACTTAGAAGCTCTTTTGCCTGTCTCTTGGCAAGTAGCTTGCATTTCTTGAATGCCTCAAGAAGTTCTCCATACTTGGCAATTATGGAGTTGACATCATCCTCAGAGTCTGAATACCCTTCATCTCTTGATGATTGAGCTTCAGAGTCCGAGCTAGCGTCATGAATTGAAATAAAAGATTGTGATTTAGCATTTACCTGAGTATGACCAGGCAGATCAAGGCTGCTTTCTTCATCTGTCATTGCCATCAATCCATTACACTGAGCATCTTCTTCTTCATCCACCTCTGAGTCACTATCTAAGTGAGATAGAGGGGCCCTGATCCCTATTCTAGCAGCAGGGAACTCTTCAGATACTTCTTCAACAGTAACAATAAGCCCAATGTAGGCTTCTTCTTCTTCACTGTCTGACTCAGAGGAAGAGTCAGACCAGGTATTTTTCCTTCTTGGCTACAAGGGACTTCTCCTTCTTCTTTACCTTGTGGTGCTTCTTCACTCCTTCTTCTTTCCTCTTCACCAGGCAGTCGGCAACTACATGCCCAGGTTTGCAGCAACAAAAACAAATAATGTTAGAGGAAGATTGTTTATTAGAGTTTGGAGCAAATCTGTCCTCCTTAGAGAATTTCCTTCTATGCTGAGAGGAGGAAGATGGCCTTCTGTTCTTCCAATGCCCCTTCTTCATGAATTTCTGAAACTGCCTGGAGAAGGCAGCAAGGTCCTCATCAGATGTATGTCTGTCAGATGAGCTGGATCTTAAGCTCTCAAATTCTGACACAGCAGTTCTCCTCACTAGGGAGATCTTCCTTCTGCTCCTGGTTGAAGCCTCAGCTTTGAAAGCCATAGATTTCTCCTTGCTCTGTGACTTGCTGCTCTTCTCTTCTTCTTCCTTCCTTGCAGCAAGCTGCATCTCATAGGACAGTAGCTTTCCAAACAGGGTTGGAGGTGGTGTGTCAACTAGCTTGCCCATCCCTCTGATGGAATAGATCTTTGTGTCACAATCCTTTGTGAGGGACTTGAGAAATTTGTCATTCAGCTCATAGGTGTTGAAGACCCTTCCATATGTTCTCAGTTCATTGACAGTTCTGAAGAATCTCTCAAAACTTTCAGCAATTCCCTCGGACTTTCCTTGTCTGAAGGCCTCAAACACCTGGTTGAGCATGGATTTTCTGTCATCCCTCACCTCTTCTGAGCCCTCCATGAACACCACTAAGGTGTCCCACATCTCCTTGCATGTCTTGAATTGCACCAGATTCTGGAGTGTTGAATCATCTACTATACTGGCAATAATATTTTGAGCTCTTTTGTACATGGAGGTAAGAAGGAGCTCATCTTTATTCATTTATTCATAAGACTTGGGTGTCTGGATGTTAGCATCCAGAACTGAGACTTTCATAGGGATGAAAGGTCCCTCTTTGACTGTAATGTATATCCTAGGGTCAACAACTTCCATGAATAGCCTGACCCTTTCCTTCCAGAGCCCAAACCCTTCCTTTCTACAGATTGGTAACTTTATGGCTCCCAATTCCTCGTAGTTTACACCAGACCCCATTACTTATATTTTAGCTAACCTTGGAGATATACTCAGATTGTTAAATTCTTTTTGTGTAACCTCCCTCTGATAGCACTTGAAAGTTATTTAACTCAAGGTTAGGTAATCACTTAGAGGGGGGGGGGGGGTGAATAGGTCTTTGAAATTTTCTTTATTCTTTTACTATTTTAAATTTGTTCTAGCTAGAGCTTGTCCTTAAATCCCGCAATAACAAAGAAAAGCAAGCACATAACAAACACAAGGATTTAAAGTGGTTCCCTAACTGGGTACATCCACTTTCCCTCCCACCTATCCAACTTATTTGTTGGACTCGACACAAACTCCTCCACTATGCTCCTCAAAGCTTACACCTCAGGCCCTCAGCCTTACACGTAGATTCTTTACAGAATCCAACTCAGAACCATAAGGGTTCCTATCTCAGAGCCCTGCAGGACTCCTACAGCTCAGTGATCCCCTGATCACCTACCTTAGCTTTATTTCTAAGGCCTACACTCAGGCTCTTCAACCCTACAGCTTCAGTCACACAGCCCTACTTTCAGAGTGCTACAACACTCCTACAACTCAGTACCCCAACCAGGTACCTACAACTCAGCCTCCTCCAAGGCCTGTAACTCAGTAACACACTTGTCACCTACAGCTCAATGACTCTCCAGTCACCTACCTCAAGCACAAGGCCCTACACTTAGGATGTGAGGACATCCCTACCTCAGATCCACACTTGGATCCTACCTCAGTGCCCTCACAGGGCACCTACCTTAGTGACAAATTTGTCACCTACCTCAGGCACAAAGTGCCATACACACAGATTCCAATCTACTGAATCCTGCAAGAAGTTTATACAAATAGTTTAAGAAAAACAGAAATAACTGCCTCAGAAAATTAACTCTGAGTCAACTTTGCCAGACTGAGCAGATATCAGTCCAGCCCACTTGTTGTAGAAGGAATCAGTCTTCTTCTACAGCTCACACTTTTCTGCTGCACAGATGAGCATCAACCACCTTGCTGAAGAGATGAATCAGCTACACTGTTCTGATGAGAACAAACTTGCTGAACTTTGAAGTGCTTCAGCTATCTTTCCTTTCCTTCAGGCTAACTTGGCTGGACTTTAGCTTTCAACCTTGATGGGAAGAAAAATGTCCAGCCGCCTCTTTCAATTTCTCTTTCTATATTTTCTGCATTTGATCCTTGTATATTCGTTTACCCTAATAACTTTACAGTTTCCTTTTTATATGCATTGATTTGAATCAATGACACAATAGAATGTGTGCCCACCAAGGATTGGTGAGCGCCATTTCCATTAGAAAGGGACAAAACATCTTTCAGCAATGTAGCAGATTTCCTGCAACGGCTTCCTGCAATTTTGACTTTGATGACATCAGCAGTGATCATCAATATCTAGACTTAGAAAATTTTCCAGAATTCCATCAAGCATTGAGTGATGTTAAGACACTCATCACCATCAGACTTGGCTCTTAGCGCTTCTGGACTTATAAATTTCCCTGGCTTTGTCTCAACAGTTTTGTCTCAGTGGTCTCAGCGATTTTTCATTATTAGCTGAGACATGCCTTTGTCTCAGTACTTTCTTCTTCTTAGTTGAGACAAGTCTTTGTCTCAGCGGTATCTTTACAGCTGTCTCAGTGGTTTCTTGTTTTTAACTGTCTCAGCGCTTCATTCTTCATTAGAAGCGTTGAGTGAACCCGCTTCACTCAACATTTCTAGATTTTAAAAAAAATCCAGCTAAGTTTCTCTCAGCTGTTTACCTCTTAACTGTCTCAGTGCTTCCTGATTTATTAGAAGCATTGAGTGAATCTGCTTCACTCAATGCTTCTGGACTTAGAGAAATCCAGCCAGTTTTGTCTCTGCTGTCTCAGCGGTCTCAACACTATCTTCTCAGCTGTCTCAGCTGTCTCAGCACTATCTTCTCAGCTGTCTCAGATGTCTTAGCAGTCTCAACGCCTTCTACTCAGCGGTCTCAGCGCTTTTGCCTTAGACAGATTTTCTGTCTTTAGCTGCGTTCGGCGATCTGTGGGCTGAGCTCGACAAACTTTAATCTTCTCAGCGGTCTCAGCGCTTTTTGTCTTAGTTGATTTTTCTGCCTTTAGCTTAACAAGTGTTGAGCTGAGTTCGACGATTTGTAAGCTGAGCTCGACGAACTTCAAGCTGAGCTAGATGAAGGTTGAAACCTGAACTCTTGTGCTTATCCCACTGAATGTTGAGTTGAGCTTGACGGCTAGCGTGATGGGCTCGACGAACTTCGAGCTGAGTTCGACGAAATTTCAGTTTACTATCAAAACTCATTTTCTTCACCTGTCTAATCATGGACAACCTGCATGCATGAACTAGGGCACACATTAAATATATTATGTGTGTATGTCATTGACCCGTTTGACTTCTTACAAATCTGGGAAATTGGATCAATAGACCCAACACAAGTTGACCCAACCAAGCCCAACTCACTTGGGTTAATCCCAATTTGAGTGGCACAGTAGCTTTAGGAGGCTGATATTTACTTAAATTACCATTGAAATTCTAGAGGGGGTGACTAGGAGAGAGAACGTCAAGCTATTCTTTTAATGGAGGAGAGATAAAGTGAAGAGTTAAGGCCATTCATGTCCAAGGGAGGCCAAGGGCCTCCCCAATTGCTGGATTCACCTCCCATGATTGATTAGGAGAATACCAATAGGTTTCCCGGCGATGATAGTGGCTAGGGGAGGGGAATTTCGGTTGGCCGAAAAACCTCCTTCATGGCCATTAATGTTGTAATCAAGCCATGACCCCTCCTCTCCCTAATCTGGTTCAATTAAAAGCTTCACCAAGTCGAGAGTAGTCATTTCCACTCTTCCCCTGAAGATTTCGAGACCTCTAGTGTAGAAGTTGCAAAGCACCCGACACCACCGTCACTGTAAATGGCGCCACGGCGATCGGCAAGACTTCAGCTACCCCAGAAGGTCGATTTCTCCACCTCTCCCTCTGTGCTAGCATCTTAGCTCGATTAGGAGTTATATCGGGCTCAATTGAGCCCGATATAGTGAGAGATTTCAGAAAATTTCCATGAGAAAATGTGATTGTGGGATCGTCGGAAACGGCCTCTCCGGCGGTCGTGCCGCCGCCCCATGGTAGCCCCCACCTCAACGGAGGTGGTGGTGGCAGTGACCGGCCAGGGAGGTGGCCGGGTGGCCTGGAAATCGAGAGCAAATACTACCCAGGTCAGGGCAATCCTGGCCATTGGCTTCATGCGGAAGATGAACAGATGCCGCTCATCTTGCGCCAAGATTCGTACTGCCAGTATATTGTTAGGGATTAATATTAATTCAATTCATTTCTATCACAGTTATTGTCGTGTTTTAAATTAATTATTAAAAATACTTAGAGGCTGTTTTTAGAGAAATGGACAACGTCAAAGTTGCATCCATTAAAATCTAGTTTACTTTAAAAATTATTTCATCCCATTTGGGGAAGTGGTCTGACCACATCACTCAAAATGGTGTAGTCTATAAATAGTGTTAGCCAAAGACTTAATTGAGTGTCCCCATCAATCCAGCCATCCAAATGACTTGAGATTTGGAATGAGGGTCACTCTTATCTATACGCCTAACATATCCAAAAATGGAAATTTTTGGAGAACATTTTTCTATAGTTTTGGCAAACAATTAATAATCATTTTATGAGTTAGTTGGAGCGTCTAATGACCTTAAATCTCAGCCCATTTGGGGTTGATTTGACTATGGAATGATGTGACCAAACTTTGGACACTAAAGGGTAAATTAGGACAAAGGTTGTTTGATGGTTTGAGTGGCTGATTCTCATCCAAAAGTGATGAAATCTTGGCCAGAGCCTCAAGGTTATCTAAAACACCCCCACAAGGGATTTAGGGTGGTTTGGGATGGAGATACCCTAAGACTCTAGTGTAAGCCCAAGGGATGGGGTTTTGAGCTCAATAAAGGACATGGTACTACATGTCGTTGGAATGCCTTGTAACTTGGTTAAGGACCGCCCGGGGATAGATCGACGTCGAGCTAGAGATTGAAGTTGGTGAATAACCCTGGTGGGTAGTATTGTTAGTGACGAGAATAAAAGTGCAAGTCCTTAGGTAGTAACTGGAGTGGAGGCCGACGGAAGACCGTCGGTTTCCCGGTAATATCTTAAGTCATTAGGATTGTTCTAGAGCAACAATGAGAGCTAGGGTGAATTATGGGTAGTCATCAACTAAAATAAATATCCTTGCGAAAGGAAACTTTGGGCTTAATCCCATCGTAGTTCCTAGTGCCCCCGAGAGCCCTTCACAGGGTATACCCTGGGCAGTCCTGAGATTCACCTTAAATCACTAAGTGTAACAATCCGTAGACAAGAGTAGTCTAATAGGTTAGGACATTATGGTTTATTCTCACCCATGATGGGTTGGAGGGAGACTTGTGTAATATGCTCACCCATGATGGGTTGGAGGGATTGTGTTAAATGCTCACCCGTGTAGGGTTTGAGAGATTTAGGACGGATTGGTCCTACGAGCTGAAGGCTCGGGATGAAATACTTGTATGTGCATAAATATAGTGGCGGGGCATGCAGTACTGGATGTTCGTCGATGGCAGTACGGTGCACCATGCCGTTGTGAGGGTTAGAGGGGTCAGTGGGTTGTTTTACACTGCGGTCTGGAGGACGATCCCCGATAACGCACATCTGACCCAACAAGACTGACAGGTTGTCAGCAAAGTACGTACGAAGAGACTCTAGAGTGCACCTTGGACGTGTACAAAGGCATATGAGAGGGGTCTAAGGTTTGGTAGTGTGCATACCGGCCTAGAAGTGGAGACGCCCGCTCCGCTGCTGCCGTAGCCACAGCGGTGGTACCCGAGAGTGATGCTAGCTCTCAAAAAGTGGGAACTAAAGGTCTGTGATCACAGAGTCGTTGTGTGTGAGTTGCACTTGTCTGTGCATAAAATTGCATCATAACATTCATTCATGTTAGGTCATACGCTTCATAGATCCTTATCATATAAATTAGTATGGGCTCTTTTATATGATAAGTTAAATTTCTTGGAAATCATAACTTATATATTTGTATGGGCATTTATATAAGTTTGGGTACTTTTGTGATGGTAGATAGCTTTACCTTTCAGTTTTACTTTACTTTTCTGCTCTTTACTTCTCTACTAGTATTGTACTTTACTTACTTGTACTATATACTTAGAACTGCTAGAGTAGAATAATAATATCCATTATAACTGCTAGTTAGTTCTTGTCACCTGTTTCCACCTTGCCACCGCTTGATTGTCCTCCGCTTCGTCCTCCCGCCCGGTGCCTAGGAGTTGCGGGGCGAGGTGCGGAGGAAACGACTTATTCTTTTTGACTAATGGTCGGTGACCATACTATTTTTAGGAGCCCGTGGAGATGGAGCACTAGCACGACAAGGAGACAGGACTTGAGGAGCAGATACCACTACCGCCGGCTACTACCACTACCGTGCGTCCTCAGGTGGGATGAGTTTGATGTATTAGATTATCTTCCGCTTTTATTTGAGAGAGAGAGTTGATATGATGTACTGGGCATAAGCCTTTATTACTCTTTCTTTTTGTACACTTGTGGACTATGTTCTGTACTTTTCATTTCATATATATATGATATGTACTCTGTGACTTGTGGACTGGTAGATTTGTTACACTGCTATACTTCTATTTCTCAAATTGGCCTACAGGTTATGTATATGATCGTAATAGCCGGCAGGATCGGCGTGTTGCGGTGTCGACTAACCCGTGCGTTAGTGCCACCGTAAGATGGCGGTTCTGGGCATAAGACCCGGTAGCCCTCCTTGGTAAGGGGAGGGGGGGTCTTACAAACTGGTATCACTTGAACAAACGATCATATGAGAAAGCAGTCCACAACACTGGACCACCCCCGCTCGAGCATTAGTTTGCGGACAAACAATGCAGCGGAAGCAGTGGTGTGCCCATGTGTAAAAGTCACAATAAAACAGTCCACTAAGTACAATGAGTTAGGCCAGTTCTGTTTTAACCTTACCTTTATGCTACCTCCACAGGTCGCCGCGCCGCGAAATGTGGCTCCTCCCCCTCCAGCTGCCACTCCATTCCTACAGACGGAGATGGGGAAGACTTTGATGGCGATTCTGGATGCCTTCAAATCCCAGCAAGTCCCGGCTCTACAGCCAAATCCGGGGTCGAGCTGGCTAAGTGCCTTCAAGAGCCTGTCCCCACCGATGTACCGTGGGACAGAGGATGCGGTAAAGACGGAGGAATGGCTGGAGGTCATACACGAGATTTTAGCAGGCATCAGCTGCCCGGTCGGCGAGGCAGTACCTCTAGCCACCTCTGCACTAGAGGCTCATGCGAAGAGATGGTGGAAATCAGTGCGGGAGTCTACATATGCGGACTGGGAGCTGTCAGACATATCGTGGGAGGAGTTTGGCGATGTATTTTTGGATCACTTCGTCTCTGCTACGGACAGAGATGCCTTGGAGGAGAGGTTTTTGAACCTCAGGCAGGGGACTAGATCGGTGATCGAGTATCAGAGAGAGTTCTCTCATCTGGTCAGGTTCGCAGGGATTCAGGATACCGATGATAGGTGGTATGCCAAGAGGTTCTATCGGGGCCTTAGGGACGATTTGAGGCAGGCCTTGCTGTTCATTTCTCATGGCACCTCAAGGTAGATCATCAAGATGGCAAAGAAGCTGGAGGCTGACCAGCTGATGGTGCAAGGCAGAGGAAAGAGACCGTATGATGGGTCGACATCAGGAGAGAGCAGCAGGGGCTCTCAGAGAGGCAGGACTATCAGTTACAAGAAGGGTGGGGGACGTCGTTGTCCCAACTTCAGGCAGGAGCAGGGGCCTCCTCCAGCATTAGCTCCCCAACCTCTATAGGTGCATGATCCGAGGAGACAGGATGACCATGGCCACCGGCAGGTAGTTTGTTACGGATGCCGCCAGCCCGGGCACATTAGGTCGGAGTGCCCACATCGATTCCATCCTCCTCCTCCTCCACCTCCAGTGGCCCCAGTACAGCAGGGCCGAGGCCGAGGCCGAGGCCGAGGCCGAGGCCGAGGACGAGGCCGAGGACGGGGATATCACGGTAGGGGACGCAATCAGGAGCAGATATACGCTTTGGACCTCACGGAGAAGAGGAACCCCGAGGAGGTTATCACAGGTACTTAAGATTATTATTAAATTCCTTGAGTTTTCAATTATATAGTACCTGGAACTATAGGGTAACAATTAATTTTAACTTAAACAAACCTTAGGCATAGTTATGATCAGCGGCAAGCCCGCACATACCCTCTTCGACACGGGTGCTTCGCACTCGTTCGTATCTGAGGCCTTCATAGACGGACTTGAAGGTGTGGAAAGATTTCCGGGACTAGAGGTGAGGGTGCGTCTACCCGATGGGTCAGAACTGTGGACCACTGCCCATTGTGATATGGAGGCTGAGATTGGCGGCAAGGCATTTGAGGCGCCATCAACTATTCTGAAGCTGCAAGACTTCGACTTGATTTTGGGCATGACATGGTTACATTGGAACCATGCTCAGATAGATTGACCATCAAGGAGGATCACACTAAGGCATGGCGACTCCCATGTTATCATCGAAGGTATTAAGCCTATCTGCCACTTATTGTTATCTTCTGTACAGGCTGTGAAGGCCCACGAGCAGGGAGAAGAAGTTTACCTTATCTACTTTGAGATGGTGGGAGCAGAGACTTCTATTTCAGATATTCCGGTGGTCCAGGATTTCTCCGACATGTTTCCGGAGAAATTGCCCGGGCTACCACCAGCTAGAGACTTGGATTTCAGGATTCAGCTAGTACCGGGAGCGAGGCCGGTGTCCCGGGCTCCTTACAGGATGGCTCCTAGAGAGTTGGCAGAGTTCAGGACTCAACTTCAGGAGCTAGTTGAGTCGGGATTTGTGCGGCCCAGTTCATCGCCGTGGGGAGCGCCAGTTCTATTTGGGAAGAAGAAGGACGGGTCGTTGCGACTATGCATAGATTACCGGGAGCTGAACCGATTAACGGTCCGCAATACCTACCCACTGCCTCAGATAGATGAGCTATTTGATCAGCTGGAGGGAGCCTTCTGGTTCTCTAAGCTAGATTTGTGATCCGGTTACTACCAGCTCCGCATCCGGGAAGAGGACATACCGAAGACGGCATTCAGTTCACGCTATGGATTATACGAGTTCACGGTGATACCTTTTGTGCTCATGAATTCCCCTGCCGCATTCATGAGTCTAATGAACCGTGTATTCGAGCCCTTCTTAGATCGCTTCGTGATTGTATTCATCGACGACATTTTGATCTATTCCCGGACTCAGGAGGAGCATACAGAGCATTTGACGCAGGTCTTGCAGAGGCTGAGGGAGTCCCAGATGTATGCAAAGTTTTCAAAGTGCCAGTTCTGGCTACAGGAGGTGGCTTTCCTGGGGCACACTATCAGTGGGGCTGGATTAGCAGTGGATCCAGCCAAGATAGAGACAGTGAGGGATTGGCCACGACCGAAGACAGCATCCGACATTCGCAGTTTCTTGGGGCTAGCAGGTTATTATCGTAAGATCGTGGAGGGGTTCTCGAGGATAGCACTCCCCCTCACGTCCTTGATGAAGAAGGATGCAGATTTTATTTGGTCAGAGCAGTGCGAGACAGCTTTTCAGGAGCTGAAGGACCGACTTATCTCATCCCTATTCTTACGCTTCCATCCGGGAGTGAAGGATTTCAGATCTACATAGATGCCTCTTACTAGGGGATGGGTGCTGTCCTGATGCAGCATGGACATATTATTGCTTATGCTTCAAGACAGTTGAAGAAGTATGAACATAACTATCCAGTACATGACTTAGAGCTCGGGGCTGTGGTATTCGCCCTAAAAATGTGGAGACATTACTTATATGGGATTCATTGTGATATTTATTCAGATCACAAGAATCTTAAGTATATCGATACGCAGAAGGACTTGAACCTGCGACAGAGGAGATGGCTGAAATTCCTCTGCGACTATGATTATAAGATCCACTATCATCCGGGGAAAGCAAACACAGTAGTAGATGCCTTGAGTAGGAGGGCCGGCACTTCTGGACCGGAGCCTCGGTTGATATTTATAGAGCTGCTACGGATGATAGAAGACATGCACATTACCATGGTATCTGAGGCCGAACTAGTGATATATCGAGAGTATTTGAGCTCAGTGATCAGTGGTGATGATATACGGGAGCGCATCCGAACACATTAGAGGCTGGATGCTGCATTACAGCCGATTTTCAGTGCCCTGGAAATGGGCAAGGTTGAGGACTACACGCTACAGGATGATCTTCTTCGATTCCGTGGACGCATTTACATACCAGCAGGGGCAGTATCCGGGATGACATACTCAGAGAGGCTCATTGCTCCAGATATTCAGTGCATCCCGGCATCACCAAGATGTGGGCAGATCTGCGGAGGACTATGTATTGGCCTGGGATGAAGAGGGAGATCACCCATTTTATGACATTCTGCGAGACTTGTCAGCGCATGAAGACGGAATGTAAGAGCCCAGGAGGTCTGCTACAGCCACTGCCAGTCCCAGAGTGGAAGTTCGAGGACATTACTATGGATTTTATGCACGGACTACCTCGCTGCCACTATGGGCATGATTCTATATGGGTCATAGTATATGTAACATCCCATTTCCAACTAGACCCCTAAGAGTGGTTTTGGCCATGACTAGGTCATGACAAAACCCTGGGAAGCCAGAAATGGGCCAAGAGATAGGAGGCCAAGGTAGGGATCACCATGGTCTGCAGGTAGTAGAATTCTGAACAATAGTTTAGGATGACAATGGGGCTTCACCATGACCCCAAGACCCTATCACAACACTCCCAAACATTTTGGGAGACCCATTAGAGCCAAAAGGACCCATTAGGGCCAACCCAAGAGGCCCAGTTGACCAAGGTCAACCCTAGCCCTACATAGGTCAACCTAGCCCACTTAGGGCCAATAGACCCACTCCTAGTCTAGAGGACCCCACCTATGCCCTCCTAACCCTAAAGTGAGGACAATGGGTCACTAAGGACACATTGGGGTCAGCCCTAGAGGCCAGGTTGACCCAAGTCAACTCAAGCCCTAATCTGGTCAAAGTACCCCTACTAAGGGTATGTGACCTCCAAAGTACAGGGCAACCCCATATAACTCTACCTAGACCCTAAGGGAAGTCAATGGGTCACCAAGGATCCATAGGGGTGGACCCTAATGGTCATGTTGACCCAGGTCAACTCTAGCTCTAAATGGTCAAAGTGACCTTACCAAGGGTCAAGTGACCTTTAAGGTGCCAAGTCAACCCTACCCAGCCCTACATAGACCTTAGGGGAGGCCAATGAACCACCCAGGACCCAATGGGGTCAACCTAGATGGTCAAATTGGCCAAGTCAACCCTCATTGAGGGCCAAGTCAACTTAGCCCAAAAAGGGCTAACCCAAGCTCAAGCCACTTCTCCCTTAGGCTAAGCCCATTCCCATGATCATCATAATCCAGTGGGCTGCCTTTAGCTTGTGGGGTTGACTAGTCAACCAGAGGTGACTAGGAGAGAGAAAAAGCTCCTCTCCATGATAATGGAGGAGAGAGAAATGAGGAAGGAGAAGGGGAAGTAAGAGGCCGGCCAAGGGAGACTAACAGCCACCCTTTATGGCTGCAATCAACTCCTCTAGGAGAGAGGAGTTGATTCCAGCCGTTTCCCGGCCACCAAGGGGTGGGTTCAGCCCCCCTCCACACAACCCGAGCCACTCCATTAATGGAGATAATGGCCATTGAAGAACCAGCCTCTCCCCTCCCCCAATTGCCATTTAAACACCATCAGGGAGCCGAGGGGATCATTTTGGAGCACTTACCTGGAGGAGACGAGCCCTTCCACCGTGCAGTTGCAGAAGCCGAGCGCCGCCGCCGTCGCCAATGGCATCCCGCCGCTCCTCTCGCATCCAGGCCGCCAGGAAGGTCCTCCTCCTCTCCTTAACTCGCGGGTAGATCCTAGGAATCCTTAGGCTAGAGTATCGGGCTCAATTGAGCCCGATCGAATCCAGGATTTCTCCTGGTTTCGGCAAGGAAAATTCTTGCTCAATCCGCCGGAAAACACCTCTCCGGCGGCGGAGCCGCCGCCTGACGACAGCCACCACCTCCACGGAGGTGTTGGTGACGGTGGCCGGCCGGGGAAGGGGCTGGATCGCCGGCGGCAGAGCTTGGAAATCGCTCCAGGCAGAACCAATCCCAGCCGTTGGCTCAGTGGGGACGATGACCAGATGCCGTCGATCTGCGCCAAGATTCGTGCGGCATCAGATCAGATACTATAGGAGTTAAATAAAATTTATTTCATTTTTGTCACACTGGATGTATTTAATGTAATTAATGTTTAAAAATACCTAGGGACCTTGGATGGAAATTTGCCCAACATGAACATTGTAGCTTAGGGTGTCTAGTTTGCAGCAAAAATTGTTGGGACCCTTTTGGGTCACTGGTTAGACCAGGGCACCCATTTTGGTGGGACATGTCCTTAGGGCTAGGCAGTCACTAAAATGAGTGCCCACTCTTCTCCCCAAGCCCAAATGGGCTGAAATTTTGGCAGAGGGTCTATCCTAGGCATACCTAGGGCCTGCCCAAAAATGGGAATTTTTGGAGAAAATATTTCTATAGTTTTGGTAAAAATTTAATAATCATTAGATAAATTAAATAGGTGCCTTAAACACATCCAAACCCTCCCAAATTTTGGTGAGTGGTCCCTGGGCTCCAATTAGGTCCCTGTATAAAATTTCAGGTAGATTGGGTGAGTTTTGGATAGGTTTGACCCAACCCTAGTTCTACCCTATGGAGGGCATTTTGGTCAAAAGTTGCACTTTTGGTTTTAAGTGACCAAATCACCTCAACAGAGGCTGAAACTTAGGCCACTGATATGATTTAACTTTTTGCACTCACTCATGAAGTTTGGAGTGGATTGGGCTAGGGTAGCCCTAGAAGTGTAGGGTAGACCCTTTAGGGTAATTTGCTAGGGTTTGAAGAAATTGGGGTCAAAAGACCTTGGATGGGCTTGAAACTTGGGAATGATGTCCATAGGGTCACTATGGTCCTATGGTTAAAATTTTAGGGCATTTGGAAGACTTAGGACCCCTTAAATCCATAACCCTAGTTTAGGGCACTAGCTTTGAAACCATAAGAACTAATACCAAAACTATCTGCAAAGGGCTGAGATTTTGAATGGATAGATGCTTAGGGCATACATGTCACTGGAAATTTTATAAATAATTTTGGATGAATATTTTTGGTACTTTATTCACAGAGTTACATTTTATAATTTCCACTTAAGAGTTTTTGCAGAGCACTATACTTGCTTAAACTTGATAAAACTTAGCCAAGGGGCTTATAATCATGTTACCCATCTCTGTAAATTTTTATGGAATTTTTGGAGAATGATATTTAGTGGCTGCTTCTTTAATTATTTAATTCCATGGAACCTTGGAAAATTTAATAATGACTTTTATATTGTCTGAAAAATTTTAATTTCTTCATCATGATGTTTTTAGTTCCCTATGAAGCCCTAGTAATTTTTACATAATTATTGGAGACATACATGTGGCACTTCCTTCATTATTTTTGATTTTTGGAATTATTTTAATAAATCCTTTAGAGGTCAAGAATTATCTGGAAAATTATGAAAATTAGCATCCAATGATACTTCTCTGTTATTTAGTGAATACAAATTTTAGGAGGCCATTACCTGAGAAAATCTTATGGTTCATGTTCAAATCGACTATGGCCTAGTTTTTGAGGAAAATTCAATAAATAGTAGATTAATTGGGAAAAATATGATTTTCTGAATTTAGTCTATACTTATCATAATAGACCTCTGATAATTATCATAAGGGTACTGGATGAGTATTTCATGTACTTCCCCTTTTACGGGTCACGTAGCTTAAGTGGTCTGCATATAGCAAAACTGCAGGATTTCATTGGGATTGAATTAGGGCACGTATGATGGGTCTTGATGGTTTGCTGTAAGGACAAGTGGAAAGGGCTGCATCTTTGGAAGATGAGTGAGTAGGGTGTGGATTTGTCTAGGGTTTAAAGGCGTTCGGGTCCGACGAAAGATCGTCCTACCCAAGGAGAGTTGGAGTCAAATCACCCTAGGATTAGCGTATCGAAACATGAGAAAATAATGGGTAAGGGGATCAACCAATAATAAAATAAGTACCTTGCGAAAGGGAACGCTGGGCGTAATCCCAACACAGTTCCTAGTGCCCCTTGAGAGCCCTTCACAGGGAATACCGGGGGCAGTCCTGGGTTAACGTAAACTGTTTAACAAGCTGAAAAGAGTAACTTAGTAATTAGGGTTGCACATTTCACAGGCACTGTTAGCACCAAAAGTCAGCTGGGAGCTTCGGCTCGGATGGTTAAAAGACGGACTTCTGGTCCGGGGAGCTTCGGCTCGGGTTTTGTTTACGCTAAATCTGCATGTGCATAAAAGGAAAATAAATTAAGGTGGTGGGTTTTCGGTATTGGAGGGTCGATGCACCGACGCCAATACGTTGACTCGGCAAGTGTGGTTAGCACTTCGCCAACAGAAGTCCGGTGCGCCAGCCGGCAAGAGTACGCAGGAGTCCGCTTCGTGCACCAAGCGTTGAGGCGTACGATAGGTCTGACCGGTAGTGCCTTACTGGTTTAGAGGTGGGCGAGGCCCAACCCACCGCTTCCGTCTGCCACTACGGAGGTATCCTGGGAGGTTACGGCTCCAGAAAGGGGGAACTAAAGGTCTGTGTGCACAGAGTCGGGTGTGTGCGTTGCACTTGCATGTCCATCATACCCACTTGCATGTCATAGCATAATCGATTCATTTAACCCCTGACACCTAATGTATAAGTGGAATGGGACGCTTATACATTAGGACCTGCAAAACGACCCCTTAGTCTATAAGCTTGTGTGGGCAAGTTTATAAATTAAGGTTAATTTTGATATACTTAGTTACTGCTGTTTGACCACCGACACCCCAGCGTATAAATCGGTATGGGACTTTTTATACGATGGGAGCCTTGCAAAAGACCCCTTGGCTTATGTGTTTTTCCACATAAGTGAAGGTTACATTTCAGCTTACATTTTATTGTCTTTATATGCTATAGAACTTGCTAGAATAGGACCGCTGCCATCTGCTTCGATATTCTCCACCTTCATGTCCTTCCCTTTCTTCCTCTCCGCTCGGTGCCTAGGAGCCGTGGGGGAAGGGGTGGGGGATGATAGGACTTAGTCTTTTAGACTAACGGTTTTCGACCGCATCATTTAGGGGATCGCGGAGACCAGCATGGAGGAGCAGCCCCAGAGACCGGTGCGCTTGGAGGTGGGGCAGTCTAGCTCCGGAGTTCATACAGCCGGGACTGTGAGTCTCGACCCTGAGTAGTTTTTCAGCTTTTGCTTCCGCATGAGTGACTTTGTAGTGAGGATATGTTGTACCGGGCATAAGCCCGTATTTTTGCTACTCTGATGTTGTCTTCTGTGGACACTCCCTTCGTGGAGTTATATTTATATATGTCATATGATTTTCTGTGGACAGATGGACTTCATTTTACTTCATTATGCTACTTTTATGTGATCGAATTGGCCGGCAGATTCGGCGCTTTGTGGTGATGACCCTTCAGGGCGTGAAGGAGTCACCGCAAAACGGCGGATCTGGGCCTAAGACCCCGGTGTCGAAAAAGAAAAAAAAAAGGGGTCTTACAAGTGGTATCAGAGGAAACCTCGATCGAAAAGTAGCCGTCCACAACCCTGGGTCACCCCCGCGCGGGTTTAGTTTGGGGACAAACTAAGCAGCGGAAGCGGTGGTGTGCCCATATGGGGGAATCACATATAAATTGTCCACTATCATTAGGCATTGAGTCGATTACCTACTGATGAAGTTCATTTTGCAGCCCTCAGCTCAGCCCACCCCACAAGGTGGAGCTCAGCAGATTCCAGACATTGCACCACCTCCCATGGTCCCCACACCTTTCCTCCAGTCAGACATGGGGCAGACCCTTACAGCCATCCTTGAGGCCTTCCGGGCTCAGCAAGCCCCAGCCCAGCAGCCAAACCCAGGGGCCAACTGGATGAGCACCTTCCGAGGACTCTCTCCCCCATCTTACTTGGGGACGGAGTCGGCAGTACGGACAGAGGAGTGGCTGGATGTGATGTACGAGATGTTGACGGGGATACGATGCCCCTGGGAGGAGAGGGTGGCCCTAGTGGTATCTTGCTTGGAGTCACATGCCAAGCGGTGGTGGAAGACGCTGTTGGACACGACTTTTGCAGATAGAGAGATTGCAGAAATCACATGGGAAGAATTCAGGGCCACGCTGCTGGAGCACTTTGTTCCTCAGTCGGCCAGGGATGAGTTGGAGGAGCGTTTCTTGCAGCTGAGGCAGGGCACCAGGACAGTGGTGGAGTACCACCGAGAGTTCGATCATTTGGCCCGATATGCGGGCTCTTATCAGCTGGATGAAGCGGGGTACGTCAAGAGGTTTTATAAGGGCCTAAAAGAGGAGTTGAGAGAGGCTTTGCTTTTTGTCTCTGACGGGCCCATCTCCCGGATTTTAGAGATGGCGAAGAGGATTGAGGCTGACTGGCACACCACTCGGGGCCGGAAACGGCAAACGGAGGACCAGGGCCGGAGGGCCCGAAATGATCAGCGGCGAGGCATCGTACCAGATGGAAGAAGGGCAGAGGAGCAGCCTCGTCAGGAGTTGAGGCAGGAGCCGAGAGAGCAGGTGGTCTTGGCCCCTCAACCTCTCCGGATCCAGGAGATGCAGAGACCCCGGGGTATGGCGTATCCCCCGCCGGAGTGCTTCCACTGTCACCAGGTGGGACACCTCCGGAGAGATTGCCCTATGAGGGGGGCACCACCTCCAGCACCACGAGGTGGCCCACCAGCCCAGCATTTCGGAGGCCGAGGACGCGGCCGAGGACGTGGTTACCAGGGAGGCGACCGCAGGCAGAATGGGGAGCAGATTTACGCTCTGGACTTAGCACAGCCCCGGAACCCGGACAGGGTCATTGCAGGTATGAGAGTAATCTTAATGTTAGAATTATTCTTTGCTCGTATTAAGCATTGATAGAACTACTATACAACCTAGGTTAGAAAACCTTACGCTAGAATTTCTTTCAAACTGATTTAGGAATGGTGATGGTGTGCGGCAAGCCTGCCCACACCCTGTTCGACACGGGGGCATCACATAACTTTGTATCGGAGGATTTCGTCAAGGACCTGGATCAGATTCGTTGCTATACAGGACTACCCAGGAGGGTGCGCCTCCCCAATGGGATGGAGATTCAGTCCACAGAAAAGTGCCTCCTGGAGGTTACCATAGACGGGTTGACACTCGAGGCCCCGGCAACGATCCTGAGGATGCCGGACTTCGACCTCATCTTGGGCATGACATGGCTCGTCTGGAACCATGCCCAGATTGATTGCCCGGCAAGGAGGGTCGTGCTCAGCCACGGCGATACTTATGCGACATTCGAAGGTACTACACCGGTCTCCCGACGCCTGCTTTCATCTATTCAGGCCATTAAGGCTCATATGCAAGGGGACGAGGTATATCAAGTATTGTTCGAGATGACTGAGGAGAAGGACCTGATTGCTAACATTCCGGTGGTTCGTGACTACGCCGACATTTTTCCGGATAAGCTGCCGGGACTACCTCCGCATAGGGAAAAGGACTTCCAGATTCAGCTGGTACCAGGGGCTAAGCCGGTATCCAAGGCCCCTTATCGGATGGCCCCGAAGGAGTTGGCGGAGTTTCGGACACAGTTGCAAGAGCTGGTGGAAGCAGGATTTGTTAGGCCGAGCTCCTCATCATGGGGAGCTCCTGTCCTATTCGTAAAGAAGAAGGACGGCACTTTACGCCTGTGCATCGACTATCGAGCACTAAACAGGCTGACCGTCCGAAATACCTATCCGCTCCCCAGGATAGACGAGTTGTTCGATCAGCTGGAGGGAGCCCATTACTTTTCGAAGCTGGACTTGAGATCAGGCTACTACCAGCTGCGGATCCAGGAGGAGGATATTCCGAAGACGGCCTTTAGTAGCCGATATGGATTGTATGAGTTCATCGTGATGCCCTTTGGGCTCACGAATGCTCCGTCGGCGTTTATGAGCCTCATGAACCGGGTCTTCGAGGCTTATTTGGATGTGTTCGTCATAGTATTCATAGACGACATCCTTATCTATTCTAAGACGGAGGAGGAGCACACGCGACATCTGGCACTGACCTTGGAGAGACTGCGGGAGCATCGCCTTTATGCGAAGTTCAGCAAGTGTCAGTTCTGGTTGAAGGAGGTGGCTTTCTTAGGCCACATTATCAGCGGAGCCGGGCTGGCGGTGGACCCGGCAAAGATTCAGGCAGTCAGGGATTGGCCGCGCTGAAGACGGCCACAGACGTGCGAAGTTTCCTGGGACTTGCCGGTTATTACCGGAAATTCGTAGAAGGATTCTCTCGAATCGCCCTCCCGCTCACATCCTTGACAAAGAAGGAGGTACCGTTCGTGTGGACCCCGCAGTGCCAGACAGCTTTCCAGGAGCTGAAGGATCGGCTGACCTCGGCTCCCATTCTTACTCTCCCCTCGGGGAGGGAGGGATTCCAGGTCTACACCGACGCATCATATCAGGGGATGGGAGCAGTACTGATGCAGAACGGACACGTCATAGCTTATGCTTCCCGCCAGCTGAAGACCCATGAGAAGAACTACCCAGTGCACGACCTGGAGATGGGGGCAGTTGTATTCGCACTAAAAATATGGCGGCACTACCTTTATGGAGTCCACTGTGACATATACTCCGATCATAAGAACCTTAAGTACGTGGACACGCAGAAGGAACTAAACATCAGGCAGAGACGTTGGGTGGAGTTCCTTTCTGACTATCAGTATGAGATGCATTACCACCCGGGGAAGGCGAACGTGGTAGCGGATGCACTGAGTCGGAGAGCTGCCACAGCAGGAGCAGAGCCTCAGTTGATGTCTATGGAGCTGCTGCAGAGACTAGAGGACATGCACATTACTCTGGTGTCGTCTGATGATCCTGAGCTCTATGAGGAGTACTTGGCCGCGATAGGCGCTACCGATGACATCAGAGACCGGGTCAGAGAGGGACAGAGGCAGGATGCCAAGTTAGAGCCCATCTTCCGAGCTCTGGAGGCAGGCACTGCAGGGGACTACACACTGAGGGACGATCTGGTGTGCTTCAGAGGACGGGTGTATATACCGGAGGGAGGCCAGATCCGGGAGGATATTATGATGGAGGCGCACTGCAGCCGGTATTCCGTACACCCGGGGATCACAAAGATGACGGCTGATTTGAAGAAGACGATGTACTGGCCGGGCATGAAGAAGGATGTCTCACACTTCGTGACCCACTGTGAGGCATGTCAGCTAGTGAAGGCGGAGTGCAGGAACCCCGCGGGATTATTGCAGCCACTCCCGGTGCCGGAGTGGAAGTTTGATGACATAGCCATGGACTTCATACATGGGCTTCCCCGGTCTCGGACAGGGAACGACTCGATCTGGGTAATCGTCGATCGGTTGACCAAGGTGGCTCGATTTATACCGATCAGGAAGGATGATTCAGTAGGAGTACTGGTGCGGAAGTTTGTGGAGCAGTTCATTCGTTATCATGGTGTGCCCAGGACGATAGTGTCGGATCGGGATGGCAGGTTCACCTCCAGGGAGTGGAGGTCCGTGCAAGCTTACTTAGGCACGCGATTGACTTTCAGCACTGCATTCCACCCCCAGACAGACGGGCAGACAGAACGCACCAACCGGACGCTGGAGGACCTTTTGAGGCTCTGCATTTTGGACCGTGGGGAACCGTGGGAGAAACTCTTACCCCTTGTCGAGTTCTCCTATAACAACAGCCACCAGTCCAGCATCAGGATGGCACCTTACGAAGCCTTGTACGGGAGGAGATGCCGGACCCCGCTCTCATGGGTGCAGAACGAAGATCCGAAGGTATTGGGGTCAGAGTTTGTTGAAGACACCGAGGCACAAGTGAGGCTGATCAGAGACAGGATGCTCGAGGCGCAGAGTAGACAGGCCAAGTACTATGACGCCCGACATCGGCAGGTGGAGTTCCAGGTGGGGGACCGGGTGTTTCTGAAAATCCGGCCCATGCATGGAGTTTCACGGGTGCGTGGTCGGAGGAAGAAGCTCAGCCCTAGGTACATGGGCCCTTACAGGATCCTGGAGCGGATCGGACCCCTAGCCTACCGGCTGGAGTTACCACCAGAGCTAGAAGCGCTGCACGACGTCTTCCACATTTCTTCTTTGAGGAGGGCTCTACTACGCCCGGAGCAGCAGATTCTGACCACCGAAGGGCCGGTAGCTTCAGACCGGTCTGTTCATTTGGAGCCTGTGAGGATCGACGACCGAGGAGTGCGGGTCTTACGACGCAAGAGGGTCCCTCTAGTCAAGGTCCTGTGGAGGAACCACGGCCAGGAGGAGCATACCTGGGAGCCACAGGACCTGATGCGACAAAGATACCCCGAGCTATTCAGTCAGGTATACCTCTCAGACCCCTCAAGATGTTAATTTATTTTTCTGCTTTAAGTATACTAAGGGCTGCTCTAGGTAGATAGGGGCTTATCTTTGTTTATTGGGGGCTTAACTTTGTTTATTGGGATTTTGGTTCACCGTTTGGGCGAAAGGGGTCTTAGATCTAAGTTTTCCCTTAAATCAAATTTAACAAACAAGACGTCATAATGGGATGTTACAAGACTCTTTCCTTCGGTAATAAGACCCGTAGGTCCAACCTTGATTTCGGGGACGAAATCTTTGTTTTGTTTATTGGGATTTGTAACATCCCATTTCCAACTAGACCCCTAAGAGTGGTTTTGGCCATGACTAGGTCATGACAAAACCCTGGGAAGCCAGAAATGGGCCAAGAGATAGGAGGCCAAGGTAGGGATCACCATGGTCTGCAGGTAGTAGAATTCTGAACAATAGTTTAGGATGACAATGGGGCTTCACCATGACCCCAAGACCCTATCACAACACTCCCAAACATTTTGGGAGACCCATTAGAGCCAAAAGGACCCATTAGGGCCAACCCAAGAGGCCCAGTTGACCAAGGTCAACCCTAGCCCTACATAGGTCAACCTAGCCCACTTAGGGCCAATAGACCCACTCCTAGTCTAGAGGACCCCACCTATGCCCTCCTAACCCTAAAGTGAGGACAATGGGTCACTAAGGACACATTGGGGTCAGCCCTAGAGGCCAGGTTGACCCAAGTCAACTCAAGCCCTAATCTGGTCAAAGTACCCCTACTAAGGGTATGTGACCTCCAAAGTACAGGGCAACCCCATATAACCCTACCTAGACCCTAAGGGAAGTCAATGGGTCACCAAGGATCCATAGGGGTGGACCCTAATGGTCATGTTGACCCAGGTCAACTCTAGCTCTAAATGGTCAAAGTGACCTTACCAAGGGTCAAGTGACCTTTAAGGTGCCAAGTCAACCCTACCCAGCCCTACATAGACCTTAGGGGAGGCCAATGAACCACCCAGGACCCAATGGGGTCAACCTAGATGGTCAAATTGGCCAAGTCAACCCTCATTGAGGGCCAAGTCAACTTAGCCCAAAAAGGGCTAACCCAAGCTCAAGCCACTTCTCCCTTAGGCTAAGCCCATTCCCATGATCATCATAATCCAGTGGGCTGCCTTTAGCTTGTGGGGTTGACTAGTCAACCAGAGGTGACTAGGAGAGAGAAAAAGCTCCTCTCCATGATAATGGAGGAGAGAGAAATGAGGAAGGAGAAGGGGGAAGTAAGAGGCCGGCCAAGGGAGACTAACAGCCACCCTTTATGGCTGCAATCAACTCCTCTAGGAGAGAGGAGTTGATTCCAGCCGTTTCCCGGCCACCAAGGGGTGGGTTCAGCCCCCCTCCACACAACCCGAGCCACTCCATTAATGGAGATAATGGCCATTGAAGAACCAGCCTCTCCCCTCCCCCAATTGCCATTTAAACACCATCAGGGAGCCGAGGGGATCATTTTGGAGCACTTACCTGGAGGAGACGAGCCCTTCCACCGTGCAGTTGCAGAAGCCGAGCGCCGCCGCCGTCGCCAATGGCATCCCGCCGCTCCTCTCGCATCCAGGCCGCCAGGAAGGTCCTCCTCCTCTCCTTAACTCGCGGGTAGATCCTAGGAATCCTTAGGCTAGAGTATCGGGCTCAATTGAGCCCGATCGAATCCAGGATTTCTCCTGGTTTCGGCAAGGAAAATTCTTGCTCAATCCGCCGGAAAACACCTCTCCGGCGGCGGAGCCGCCGCCTGACGACAGCCACCACCTCCACGGAGGTGTTGGTGACGGTGGCCGGCCGGGGAAGGGGCTGGATCGCCGGCGGCAGAGCTTGGAAATCGCTCCAGGCAGAACCAATCCCAGCCGTTGGCTCAGTGGGGACGATGACCAGATGCCGTCGATCTGCGCCAAGATTCGTGCGGCATCAGATCAGATACTATAGGAGTTAAATAAAATTTATTTCATTTTTGTCACACTGGATGTATTTAATGTAATTAATGTTTAAAAATACCTAGGGACCCTGGATGGAAATTTGCCCAACATGAACATTGTAGCTTAGGGTGTCTAGTTTGCAGCAAAAATTGTTGGGACCCTTTTGGGTCACTGGTTAGACCAGGGCACCCATTTTGGTGGGACATGTCCTTAGGGCTAGGCAGTCACTAAAATGAGTGCCCACTCTTCTCCCCAAGCCCAAATGGGCTGAAATTTTGGCAGAGGGTCTATCCTAGGCATACCTAGGGCCTGCCCAAAAATGGGAATTTTTGGAGAAAATATTTCTATAGTTTTGGTAAAAATTTAATAATCATTAGATAAATTAAATAGGTGCCTTAAACACATCCAAACCCTCCCAAATTTTGGTGAGTGGTCCCTGGGCTCCAATTAGGTCCCTGTATAAAATTTCAGGTAGATTGGGTGAGTTTTGGATAGGTTTGACCCAACCCTAGTTCTACCCTATGGAGGGCATTTTGGTCAAAAGTTGCACTTTTGGTTTTAAGTGACCAAATCACCTCAACAGAGGCTGAAACTTAGGCCACTGATATGATTTAACTTTTTGCACTCACTCATGAAGTTTGGAGTGGATTGGGCTAGGGTAGCCCTAGAAGTGTAGGGTAGACCCTTTAGGGTAATTTGCTAGGGTTTGAAGAAATTGGGGTCAAAAGACCTTGGATGGGCTTGAAACTTGGGAATGATGTCCATAGGGTCACTATGGTCCTATGGTTAAAATTTTAGGGCATTTGGAAGACTTAGGACCCCTTAAATCCATAACCCTAGTTTAGGGCACTAGCTTTGAAACCATAAGAACTAATACCAAAACTATCTGCAAAGGGCTGAGATTTTGAATGGATAGATGCTTAGGGCATACATGTCACTGGAAATTTTATAAATAATTTTGGATGAATATTTTTGGTACTTTATTCACAGAGTTACATTTTATAATTTCCACTTAAGAGTTTTTGCAGAGCACTATACTTGCTTAAACTTGATAAAACTTAGCCAAGGGGCTTATAATCATGTTACCCATCTCTGTAAATTTTTATGGAATTTTTGGAGAATGATATTTAGTGGCTGCTTCTTTAATTATTTAATTCCATGGAACCTTGGAAAATTTAATAATGACTTTTATATTGTCTGAAAAATTTTAATTTCTTCATCATGATGTTTTTAGTTCCCTATGAAGCCCTAGTAATTTTTACATAATTATTGGAGACATACATGTGGCACTTCCTTCATTATTTTTGATTTTTGGAATTATTTTAATAAATCCTTTAGAGGTCAAGAATTATCTGGAAAATTATGAAAATTAGCATCCAATGATACTTCTCTGTTATTTAGTGAATACAAATTTTAGGAGGCCATTACCTGAGAAAATCTTATGGTTCATGTTCAAATCGACTATGGCCTAGTTTTTGAGGAAAATTCAATAAATAGTAGATTAATTGGGAAAAATATGATTTTCTGAATTTAGTCTATATTTATCATAATAGACCTCTGATAATTATCATAAGGGTACTGGATGAGTATTTCATGTACTTCCCCTTTTACGGGTCACGTAGCTTAAGTGGTCTGCATATAGCAAAACTGCAGGATTTCATTGGGATTGAATTAGGGCACGTATGATGGGTCTTGATGGTTTGCTGTAAGGACAAGTGGAAAGGGCTGCATCTTTGGAAGATGAGTGAGTAGGGTGTGGATTTGTCTAGGGTTTAAAGGCGTTCGGGTCCGACGAAAGATCGTCCTACCCAAGGAGAGTTGGAGTCAAATCACCCTAGGATTAGCGTATCGAAACATGAGAAAATAATGGGTAAGGGATCAACCAATAATAAAATAAGTACCTTGCGAAAGGGAACGCTGGGCGTAATCCCAACACAGTTCCTAGTGCCCCTTGAGAGCCCTTCACAGGGAATACCGGGGGCAGTCCTGGGTTAACGTAAACTGTTTAACAAGCTGAAAAGAGTAACTTAGTAATTAGGGTTGCACATTTCACAGGCACTGTTAGCACCAAAAGTCAGCTGGGAGCTTCGGCTCGGATGGTTAAAAGACGGACTTCTGGTCCGGGGAGCTTCGGCTCGGGTTTTGTTTACGCTAAATCTGCATGTGCATAAAAAGGAAAATAAATTAAGGTGGTGGGTTTTCGGTATTGGAGGGTCGATGCACCGACGCCAATACGTTGACTCGGCAAGTGTGGTTAGCACTTCGCCAACAGAAGTCCGGTGCGCCAGCCGGCAAGAGTACGCAGGAGTCCGCTTCGTGCACCAAGCGTTGAGGCGTACGATAGGTCTGACCGGTAGTGCCTTACTGGTTTAGAGGTGGGCGAGGCCCAACCCACCGCTTCCGTCTGCCACTACGGAGGTATCCTGGGAGGTTACGGCTCCAGAAAGGGGGAACTAAAGGTCTGTGTGCACAGAGTCGGGTGTGTGCGTTGCACTTGCATGTCCATCATACCCACTTGCATGTCATAGCATAATCGATTCATTTAACCCCTGACACCTAACGTATAAGTGGAATGGGACGCTTATACATTAGGACCTGCAAAACGACCCCTTAGTCTATAAGCTTGTGTGGGCAAGTTTATAAATTAAGGTTAATTTTGATATACTTAGTTGCTGCTGTTTGACCACCGACACCCCAACGTATAAATCGGTATGGGACTTTTTATACGATGGGAGCCTTGCAAAAGACCCCTTGGCTTATGTGTTTTTCCACATAAGTGAAGGTTACATTTCAGCTTACATTTTATTGTCTTTATATGCTATAGAACTTGCTAGAATAGGACCGCTGCCATCTGCTTCGATATTCTCCACCTTCATGTCCTTCCCTTTCTTCCTCTCCGCTCGGTGCCTAGGAGCCGTGGGGGAAGGGGTGGGGGATGATAGGACTTAGTCTTTTAGACTAACGGTTTTCGAACCGCATCATTTAGGGGATCGCGGAGACCAGCATGGAGGAGCAGCCCCAGAGACCGGTGCGCTTGGAGGTGGGGCAGTCTAGCTCCGGAGTTCATACAGCCGGGACTGTGAGTCTCGACCCTGAGTAGTTTTTCAGCTTTTGCTTCCGCATGAGTGACTTTGTAGTGAGGATATGTTGTACCGGGCATATGCCCGTATTTTTGCTACTCTGATGTTGTCTTCTGTGGACACTCCCTTCGTGGAGTTATATTTATATATGTCATATGATTTTCTGTGGACAGATGGACTTCATTTTACTTCATTATGCTACTTTTATGTGATCGAATTGGCCGGCAGATTCGGCGCTTTGTGGTGATGACCCTTCAGGGCGTGAAGGAGTCACCGCAAAACGGCGGATCTGGGCCTAAGACCCCGGTGTCGAAAAAGAAAAAAAAAAGGGGGTCTTACAGTATACAGACTGACAAAGGTAGCGCGCTTTATTCCAGTCCGAAAGGATGCTCCAGTTGCAGTTTTGGTGAGACTATTTGTGGAGCAGTTTGTCAGATACCATGGCATTCCCCAGGATGATTGTTTCAGACCGTGATGGTCGGTTCACTTCGAGCGAGTGGAGGGCCGTGCATGCTTACTTGGGCTCTCAGCTTACTTTTATTACTGCCTTCCACCAGCAGACTGACAGACAGACCGAGCAGGACCATCCGGACCATGGAGGATCTACTCCGACTGTGCATATTGGATGCAGGGAAGCCTTGGGAGAGGCTACTACCACTGATCGAATTCTCCTACAATAACAGCCACCAGGCTAGTATCAGGATGGCTCCTTATGAGGAACTTTATGTAAGGAAATGCCGGACACCGCTGTCATGGGTTCAGGACGTGGATACCAAGGCTCTTGGGTCAGATTATATGAGGGATACTAAGGCCCAGGTATATTTGATCAGGGATCGGCTGCTAGAGACCCAGAGCAGACAAGCAAAGTATTATGATGCTCGGCACCGAAAAGTGGAGTTCCAGGTTGGAGACAGGGTTTTCTTGAAGATACGTCCAGTACATGGTGTCTCTCGGGTACGGAGTCACAAGAAGCTCAGTCCTCGATACATGGGGCCATACTTGATCCTGGAGCGGATCGGCCCCTTAGCTTACCGACTGCAGCTGCCACCGGAGTTGGGTGCCCTACACGACATCTTCCATGTCTCTTCCTTGCGAAGAGCTCTCCTACGGCCGGAACAGTATGTTACTACTATAGCCGGTCCGATAGCTCGAGATAGATCCGTCAGACTGGAGCCGATCCGGAATGATGATACAGATGTCAGGGTTTTGCGGAAGAAGAAGGTCCCTCTTGTGAAAGTGTTGTGGTCCAATCATGGATAGGAGGAGCACACCTGGAAGCCGAGGGATATAATGCTGGAGCGACACCCGTAGCTGTTCACTTCAGGTACACTTTAGTTTATAAATTTAAAATTTCTTATAATTCTTGTACGTTAGAACCCCGTAGACCCGAACTTAAATTTCGGGGACGAAATTATTTCCTTGTTTATTGGGATTTGTAACATCCCATGTTACCTCAAGGCCCCCTTCACTTAGATTGGGTTAGGCATGGGGTGGGTGATAGGGGATTTAGCTAGGCTTGACCCTAGGTAGTGGATTGTAGCCATGTGGGGCCCACTAATGGGCCAAAACCAAACTAGGTCAAACTAGCCTAAATAGGAACCCTAACCACACCATAACCCCACCACATTGCCCTAACCCTAAAACAATCTAAGTGGACCCTAGGGCATGCCATTAGGTCAACCCGTTGACCCTAGTTGACCAAAGTCAACCATGGCCTTAATTTGGTCAAACCTATACCTATAGGCCCAATTAGCCTAAGTGGGGCACCCCCCCCTTGGCCCAACCCAAGTTGGGCGGTGCCACTACACCCATGAACACCAAGTGGGGTCAGCCCACTCACCTTGGGTGACCAAGTCAACTCAAGTCAACCAAGTCAACCCATTTAACCTAAAAGGGAGAAATGAACCCAAGCCCATTTCCATTGGGCTAAGTCCATCCAACTCAGCCCAAGGCCAACCTAAGTGGTCAAAGACAACTTTTAACCCCCAAAATCAGGAGAGAGGGTGCATGTAAAGGGGTAAAAAGGGATTTTAAGAGGAAGAGGAGAGAGAAATGGGGGTGAAGAGGAAGGGTGGCCACATGACCACTCCTTCAGCTGCAATCCCTCTGCCCAAAACATGCTGGCTGGCTTCCTCAGAGAATTTCAGGGGATTTTGGTAGCATGCTGGCCACATGGCACCATTGGTGACATAACCAAAGCTCAAACCGAGCTCACATTGGAGTTATCTCCACATATATCCCCTCCCAGCCAAAACTAACGACTCCATTAGATTCAGTGAGCTCAGGCGAGTAGGAATAACCTACTGGATCGAAGGAAATGGTGCAGGAACCATGAATCCAAGAAATGTCACCGAAGCAACGGTTGGGAATGGCCACCCGCCGCCAACCTCGCCGTCGCGCCCCCATACAGGTTCGTTTCACCGTCCCTCTACCCATACTAGAATCCTAGATCAACTAGGGGAGATATCGGGCTCAGTTGAGCCCGATGCCATGGGAGAAATGAGAGATTTTTCCAAGCTTTTCTTACCGCTCGGGATCGCCGTTGCCGCCGTCTCCCGCCGCCTCATCATCGGAAAATGATAGCCACCACCGCCTCATCACCGGAAAATGATAGCCACCACCGCCGTGAAGGTGATGACCACCGTTGGCCGGGGGTGGCGCCGCCTCAGGTGGCCGGAAATGGCCCCGCAATATCCCCCAGGTCGGCTCAATCTCAGCCGTTGAACGATTGGGGAAGATAAACGGATTCCGTCCAAATCGCTTTAAGATTCGTGCTAAATTAATTTAAATCATGTTATATATTTTAATGATATGAAATTTACATTTTTGTCCAATTATTCAGTGACATTGCATGTCACTTTTAGGCCTATTATAGGCATTTCTAGAAACTGAACTCTAAATGAAAATTGTAGCTGACTGTCTTACCTTTACTTTGCATCATAAAATTGAGATTTGGTCCAGTGATTTGACCTGTAGGAACATTTTGCTAGGGCTGGTCCTAAACAAGGACAGAACTTCATTTGATGCCCAAGGCAAACCAATAATCAAAATGGCCCCAAATTTTGGGTACGTGCATTATTAGGGCATATTTAGCCCCTGACAAAAATTGAGAATTTTTGGGAAATATTTTCTATAGTTTTTACTAAAAGAACCAAAATGAAATAAATGATATATTTGGAGTTGTGGGACTCCAAATGGCCCAAAGGTTTGGTGTCATGTCCTTAGGGACATTATATAGGTATGTTTTAAATTCCAGCCAATTTGGACCAATGCATGTTGGATAAATCCACTTGCATGTGTTGGCTTGTTATAGGCTTGGTGTGCATTTAGCCAAAAATGAAATATTGTGTATTCAGCCAACTTCGAACACTCAAAATTCATGATTTTATTTATAGAGATATATTAGGGAGTAATACACCCCCTCATAGTAATAATGGTATTTTTGGAAGCAAAAATCCCATTATTTGGAATTTTTGAAAAATTGGACTTTTTGATAAATAAATTTGAGAATAGGCTTATCCTTGAGATAAAATACCCAATTTTTGTCAAGGTCAATATCATGTTAGACTTAACTCCTGAAAATTTGTATTTCTTTGTTTGATGAATTTTAAGTGGAGTTATGTAGAAATTACAATTTTGCCATTATCACATTTATTTAGAAATTGATGGAATATTCAGTAGAAAATTATGAACAATTTTCTAGGGTTGTATTTGTGAATAAATAACCTTGGATATTTATCTCAGCATTTCTGGATGAATCAGTAAATTTTTAAAACTTATAATGACATTTTGGTAAATTGTAAAGAATTCAATTTGGTAGGCCATTACACTATAGAAGTTGATGAAATTCTGCCATTAGCCTTAAACTAATGATATATAAGCTCTGTAATTTTCTAGAATTTGCAGTAATGTATTCCTTTTACTTCATTTGGAAAATGACAATAGTATGAATTTTGTATTAATTAAGGAATAAATAGAAATAATCAAAGGAAAATTATAAATTTTGGTAGACAGCAATATGGCACCAAGATACAACTCAGGAAAAATTCCTTAGGTCAGTGGATTTAAATTTGTGATACTTCATGTATTAAATGACCTAGTGGATTAAATTAATAATTTAATTAAAGCCCTTAATGACTTAGAAAAATTATGGAAATTCATCCTAGTCATCATGTAGGTCCATACCATCCTAGGATAAATGATTTGAGGCATATGGATAGAGGAATTGGAAGTTCCATTTCGGGGTGGTATTAGGTCATGGGTTGCGTATAGCATAAATGAGTTAGAGTATAAGGACCGCCAGGGGATAGATCGACGTCGAGCTAGAGATTGAAGTTGGTGAATAACCATGGTTGGTAGTATTGTTAGTGATGAGAATAAAAGTGCAAGTCCTTAGGTAGTAACTGGAGTGGAGGCCGACGGAAGACCGTCGGTTTCCCGGTAATATCTTAAGTCATTAGGATTGTTTCAGAGCAACAATGAGAGCTGGGGTGAATTATGGGTAGTCATCAACTAAAATAAATATCCTTGCGAAAGTGAACTTTGGGCGTAATCCCATCGTAGTTCCTATTGCCCCCGAGAGCCCTTCACCGGGTATACCCTGGGCAGTCCTGAGATTCACCTTAAATCACTAAGTGTAACAATCCATAGACAAGAGTAGTCTAATAGGTTAGGACATTATCGTTTATTCTCACCCGTGATGGGTTGGAGGGAGACTTGTGTAATATGCTCACCCATGATGGGTTGGAGGGATTGTGCTAAATGCTCACCCGTGTAGGGTTTGAGAGATTCAGGACGGATTGGTCCTACGAGCTGAAGGCTCGGGATGAAATACTTGTATGTGTATAAATATAGTGGCGGGGCATGCGGTACTGGTCGTTCGTCACAACCGATGACAGTACGGTGCACCAGGCGGTTGTGAGGGTTAGAGGGGCCAGTGGGTTTGTTTTACACTGTGGTCTGGAGGACGATCCCCGTAACGCACATCCGACCCAACAAGACTGACGGGTTGTCAGCAAAGTACATACGCAGAGACTCTAGAGTGCACCTTGGACGTGTACAGAGGCGTATGAGAGGGGTCTAAGGTTTGGTAGTGTGCATACCGGCCTAGAAGTGGAGACGTCTGCTCCGCTGCTGCCGTAGCCACAGCGGTGGTACCCGAGAGTGATGCTAACTCTCAAAAAGTAGGAACTAAAGGTCTGTGATCATAGAGTCGTTGTGTGTGAGTTGCACTTTCCTGTGCATAAAATTACATCATAACGTTCATTCATGTTAGGTCATACACTTCATTGATCCTTATCATATAAATTAGTATGAGCTCTTTTATATGATTAGTTAAATTTCCTGGAAATCCTAACTTATATATTTGTATGGGCATTTATATAAGTTAGGGTACTTTTGTGATGGTAGATAGCTTTACCTTTCAGTTTTACTTTACTTTTCTGCTCTTACTTTCTGCTCTTTACTTCTCTACTAGTACTACACTTTACTTACTTGTACTATATACTTAGAATTGCTAGAGTAGAATAATAATATCCATTATAACTGCTAGTTAGCTCTTGTCACCTATTTCCACCTTGCCACCCCTTGATTGTCCTCCGCTTCATCCTCCCGCCCGGTGCCTAGGAGTTGCGGGGCGAGGTGCGGAGGAAACGACTTAGTCTTTTTGACTAATAGTTGGTGACCATACTATTTTTAGGAGCCTGTGGAGATGGAGCACCGGCACGACGAGGAGACAGGACTTGAGGAGCAGATACCACTACCGCCGGCTACTACCACTACCGCGCGTCCTCAGGTGGACGAGTTTGATGTATTAGATAGCTTTCGCTTTTATTTGAGAGAGAGAGTTGATATGATGTACTGGACATAAGCCCTTATTACTCTTTCTTTTTGTACTCTTGTGGACTATGTTCTGTACTTTTCATTTCATATATATATATGATATGTACTCTGTGACTTGTAGACTGGTAGATTTGTTACACTGCTATATTTCTATTTCTCAAATTGGCCTACAGGTTATGTATATGATCGTAATAGCCAGCAGGATCGGCGTGTTGCGGTGTCGACTAACCTGTGCGTTAGTGCCACCGTAAGACAACGGTTCTGGGCATAAGACCTGGTAGCCCTCCTTGGTAAGGGGGAGGGGGTCTTACAGCATGAGGGTCTGCTTTGTAGACAACTATTCTTTGCTCACTACCTTCTTCTCGCCAAGACTTCCATGAGGCGACCACTAAATCACTATGCTATTATCACCCCCAGGTCCGAACAACAGGAACCAATTTTCTTGTTTCCAACACCGTCGGTGGGCTCCGGGCAGGTTGTCGGCACTTCACCATCTGCACCGGCCTTCGCCACACCCATTGTAAATGTTTTTTCCAAAATTTTTAAAATAGTAAGGAAATATCAAAAAATTAAATATTTTAAAAATTATGTAATAATAAAAAATATTAAAATAAATAAATATAAATATAATGTAAATATTTTGCCCTACCGGGGGCGCCCGGGTACTGTCACATAGGGCATTAGGGACATAGGTGTAGCCCATCGGGGGCGCACAGGTAATGTCGCGCTGGGCATGGGGGGTTCTGTAACATCCCAATTTCTTTTTAGGGATCTAGGAGCTTTGTGGTGTGGTTATATACACCCAAGGTTGCCTACTGAGCTAGTGTAAGCATCTCACTCCCTATAAGGTGTAACTTTAATATGATCTAACCTAGGATGACCCGATGCTATAATGACCTGTCTAGCCTTCAAGGTGTGTATACTAGGTCATGCCCATACTTTAATAGGCTTAAGGAGACATATGGGTGTCATGTATGTACTTTGGACTTAGTGAGTTCACCTAGGTCACTAAGGACCAATCATGGCATGACACATCACATAAAGTCAACCCTAAAGTCAACTCTAATGAAATTAGATGACTCATGCCACTCTAGTGAACACTTAGGCTAGCTTTGCTATACCCACATGAGACCTAAGTCACCTTTTGGTGGGGTCAAGTCTTCAAAAAGGTCAAGGTTTCACCAAGAAAGGTTAAACCCGAGTCCTTAGGGTTTATAATGAATAAACCTGACACAATTGAGTCCAATCAAGGCTAACTCGACCTTGATTAGTCACTAATAGGCTTGCCCCATCGATTTTGTGGTCGAGAAGGAGTTTAAAGGAGAGAGAATGCAATGGCCATGGCTAACTACCACTTGAGTGGTGGAGGTTAATGACCAGCGGTTATAGAGGAGTTTTATAACTCTCTAAAGCCCCCAACACCTTCATTTCTTCTTCCTAAACACCTTTGAATCGAGAGATCTTAGTGGATGTTGTTTTTAGTGACTAGAGAGCAAAGAAGAGATTTCCACCGCATCAAACTTCACCATGCCACTGTACCTTCGTTTAGCATCAAAAGTCTCTTCTCAGGTAAACATTTGAACCCATTTAGTGATTAGATCCAGTAGGAGGTTTAGCATGGGAATTTCGGCCACCGGAACACCATTTTCCCGGCCACCAGTGCTTGGACCACCAAGAGATTGTGGAAGCACTCTAGATCTCTTTGAGATTCACTATAGGGCACCATAGAGGAGAGGGGGACTCCCCAATCCTTCTCTAATCCTTTAAGGTGGTTGTTGTACAACCCATATTCATCGAGGGTGGACCCACTCAGGGCCAGGTTAACCAAAAGTCAAAGTCAACAGGCCAAGGCAGAAATCAGAGTCAACATTCAAGATAGTAGAAGTCCTGGGCGAGTATGACAAGCTCCCCTCATATACTCGGCAGGCGCGAACTAGGGCAGATACTCGCCCAAGTCGGGAGAGTTTTCACAGAGGCCGCCTAGTCGTCAGTGGGAGTTGAGCTATAAATAAAACCCCATGCCACTCGATTTGTCTATAAATAAGACCCCAGGGGTATAAGGATTGGGAATTCAAAATATCGCAAAGAATCTCAACCACATCTTTCTGGACTTCTAGCCATGCGAGATAGTGATCATCCCCTTGGTCGCCATCCTCTGATAGTCTTTAACTAGTGTACACCTTATACCTTGCTCGACCATCTTTGGTTGTGGAGAGGAAGCTTATTCTAAGCACAAGGGTATGTGGTGGGACCTCCCTACCACAACACTTGGGGCCCTTTTAGTTGTCACATTGTTTCTGTGTTTGAGCACGTCAAGCCATTGAGCCCGATCCTAGGACCAGTAACCTTAGGCTACATTGATCCAAATTTTGGAGTAGGGATTTTCCTGGCATCAACACTTTGGTTTGGTGAGCATGGATCATATCTGAGGAAGAAATTTTTGCGAGTAGGCGAGATGACAGACACATGTAAGAATGGAGAGATTGTCGGCACTTGACAGGAGGAGGCTGTAACATCCCTCAGGCAACTAGACCGCCTAGGAGTGGTTTTGTCATGACTAGGTCATGATAAACCCTAGGAAGCCCAAGAAGACCAAGTGGACCTAGGAATGTAGGTAGGATCACTATGGTCTGCAAATAGTAGATTTGGATGATCAAGGGGTTTCACCATGACTCCAAGACCCCACCATAACCTCACCAATCTATTGAAAGGCCCTAAGGGTCCATTGGAGTCAACCCAGGGTGGCCAAGTTGACCTAGGACCATCCTAGGCCTAAATTGGTCAAAGTGCCCTAACTATGGGGCAAGTGACCTTCAGGGTGCAAAGTTTGCCCTACATAACCCTTCTTAGACCTTAGGGGAAGCCAAGGGGTCACCAAGGACCCCTTGGGGTCAACCCAAATGGTCATGTTTACCTAAGTCAACTCTAGCCCTAACTTGGTCAAAGTGCCCTTACTAAGGGTCAAGTGACTTCCAAGGTGCCAAGTCGACCCTACCCAGCCCTACCTATACCTTAGGGGAGACCAATGGGTCACCAAGGGCACATTGATGGTGACTCAAAAGGTCAAATTTACCAAGGTCAACCCTAGTCTAGGTTTAGGTCAACTTAGCCCAAATGGTCTAACTCAAGCTCAAACCCTATTCACTTGGGCTAGCCACCTCTTAATCATTTAATATTAGGAATTAGTGGGCTGCAATTAGGCTAGTGTGATGATCAATTTCGGCCATGAGGGGCAGGAGAGAGAAAGTTTCAATTTCTCTTTAAAAGAGGAGAGAGAAAATGAGTTAAAGCCATTCATGGCATAAGGAAGCTAAGGACCACCCTTCATTGCTTGATTCATCTCCCCTAACAGCCCAGAGAAGATCAAGAGCCTTACCAGGCTTTTCCACTGACTGGATGCAGTGAACCACCATGGCCGAGAAAGGCTATTCATGGCCATTAATGACATTGATGCCATGACCACCCTTCACGTCCCCCATTTCACACTTTTAAAAGCTTCACTGGACTCAGGGGAGTCATTTACACATTTTACCAGAAGACAAGGAATCCCCCTGTGTAGTTGCAGAAATTTGGCCGGCGGCACCACCACCATGGCAACCCAGAGATCGGCTCGTCTCCAGACCACCAATAAGGTCCTCCCCTCCTCCTCTCTCTGTGGGTAGATCGTAGGGCCAATTAGGGATGAAAATCGGGCTCAATTGAGCCCGATCGGGAAGGAAGATTTCCTAATTTTTCCATGAAAAACGAACCTTACGGGATCGTCGGAGACAACCCCTCCGGCGGCTGTGCCGCAGCCTGGCGATAGCCACCACCCCGACGGAGGTGGTGGTGGCGGTGGCTGGCCAGGGAGGTGGCTGGCGGCAGCGGCTTGAAGATGGCCCAGGAAGAATCAATCCTGGCCGTTGGCGCGCTGGGGATGATGACCAGATGCCGTCCTTCATTGCGCCAAGATTTGTGCTAATATAAATTAAATTGTAGGATAAATATTCATTTCATGTGATATTCTGTCACACATTATGTATTTAATGTTTTTAATTATTAAAAATACCTAGATACCTCTAGTGAAAAAATGGTAAATATCAAAGTTGTAGCCATAGGGGTGTACGTTAATTTAAAATTGGTTTGAATCAATTTGGTTCTCTAGTGTGACCAGGGAACTCATTTTGGTGGGGTCTATACTTAGGGTTATATAGAGACTAAAATGAGTGCCCCCACTTCATCTCTTGTCCAAATGACCTAAAATTTGGACAGGGAGTCATTCTAACCTATACCTAGGCTTGTCCTAAAATGGGAATTTTTGGAGATAATGTTTCTATAATTTTTGGAAAAATTTAATAAAACGTGTACAAATTAATTAGGTGTCTTAAACAGCTCAAAAACCCCCAAAATTTGGTGCGTAATCTTGGGGAATAATATAGGGCTCTGGTAAAAATTTCACACCTTTTGGGTTTGATTTGATAGGGTAACTGTGTAGCCAAGGGTTGACCCCTTTTATTTCAAATTAGGGCTAAGTGCCCTAGGTTCTCTTGAGTTGGCCAACCTCACCCAAAGGTGATGGATCTTGGCACTCAGCTATATTAGCACACAAAATACCCCCTGCACTATTATTGGGTTGAAGTTGAAGGGTGGAGCCCTAGGACACTAGGGTAGGTCCTATGTGTGCAAACCTAGGGTTTGAAGGTCAAGGGGGTCAAGTGACCTTGAAATGATTTGAAACTTGGTGGAGAGGGCTTTAGAGTTGTCAAGGTCCTCTGGTAAAAATATCATGAGATTTAGAGGTAGATAAGCTCCCCAAAACCCTAACTCTATGAAAGTTATGGGGATAGATCTTCACATAAACTAATTAGAGTTATATACTACAGTAAAGAAAGAAAATCACAGCACAAAATAAAGTAAGAAGATCAAGCACAGAAGACACAAGGATATATAGTGGTTCCCCAACCTGGGTACATCCACTCTTCTACCACCCTAGTAGAAATCCACTCACAGTTTTGATCAGGTGCATGACACCAATGAGCTTTTGATCAGGTGCTCAAAAACCAAATCCGCAAGTCTTTTGATCAGGTGACTTGTAACCAGGAATCACTTTTGAAGGGAGATGACAACCCTTTACACAGTGGGGGTGAGAGAGTTGATTATGTCTTCTCTATCAACAATCAGAGAGAAGACTTGTGGATTATTGATGGTAGCAAATGGCTCCCCCTGAGATATTGAATGGTTCAGGGAAATCTGGAGCTTTGCTTCAGGGTGATAGGCCTTCAGATTGATGATGTCTCCAGCAAGCTTCTTAGACTGATATTGATTGAATGTCTCTTTAGAAGCCTAGAGCAGATGAAGAACTCTGTGTATATGTTGATTTGATGTTGAGTTCCTCCTTTTTCTGTAAACTGAAAAGCCTTTACTGTTATTATTCATTGTCTTGTTGTTATTCTCTTTCTGTCTCTACTTTTCTCTCTATCTGTCTATTACTGTCACTGTATCCTCTTATTTTTACTTCTCTGTCTCTGTATATATCAGACATTCAAATTCCTTGGCCTTGATGGCGGAAGAAACATTCCCGAGAGTAGAAGATGCATTGGGAATTGATCCATAATTAATCCAACTGTAACTGTCCGTTTGAATGGCTATTATTATAGACTGTAATTAATCCTCAATTAATACTGCCAAGTGTAACTGATTGCGCATAGATCGTCAACCTGAACTTGGAGTTCGTCGAGCTGTCTTAAGTGTGTCGACACAAGTCCTGTGTGTCGACACAGTTGGCTTCATGTGTCGACACAGTTGGTGTCGACAGTTATTCTGTGTGTCGATATAATTATTCTGTGTGTCGACACAGCTGACTTCTGGTGTCGACAGTTATTCTGTGTGTCGACACAATTCCTCTGTGTGTCGACACAACCTAGTTCCTTTGTTGATCTTGAGTTTAGCGATTGTCGACCTGAGATCGGAGTTCGTCGAGCTCTGTTGAAATTCGTCGAGCTGAACTTCTTGCTTAAGACCAGAGTTCGTCGACTTGAGTTCAGAGAAGGAACTCAAATTCGTCGACCTGAGTTCAGAGAAGGAACTCAAATTCATTGACCTGAGTTCGACGTTCGTCGAACTATCGTCGAACTGATTTTCTGACCGACTACATTTCTTGGAATTCTGCTAAGGCAAATCTGGAAATGAACCTATGACCCATGACTATACATTTTGGGTCAATCTAAGAAAACCTAATAGTGATCCTTTCCCAAATCATAAATGGGGTTCTAACAATCTCCCCCAATTTGGGTAAGGACACTATTTACATTAAAACAAATAAAAATGCAAAGCAAAAGTAATCTGCCTGAATTATAAGAATGTTCAGCAGATGTACATGGGTGCTTTAAAAGAAATAAACAATCTCCCATATTTACATTTCCTTGCCCAAATTCCTTGCCCAAATCTGAGTAGACTTATAATCTGTTAGAATAATTAGTCTCTCTACTCCTGTAGCCTTTTTCAAACAATTTCTTAGTATACAGCAACTGATATATCCTTCATATTGGATGAGACTATTGATTTTGATGACTCTCAAATACCACTGCTTCATTGTGGTAAAACATGACTTGTCCTGCAAAGAGAGGTTAGAAGTTCTGGACCCAGATTACATTGGGTCCTGATTCTCTTTTATAATAATTTGAAATAAAAGAATATCCAGGTTGATTATGATAACCAAGTGGATGATATTTTCTAGGAGGGATTAACCATTCAGTAAAAGGATTTGAAAAATGTTGATTATGATTTTGAAAGGAGTTAAAATTTTTGCTCTGAAATCTTGAGTTCGACGAATTAAAGTAATTTCGTCGACTTGAGTTCGACGAATGGTATTCAGATCGTCAATCTCCGTTCGGTGAATTATATCTATTTCGTCGGGCATAGATTTCAGACCAGTTAGAATCAAAATCTCTATTCATAGTTCGTCGAGCTGCGTTCGACGAATAGTATTGATTTCGTCGAGCTCCGTTCGACAAATAATTTTGAACGAAGATTTTCTGAAGATTTTTATATTGATTTGATTTATTCTTTGGCAATTCTTCAGTAGTTTTATTTATCACCTCTAATTTTTCTTTTAGTTTACATGATTTTAAAAGACTTATTTTTTCAAAAGCATTTTGTAAATCTTGTTTAAGTTTTAAATTTTCAGAAGATGCATTATTTAACTTCTCTCTGAGAATTTTTATTTCCTTTTCAGATTGAATCAAATCTTCACACAATAATTTAAAATCAGTTTTAAATGCTTCTGATGAAAGATCAAGGGTAGAGATTACCTGATCTTCTTCTGATTCATACTCTGACTCTTCTTTAGAGTCTGTTTGTTCATCAAGGTTCCTGCAAGAGGCATTTATTGCCATTAAGCAAAAATCTCTTGCTCTTGCCTCTTCTTCATCTTCAGTTGTGCAGGATGAAGCATCTAAGTCACTCCAGGTTACAGCTTTAAGGTTTCTTTCTTTAACTGATCCTGCAGCCAATGCTGTGTGAGAGTCCCACATCCCTTTTGCACATGAACATTCAGCAAGTTCCTCAAAGATTTCATCAGACATTGATTGTGCCAGGATGTTCATTGCTTGTGCATCAGCAATCTTCATCTTTTTCTGGGCATCTGTCCATTGAGATGATGGAACATCATTGATGCTTGATGTTGCCTGAGATTGAGTTGGACCTGACAAAATAGATTTAAAGATGTTTTAATCAATGGTGTCCATATAAAACATAATCCTTGTTTTCCATAGTGTAAACTTATCATGATTGCACATAGGTAGTCTGGTGCTTGAAAAGTCTTCAATTTGTGCCATGATAAACTCTAAAGATATTTAAGATCTATCAGATTATTTTCATTCAGGTGTTAGCCTGTACAACCAAAGTAACCCGCTCTGATACCAATTGAAAGTTATGGGGATAGATCTTAACTTAAACAAATTAGAGTTATATACTACAATAAAGAAAGAAAATCACAGCACAAAATAAAGTAAGAAGATCAAGAACAGAAGACACAAGGATATATAGTGGTTCCCCAACCTGGGTACATCCACTCTTCTACCACCTTGATAGGAATCCACTCAGAGTTTTGATCAGGTGTCTGACACCAAAGAGCTTTTGATCAGGTGCTCAAAACCAAATCCCCAAGTCTTTTGATCAGTGACTTGTAACCAGGAATCACTTTTGAAGGGAGATGACAACCCTTTAAACAGTGGGGGTGAGAGTGTTAATTATGTCTTCTCTATCTATAATCAGAGAGAAGACTTGTGGATTATTGATGGTAGCAAATGGCTCCCCCTGAGATATTGAATGGTTCAGGGAAATCTGGAGCTTTGCTTCAGGGTGATAGGCCTTCTGATTGATGATGTCTCCAGTAAGCCTCTTAGACTGATATTGATTGAGTGTCTCTTTAAAAGCCTGGAGTAGATGAAGAACTCTGTGTATATGTTGATTTTATGTTGAGTTCCTCCTTTTTCTATAAACTGAAAAGCCTTTACTGTTATTGTTCACTGTCTTGTTGTTATTCTCTTTCTGTCTCTACTTTTCTCTCTATCTGTCTATTACTATCACTGTATCCTCTTCTTTTTACTTCTCTGTCTCTATATATATCAGACATTTAAATTCCTTGGCCTTGATGGAGGAAGAAACATTCCCGAGAGTAGAAGATGCATTGGAATTGATCCATAATTAATCTAACTGTAACTGTTTGTTTGAACAACTATTATTATTGACCGTAATTAATCCTCAATTAATACTACCAATTGTAACTTATTACTCATAGATCGTCAACCTAAACTTGGAGTTCATCGAGCTGTCTTGAGTGTGTCGACACAAGTCCTGTGTGTCGACGCAGTTGGCTTCAGGTGTCGACACAGTTGGTGTGGACAGTTATTCTGTGTGTCGACACAATTGTTCTGTGTGTCGACACAACTGACTTTTGGTGTCAACAGTTATTCTATGTGTCGACACAATTCCTCTATATGTCGACACAACCTGGTTCCTTTGTTGATCTTGAGTTTAGCGATCGTCGACCTGAGCTCGGAGTTCTTCGAGCTCTACTGGAATTCGTCGAGCTAAACTTCTTGCTTGAGACCAGAGTTTGTCGACCTGAGTTCAGAGAAGGAACTCAAATTTGTCAACCTGAGTTCAGAGAAGGAACTCAAATTCATCGACCTGAGTTCAGAGAAGGAACTCAAATTCGTTGACCTGAGTTCGACGTTCGTCGAACTGAGTTCGACTATCGTCGAACTGATTTTCTGACTGACTGCATTTCTTGGAATTCTTCTAAGGCAAATCTGGAAATGAACCTATGACCCATGACTATACATTTTGGGTCAATCTAAGAAAACCTAATAGTGATCCTTACCCAAATCATAACTGAGGTTCCAACACCCTAGTTTAAGGCACAAAAATTATACATGTAAAATAGGCCATCAAGACTTTATGAATAGTTGTGAAACTTGGGTAGTGTAGTCATAGGGTAAATATGAGCCCCTGCTAATTTTATTGGAATTTTTGGAACAACAATTTTACTACCTCCTTAGTAATACATGAATTTGCCCTTGATAGTCATTTGTTTATTATAATCTCACTATTCATTGGAAAATCATGTAATTTGGGCAGAGGGTGTTTTGGATCATTATACTCATACCTGAATTTTATTATAATTTTTAGAAGTATATTATCAGTACTTACTTCACAAGCTTACAATTATGCAATTATATTCAAAAATAGATTCAGAGCTCAAAGATGGTTAGAAAATTATGAAACTTATGCAAAAGTGCACTTAGTTCATTATGCTCGTGAGGAAAGTTTATCATAATTCTTAGATGGATATTTTCAGTAGTTGTTTCATTGATTTATGGAAGAGGGTTAATGATCAAAATTAAAATTGGAGTTTTTTATTCACTGAAAAATTTGGAATCTTGGTCAAGAGTGTTTTAGGACATTTCAGTCATGCTTGAATTTTCTTATAATTTTTGGAAGCTTATTTACAGCACTTGCTTCTTTAGTTGTTAACTATGTGATTATATTTAAAATTATGGATCAGAGGCTTAAACCTTGCAAAAAATTTGGGAGACTTGAATTTACTGTTAATTAGCTGCTTAGTAATTATCATAATTTTATGGAGAATTTTGCATGATTGTAAGGGCCACTTCATATTCAACCTAGGGCATTTGGATTTTTAGAAGAAATAAATAAAATGTCAGATAGATTAGGAAAATTCTAAGTTTCTGGATTTAGGGTATAAAGGTCATGATAGGACTCCATTAATTATCATAGGGTGTTTGGATGAGGATTTAGAGCACCTCCTATCATGCACGTCGTATAACATAAGGTGGTCTGCATTTAGTAAAACTGTGGAGATTGTGTTAACATGAGGAATGGTCATAGGGAGATGGGATTGTGGTTTACTGATTTTAGTAAAGTGGATTGGAGTATACCATTGGAAGTTGAGATGAGTAGGTTGTAGAGTTGTCTAAGATTAGGTGGTGCTCGGGATCGACGAAAGATCGTCTTTCCTATGGAGGGAGAGATAGGGTCAAACACATTAGGGTTAGAATTAGTGTAATACAAAAGGGATCGGAAATCGGGTAATAACCAATAATAAAATGTGCCTTGCGAAAGGGAGCTTTGGGCTTTAGCCCATCTTAGTTTCTAGTGCCCTCAAAAACCCTTCACGGGGTATGCCTTGGGCAGTCCTGGGCTAGCTTAAACTGTAGGCAAAATAAACTGCAAGAGTAACTAGCATAACTGAGGATTCACTTTCACTCACCCCGATGATTCAGGATGTTAGGTTGGGTAACACGGGTAGTAGGCTCGGTGGTTTTGATGCTGGGAAGGTTGGCCCGGCGAGCTTTGGCTTGGTTGTTGACTGTGACAGACGGGATAGTCCGGGGAGCTTAGGCTTGGTTGTTGATTGTGACGCACGGGATGGTCCGGGGAGCCTTGGCTCAGTAGCTGATAAATAAGGTTGCATGTGCATAAAGTATAAGGTGGTGGGTCTTCGGTATTGGAGGGTCGATGCACCGACGCCAATACGTTGACTCGGCAAGTGTGGTTTTGCACTTTGCCAAGATAAGCCTGGTGGACTTGCCGGTAAAGAGTACGCATGACCTCCTCTTAGTGCACCAGCATCGAGGCATACGATAGGTCTGACTGGTAGTGCTATTACCGGTTTAGAGGTGGGTGAGGCCCAACCCACCACTTCCGTCTGCCACTACGGAGGTATCCTAGGAGGTTAGGCTCCAGAAAGTGGGAACTAAAGGTCTGTGTGCACAGAGTCGAGTGGGTATGTTGCACTTGCATGTTTACATCATGACATACTTCCATGTCATAGCATCATCATTGCATATAACCCTGACACCTATTGTATAAAGTGGTATGGGACGCTTTATACAATTGGCCCTGCAAAATGACCCCTTAGTTTATAAGCTTGCATGAGCGTGCTTATAAGTTAAGGTTATTATTCTTTAAATATATACATGCTTGCTAGAAAACCGACACCCTATCGTATAAATTGGTATGAGACTTTTTATACGATAGGAGCCTTGCAGAAGATCCCTTAGCTTATGTGATTTCATATAAGTTAGGGTTACATTTTACTTGTTTAGCTTTTCATGCTTTTATTACTGCCACTTATACTTATAGATCTGCTAGATTAGTTCCGCCGTCACCTGCTCTTTGTTCATTCTCCACCTTCAGAGCTTCCCTTTCCTCCTCTCCGCCCGGTGCATAGGAGCCATGGGGGGGGGGGGGGGGGGGGGTTGGGAGATGATAGGACTTAGTCTTTTAGAGTAACAGTTTTCGATCCACATCATTTTAGGTGACCGTGGAGCCCAGCATGGAGAAGCAGTCTCGGAGGTCGGCATGCCTGGAGATGAGACAGTCTAGCACCGGAGTTCAGACAGCTGGGACTGTGAGTCCCGATCGTTAGTAGATGTTTAGTTTTACTTCCGCGCTGAGTGATGTGTAGTGAGGATATTGATGTACCGGGTATGAGCCCTATTTTCAGTACCTTTATTATTATTTCTATGGACTCTCCCTTCATAGAGATTATTTACTATATATGTGATTTCTGTGGACATGTCTTTTACTCTTTTTGCTACTGTTCTGTGATCATTTTGGACGGCAGGATCGGCGCTTTGTAGTGACGACCTTCCCGGGCATGAAGGTGTCACCGCAAAACGGCAGTTCTGGGCCTAAGACCCCGTGGTTTTAAAAGAAAAATAAAGGGGGTCTTACAGAGGCAGCTATGTGACTGTGGCGATTTTTGAAGAGTTCTTATTGAGTATAAAGGGGACCATCCGAGTCGGTCTCTTTCCTCGAGCAGATGTCACGTCGTCCTCACCTCATTGCGTGACACCATCGGAGGAAGAGGGTCCCCCCAGGCAACGTGGTAAGGAGCATGTCGCAAAAGAGCTAGAGCGACTAGTGTAGTCGTAGTTCTGCCTGACGAGCTATCAAGTCATCAATTTTCGAGATATGGAGAACCTGATGAGATTCTAGGATGCTTGACAAGGTGGTGAGTATGGAGAAGATACTTTCCAGTACGAAATCCATCATCATCGAGGAGGAATGTGCCCTTTTTAAGATGAAGTGTTGGAAGCCTCAGTTCTTGAAGGCTTGAGAGAGCCAACACTGAGCAAATATTCTGGAAGATATGACCCGATTAGGCATCTCTAGTTGTTCGAGGACATGGTATCCATCTGCAACATGACAGAACCATTCAAGTGCAGATTTATCTCCGTAAACTTCGAGGGGAAGGCAAGACATTAGTTTCACTAGTTACCCAGAGGTTCCATCTACAGCTTCGAGGACCTGCATTAAGGTCTGATGGCGAGATTTACAACGTCGAAGAAGAGGAAGAAGGAGACAACCGCTCTCTTCAATATCAAGCAAATGAAGTAGGAGAGACTTGGCTGCTACATCGATCGATTCCAGAAGGAGGTGCTTAGAATTGAAGAGATGGATGGTTTTACCTTGGAGTTGGCCCAAACGTTCGACCTAAAATAAGGTCTCTTTTGCATGAAGATTGGCTTGAAGCCCCCGGCATCCCATGAGGTCTTCATCGAGAGGGCCAACAAGTTCATGCAGGGGAATGAGATGAACATCGATTTTTTGTCCAAGCTAGACTGGGTGACCCAAGGAGAAGAGAGGGAGGAACTTCTGAGGTGAGAGTTGTGGTGATCCAATAGAGGCAGGAAGAGTGAAGGAGAGAAAAGCCGAGGTGGAGGGAAGAGCACAAGATGGTCGAAGTGCCTAGGAGGCGGGAAAGGACTCGTAGTCAGGAAGAGAGGAGGACCTTAGTGTTGAAATTTGTGAAGTGGAAGTGGGTGACGGGACAGGCCGCGCGGCCTGTGGCGGACAGCTTTGGCGGACTGGGCGGACTGGGCGGACTGAGGTTTGCGGCCTGGTGGAAGTCTGGTGGAAGCCGACTGTGTTCTGAGCGGGTTGTTGCATGGAGTCCGCGGTTTGGTGCGGCCTGGTATCTGCGGATAGAGAGGCTTGCGGACTGGTGATTTGCTCAGTGGTCACGGGTGCAAGCTTGCGCTGTTGGCGGGTTGGCTCAAGTTCGCGGGAAGCCTTGCGGACTGGTGTGTCCGCGGTTTTGGCTGTTGCGGACTGGGCTTTGAGCTTGGCTGAGGCCTTGTCGAGCTCAGGTGATTACAGCAGGTCTTGCGGTGGAGACCGGTTGGCGGACTGGTGTTTGGAGTCCGGGAGGAAGCTGCTGTGTTGGACAAGTGCGAGGAGCTTGCGGACTGGTTGCGGTCTGTGCTAGGGTATTTGGCGGACGGGACTTTGTGTCCGCCATGCTCGCACTGGCCCTTGATGGTTTTGGACTTGGTCACACATTGTTCCAAGTTCATGGTGTCCGCCATATCCGCGAAGTCCGCTGTGACCGGGCGGACTGTTGCTGTCTGCCTTTGGTCATGGACTTGTGGCGGATTGAGGTGTGAGTCTTGCGGACTGCCTCGGGTTGGTGCGGACTGCCATTGAAGAGGGTGCTGTCCTGCAGTGGTTGGAGCTTTGCGGGCTGGTGCCTTGTCCGCTTAGCTTGGGCGGACTGGAGAGGGTTCGTCAACGGTTGCCTTGCTCCTGGCGGTTTTCCTTGGTGACTGGCTAAGTCCTCGCGGACTGAGCGGACGGTCGTTTGTGTTCGCGCGGACTGGGGCGGTGTCGCTATCTCATGGGCGGTGACCACACTCCTCACCTGGCCTATAAATAGGACCCCCTGGCACATCTACAGTAACCTAAGTAACGTGAGTGAACAGTAAATTGGGTTGGGCGAGTGCTGCGGTCTGTGTTTTCCAGTCCGCGCGGATTGTTTCAGGCTGACGGTTTGTTGTGTGCAGGTCGCGCGGATAACTTCAAGGAGCCAGGAGTTTGGCTGTGACTTCGGTCAGTGCTTGGAAGTGTGCGGTCTCGGCGGACTCAGCAGGAGGTCGCTCTGCGGCTTGTCAGTTCTGTTTCAACTTTCCCAGCTTCAATAACCTGTCCGCCGGTTTCAGGCGGGTAGGGGAGTTCCTCAGTTCGGGTTCAGCAGGAGGCGAATAACGGTCTGTCCGCGCGGCCTCGCGGTCTCGGCGGACTCCGTGGTATTCGGCGGATTGCAGCATAGCTTGGGCGAGCTCAGCGGTCTCGGCGGTCTCGGCGACCTCGCGGTCTCGGCGGACTGGAGTGCTGTCCGCCCGGCTTGTTTTTTTGGTTCTTTCTGTTTACAGCTGTAATACTAGAGAAATCATGTCTCGCTATGTATGCCTCGGATTGTAAAGAAGTGAATGCATAATAAGACCTTCTTGTGCTTCCATTGTTTTGTTGGGTGCAACCTCTAGTCCTTGGGTTTTCCGCAGGTTCAGCGTGCGAACTGGGTAGTTCCGAAGATATTAATTTGGTGTTTGGGCTATCTTGCTGACCACGTTAAGAAAATTTAACATGGTATCAGAGCCAGGTTTCTGAGGTTGCGGAGGTTCAGTTGCGTGAGCGGAGGTCAACCAGCGTTGTTACTCAGTGATTGAGTGGTGATCAACCTGTGTTGTTGCTCGGAGCTGCTGAAGGGTACCAACAGGTGGTTGCAATGGAAGGAAGCTTAGCAAGAGGTCTGGGCATTGAACTCTTAACGCCGACTAACTATAAAAAGTGGAAGTCTTGCATGAAGAGTTATCTTCTGGGCGAGGAGCTGTGGGAAGTTGTCGGTGGAGACGACAGACAGGAAGTTACTGCTGCTTTCGGTACTGCTGAACAGGTGAGGCTCTGGAGAAGAACTAATGCTAAGGCAGAGTTCGTTCTGAAGAGAGCTGTCTCTCCGGAACTGTTTGATCACATCATTGGGTGTGAGTCGGCTGCTGATATTTGGACAACCATTGATGAGTTGTTCAATAGGAAGAATGTGGCGCGGCTTCAGTTCCTGGAGAATGAGTTGGCCAGGGCAACTCAGGGAGACCTTTCCATCTCCAAGTACTTCTTAAAGATGAAGAGCTTGTGTGCTGAGCTGTCGGCACTAGATCTTGATGAGCCTATCTCTGAGGCAAAGATGAAAAGGCACATTTTCCGCGGCTTGCGGAAGGAGTATGTGGCCTTTGTTACATCTGTTCAAGGGTGGGCTACTCAGCCGTCTCTGCTGGAGCTGGAGAATCTGCTTGCCTCGCAGGAGAGCTTAGCAAGGCAGATGGCTGGAGTGAATCTGAATCAGGAAGGCAGCGAGGCTCTCTTCTCAGGCAAGAAGAAGGGATGGGAAGGGAAGAAGAAGAAGAAGGTGCAGGCCGCTGTTGAGAAGGAGACTTCAACTTCATATCCGCCGGAGAGGAGCAATGCTCCTAAGGACTGGAAGAAGAATCTGAAGTGCTACCGGTGTCATCAGCGTGGGCACTTCAAGCGGGACTGCAAGGTCAAACTGCAGCCTGGGCATGCTGCGGGAAAGGAGGAAGCTTGCTCGCGAAGTGAAGAAGCAGAATGGGGAGGAGCTTTCATGACGGGCACTTGTGTCCGGGCCTTATCTGCTGAGGACTTCAACAGCGAATGGATCGTCGACTCCAGGCGTGGTCATCACCTCACCGGAGACAAGTCGAAGTTCACCTCCATGCAGGCTTACTCAGGTAATGAAGCTATTATCACTGCTGATAATACTGTTTATGCAGTAGAGAAGGAGGGGGTCGTGTCTTTGGGTAGTGATCAGGGGCCACTCACGTTAAGGAGTGTGTATCACGTGCCGGGCATGAAGAAGAACCTCTTCTCGGTGACCAACACGGTGGACGCTGGGTATCACGTTCTGTTTGGGCCAACAGACGTGAGGTTCCTTCGCAACGTATCAGCGGTGAAGGCTGATGTTGCTCATGTTGGGAGGAGGGTGAAGAACTTGTTTGTTCTTTCCACCAGTGCCTATGTTGATAGGATGAGAGCCAATGATAGTGCGGCTATCTGGCATGAGAGGCTGGGGCATGTTGGCATGGACAAGCTAAAGGCAATGGCGAGTAGAAGTCTGGTGAGGGGGTTGCCGATGTTGTCCTCCTTTGGTGATGGGCATGTTTGTGCGGGCTGTCAATACGGTAAGGCACATCGCCTTCCGTTTGATAAATCTCAAACAAGGAGCAAGAAACCATTGGAGTGTATTCATGGCGACCTGATGGGACCGACTGTTACTGCCAGCCTTGGTGGAAGCAAATACATGCTTGTCTTGGTTGATGACTACTCAAGGTATACTTGGGTGTACTTCTTAAAGGAGAAGTCGGAAGCCTTCCATTTGTTCGTGGAGTTCAAGGAGTTGGTAGAAGGCCGGCTTGGCTTGCGGGTTAAGAAGTTTAGAACTGATAACGGGGGAGTTTGTCTCTTCCGAGTTTTCTAACTTCTGTAGGAAGCACGGGATCCAACGAGAGCTTACTTGTGCTCACACTCCACAGCAAAATGGGGTAGCGGAGCGGAAGATCCGTCATTTGACGGAGACCTGCAAATGCTGGCTGCATGCGAAAGATATCCCGAGGTCCTTTTGGGCGGAGGGAATGTCTTGTGCTGCTTATGTTATCAACCGGATGCCACTCAGCCCTATCAACATGAAGACTCCTATTGAGCTGTTGCTGAAGGAGAAGCCGAGTGTTGGACACCTTCGGGTGTTCGGTTCAACTTGCTACGTGCATGTCCCGGATGCTTCACGGACAAAGCTGGATGCGAAGGTAAGGAAACTTGTCTTTGTTGGCTATGATGAGCGGAAGAAGGGATGGAAATGCATGGACCCTGTGACGAAGAAGTTCGTGGTGTCAAGAGATGTTGTCTTTGACGAGCTGACGTTATATGGAGGTGGCTCGGTGGAGCTAACCGGAAGTAGCAAGGTTGAGGAAGCACCGGTGGAGGCTGCTGAAGGCTTGGAAGAGGAGCTTGCTGTTTCACCAGCAGCTCCTGTTGCTTCGAACTCCGAGGCTGAGCCTTCTGGCTCAGGAAGCAGGGGGAGGACTGCTCAATGCTTGCCCCAGGTAGGAGTGGAGCCTGAAGAAGCAACGGAAGCCGTGAGAAAGGAGCCATGTCTTCGGAGATCGAAGAGGGTGGTTAAGCCACCGGCTCGGTACTGTGATGGGAATGTAGTGAGCTTTGTCTCCTGCTTCTTTGCAGGTCCTCTGGATGAGCGAGAGCCTGCAAACTTCAACGAGGCCACTGGAGTGAAGGAGTGGTAAGGTGCCATAAAGGAAGAGATTGATGCTCTGAAGAAGAATGAAACCTGGGACCTTGTGCCCAAGGTTGATGGCATTACTCCGGTTACTTGCAAGTGGGTGTATAAGTTGAAGAAGAAGGCTGATGGGAGCATTGATCGGTTCAAGGCTTACCTGGTCGCTAGAGGATTCTCACAGCAGTATGGAGAAGACTATGAGGAGACATTCAGTCCAGTTGCGAAGATGACATCTGTAAGAGTGGTGATCGCCTTGGCTGCTAGCAAGGGATGGAGGTTGTGGCAACTTGATGTGAAGAATGCTTTTCTTTACGGAGAGATTGACAAGGACATCTTCATGGATCAGCCGCTTGGTTTTGTCTCTGAAAAGCATCCGGACTATGTCTGCAAACTCAGGAAGGCTCTCTATGGGTTGAAGCAAGCTCCTCGAGCGTGGTATGGGAAGATTGCAGAGTACCTGCAATTCTGTGGATACTTTGCTTCTAACTCGGATTCTAGCTTGTTCGTCAAGAAGAAGGGAGAGCTAAGAGTCTTGGTCCTACTGTATGTGGATGACATGATCATCACAGGGAACTCGGAGGAGGAAGTAGCAAGGCTCAGGGGAGAGCTTGCTATACGCTTCGAGATGAAAGACTTGGGAGAGTTGCATCACTTTCTTGGTCTGGAAGTGGAGAGGAAGGAGTGCGGGGTTCTCATTAGCCAGAAAGGGTATGCTGATCGCATTATGAAGCGGTTTGGCATGGGCGAAGGGAAGAAGTGCTCTACTCCACTGGAATCTGGGCTAAAGCTTCGACGAGATGAGGGAAGGGTTCTTCATGATCCCTTGGTGTTCAGGGCTCTTGTTGGGAGCTTGATTTACCTGACAATTACAAGGCCGGATATCGCTTATGCTGTTGGCCGAGTAAGTCGGTATATGGCTGAACCAAGGCAATCTCATCTAGTGGCGGCAAAGGGATTCTGAAGTATGTCAAGGTGACTTCTGAGATGGGACTCCTCTATGGAAGGGATGCGGAGTTTGCGTTGCTCGGGTACATGGATGCTGACTATGGCGGTGATTCGGATGATCGAAGGTCTACTTCAGGTTATGTGTTCACTTGCGGTTCAGCTAGCATCTCGTGATGTAGCAAGAAGCAGGACTCGGTGTCGGTTTCAACCACGGAGGCGGAGTATAAGGCTTCGGCCTTGGCTGCTCGGGAAGCCGTTTGGTTGAGGAGACTCATAGAGGATGTTCATGAAGAAGTGCAAGGGCCTACTTTACTCCGGGGTGACAATGAGAGTGCTCTCAAACTGGTAAACAATCCAGTGTGTCACGCCAGGACCAAGCATATAGAGATTGATCACCACTTCATCAGGGAGAAGGTGTTGGAGGGGTCTCTGCTGGTCGGGCATGTTCGGAGTGAAGATAATCTTGCTGACATCTTCACGAAGCCGCTGTCGAAGGGGCCCTTTGAACGCTTGCGCAGCTTGCTGGGCTTGGTCACCACTTCTCACTTCAAGGGGGAGTGTTGAAATTTGTGAACTGGAAGTGGGTGACGGGACAGGCCACGCGGCCTGTGGCGGACAGCTTTGGCGGACTGGGCGGACTGGGCGGACTGAGGTTTGTGGCCTGGTGGAAAGTCTGGTGGAAGCCGGCTGTGTTCTGAGCGGGTTGTTGCATGGAGTCCGCGGTTTGGTGCGGCCTGGTATTTGCGGATAGAGAGGCTTGCGGACTGGTGCTTTGCTCAGTGGTCGCGGGTGCAAGCTTGCGATGTTGGCGGGTTGGCTCGAGTTCGCGGGAAGCCTTGCGGACTGGTGTGTCCGCGGTTTTGGCTGTTGTGGACTGGGCTTTGAGCTTGGCTGAGGCCTTGTCGAGCTCAGGTGATTACAGCAGGTCTTGCTGTGGAGACCGGTTGGCGGACTGGTGTTTGGAGTCCGGGAGGAATCTGCTGTGTTGGACAAGTGCGAGGAGCTTGCGGACTGGTTGCGGTCTGTGCTAGGGTGTTTGGCGGACGGGACTTTGTGTCCGCCATGCTCGCACTAGCCCTTGATGGTTTTGGACTTGGTCACACATTGTGCCAAGTTCATGGTGTCCGCCGTATCCACGAAGTCCGCTGTGACCGGGCGGACTGTTGCTGTCTGCCTTTAGTCATGGACTTGTAGCGGATTGAGGTGTGAGTCTTGCGGACTGCCTCGGGTTGGTGCGGACTGCCATTGAAGAGGGTGTTGTCCTGCAGTGGTTGGAGCTTTGCGGGCTGGTGCCTTGTCCGCTTAGCTTGGGCGGACTGGAGAGGGTTCGTCAACGGTTGCCTTGCTCCTGGCGGTTTTCCTTGGTGACTGGCTAAGTCCTCGCAGACTGAGCGGACGGTCGTTTGTGTTCGCGCGGACTGGGGCGGTGTCGCTATCTCATGGGCGGTGACCACACTCCTCACCTGGCCTATAAATAGGACCCCCCTGGCACATCTACAGTAACCTAAGTAACGTGAGTGAACAGTAAATTGGGTTGGGCGAGTGCTGCGGTCTGTGTTTTCCAGTCCGCGCGGATTGTTTCAGGCTGACGGTTTGCTGTGTGCAGGTCGCGCGGATAACTTCAAGGAGCCAGGAGTTTGGCTGTGACTTCGGTCAGTGCTTGGAAGTGTGCGGTCTCTGCGGACTCAGCAGGAGGTCGCTCTGCGGCTTGTCAGTTCTGTTTCAACTTTCCCAGCTTCAATAACCTGTCCGCCGGTTTCAGGCGGGTAGGGGAGTTCCTCAGTTCGGGTTCAGCAGGAGGCGAATAACGGTCTGTCCGCGCGGCCTCGCGGTCTCGGCGGACTCCGTGGTATTCGGCGGATTGCAGCATAGCTTGGGCGAGCTCAGCGGTCTCGGCGACCTCGCGGTCTCGGCGGACTGGAGTGCTGTCCGCCCGGCTTGTTTTTTGGTTCTTTCTGTTTACAGCTGTAATACTAGCGAAATCATGTCTCGCTATGTATGCCTCGGATTGTAAAGAAGTGAATGCATAATAAGACCTTCTTGTGCTTCCATTGTTTTGTTGGGTGCAACCTCTAGTCCTTGGGTTTCCGCAGGTTCAGCGTGCGAACTGGGTAGTTCCGAAGATATTAATTTGGTGTTTGGGCTATCTTGCTGACCACGTTGAGAAAATTTAACACTTAGTGGCTCCAGAGAAAGGGGAAGAGGCGCGAAGGTTCCAGTATCTCGTAAACCGACCCCAGTGGAGGACAGCAGGGAGACCCTAGTATCAAAATCAAGATAGGTGGAATGATAACTAGCAGAAGAGGATGCAAGGAAGAGCCCAAGAGGAAGAAATGGTTATTTCTTGACAAGAGAATAAGCATCGCAGGAGGAACCAACACACAAATTATCAGGCGGAGTAAATTCCCCTTTACTATGAGCTGCATCGAGTGGCGGGGCACGATACCTTAGCATGCCTAGATTTTAGGGAAGTAAGGAGAAGGCTAGAAGTAGGAGCGATGGAAAGGGAGCAGTAAAGGAAAGAGGCCTCCGTAGGACCCATAACATTCCATGATCCAGAGAGGAGGAGGAATGAGGATCAGGTGGATCAAGGTGGTCATGGTGAGGTGGTCCAAGGAGCAGGAGGACGATAGGTTGGGGTGATGAAAGAATTGGTTCCTAAACACCTATAGGGGGGGGTGAATAGGTGCAATTCCTTTTTTCTTCTAAGGCAGAACTTTTTATTCAGTTAATTAACGAAAACAGATATTTCTACAGCTATCACAACACAAAATTAATAATACCACACACAATTACAGATTGCACACTGATTTATAGCGGTTCCCCAAGGTCTGGGTACATCCACTTTCCCCCTTCGCCTATCTAGCAGTGTGCTAGATTCGGCCTAACTTCTTTCCTTCTACTCAGATCCTCGGATCTTACAGCTCAGAACCCAAACAAGGCTCCTACAACTCAGAGTGAGTCCACACTCCTACAGCTCAGGCAATCTGCCCTACCTCAGCCTTCAACAAGGCATACAACTCAGAGATGACAATCTCCTACAACTCAGGCTCACAGCCCTACCACAGCCTTCAACAAGGCCTACCACTCAGAGAACTATTTCTCCTACAACTCGGCCTTTATAAATCAGACTTACAACTCAGATCTTCAAAAGATCCTACAAAAAATAGATGTGAATCTAAAATTTAACCACCACCCTGGTTGAGAGAGAAAGGATGGACAGTTTCTTGATAAGTTCTTGAAAGAATCTGACGTTAGAGATCGACCTGACTTAGCTTTCTTCAAAGCTTCTTGAATCTGAACACAATAGGGTTGATCTCCTTTGAAGTTGATCTTCAATCAGCTTCTTTCTTGAAATTCAGAAATCAATCTGAATCCTTCTTGGCAGATTGGTTCAAACTCTGCACTAAAGAGACTTGTTGATGTAAGTCCCTTTCTTCACTTGATTAGATGGAGCTCTCTCTCTCCAAATTCTTCTGAAGATTCTTCTGAATTCTTCTTTTTAATTTTCTTGACAAACTCTGAGTAGATCACCACTTCAGAATGTCTTCTTAGATCTTTTATTGAAAATCTTCTTCTGATTTTTCGTTTATCTTATGTGTATAATACTTGTATCATTCCCCGTTGATAGAGAATGTCTTTATATAGACTTTCTCCATGGTAACCGGCTGATCTGGTTTCTAACGAACTTCTGACAGCTCTGACAGTTGTAGTATACCGGTTGGATATGACAGCTGTCAAGTCTTCCAGTCACTTCTTGAAATTCTGTCTCTGTCAACAAAGTGTCGACACTGAACTTCATCTTGTGTCGACACAAGTAGACTAAGTATCGACACAAGCCTTGGTTGTGTCGACACAGCTCCCTTGGTGTTGACACTGCTTCTCGACACAGCTTCTGTAGAATGTGTCGACACCAGTTCTGTGTGTTGACACAGTCACTTCTTCTCTTCACAAAAATTAACTTTGTTGAAACTTTGCTATCTGTCGACACAAGTCCTGTGTGCGACACAGATGATGTCGACAAAGTCTTCTGTGTGTCGACACTGCCTCTGTGTGTCGACACAGTTGCTGTAGACTAAACTTTTCTATGTGTCGATACTGCCTCTGTGTGTTGACACAGTTCCTTCTAGTATCGACAAAGCCTTTCCAAGTGTCGACACAACTTTGACTCCAGGTGTCGACACAGCTTTTCTCCAGTGTCGACACAAGCCTTCATAAGTGTCGACACAGCTTTTCTAGTGTCGACTCATGGACTTAGAAACTTTTTCCTGCATTTTTGCATTTTCTTAACTTGCACATATAAACTCAAAACAACATCAAATACACCTTGATGCATATCATTGAGTAAGGTGAGGCTTCTTCAAATCTGGTAAACATTTTCCAATGTACCCAACAATCTCCCCCTATTTGGATAAGTCATAACCCTTAGTCAATGATATACACCATTCATAATAAACACACATTATGATGTATAAAAACATTATATGACAGGGTAACTTATAAACAAAATATGTATAAAATGACATCACAGAATAATGATGCAAACATAATGAGCATTAATCATTGTTCTGTTTAAACTTTCAAAAGTTTCTTAATAATAGTTTACATAGATTTTTAACACTAAAGATTACAATGTTGTAAAATCTAGTAAATCTATCCTAAGGCTGCTCAGGCTTCTTGATGACTATTCCTTTGCCTGATTAGATCTTGGCTTGTACTGGAGCATCAGTATCTTCAGCTGGCTTCTTGCCCTTCAGATCTTTCTTCTTTTGTTCTTCAGCCGTTATTCTTTGCCTTTCAAAATAGTGAAATGGCTTAGGGAAATACTTCCAAGGCTCCTGAGCATTAGTAGGTAGCTTCCCAGCTTTTGCCTTTCTTTTATATTGTAGAATAGCTTCATGTCTAGCTTCATGCTTTTGCCATTCTTGCTCAGTGTACCATTTGCCCCTGTCATGGGTCTTGTCCTGCATTGCCTTCCAGGCAGTCAATATAATATTTCTTGAAGTAGGACTCCACTGCTCAAAATCAGGCTTCAACTCAGCCTGTTCTCTGAATCTCTTCTTTGACAGTTGAGCTTCTTGCTCCTTATTCACAACTGCCTCTGGCATTTCTACCTTCTTAAGGACAACATTTTTAGTACCATCTGGAGGGTTGTACATTGATTGTACTTCTTGCTGAATCATCTCAAAATCTGCTAGAGGGTAAATAACCTGAGCAACTTCAGGTTGATCACCTTCTAAATAAGCAGGTTGCACACCTGACTCAGCTACATTATCATCATCACAGAGGGGTGGATATCCAAGGGTGGCTCTGATGCTATTAGATATCCATTTAGGATGATCTGAGCCTGCTTTGACTAATACTCTCTCCCCCTTTATGACTTCTCTTTCAATATGATCTCCGAGGTATCTTTCTGAAATCTTACTTGTGCATCTAGATAATTAACACCATCTTTATAAAATGACCTTATTTTCAGTAGCTGATCAGAAATTATCTTTTGTGAAGTCTTAATTGTTATTTGTACAGCAGCTAGTTCTTCCTGTAATTGTTTATCAAAATCTGACTTTGCTTTAACACTTGCCTCAGTCTGTGCAGCAGCAGTATTCTTTAATTCTGTTACAATCACATTATGTGATTCAGTCAGATTGTCATTCATCCTTGGTTGATTTTCAAGGACATAGCCTTGCTTAACAGTTATATCATCAACTTGAGTTTTTATGCCTACTTGTTGTTTTGCAAGATAGACTACAACATTGCCACCTTTGTGGAAGCAATCTGTCATTTCCTTCTTGTTCTGATTTACTTCAAATCTAATGGATTTGATATTTTGTGCCAAGGAGAATTGTAGATCTTTATGGATCTCATCCATATATTTCTCCATGGCTATCCTTTGTTCATCTAACTTTACTTGCAAGGATACTAACAAAGAACTATAATCAGTTGCTGGGGCAAGTTGTGGAGCAGTTTGCAATGCCCTTTTATAGCTTTGGCTGCTTCTTTTGAAAACCATATGCTTTCTCTTCTTGGCTTGAATTTCTGCTTCAACTTCAGAAGCTGATGTACTGGCTATATCAACTCTTTCCTTAGGACTAGGAGACTGTTCCTTTTCTATCCTAGGTTGTTCCCCCTCAATGTTAGCTTGCTCCCCCTCAGTTCTTGCTTTCTCCCCCTGAGTACCTTGCTCCATATCAGTGAACAACTCTTCTAGGATAAACTCTTGTTGAGTATGAACTGGATATACTCTTATCTCTGGAGCATCAGCAGCTGCAGATGTATCCTCCATAATAACATCTTGTGCTTGAGTGTTGAGGTGAGTTGTCTGGTCAACATCAACCAAATGCACAGTTAGTGATTCATCCTAATTATTGAAAATTGATTGATTGACTTCGTGGATTACCTCAAGTATAGTTTGTGTAGTCATTTCACTTTCTAATTGTGTTGGCTCTTCCTCAAGATGAGGCTCCCCCTGCACCTGAGCATCATCTGTAATATCTTGTGTAGGAGATTTTTTAGGAATCTCTGGCCTCTCTTTATCAGGCATGTCCTTTGTTAGGACTCTGTCCCATCTGGAGATTATCATGATATCCATTCTTCTCATATGGTTGATCTTTGAACCAGTAATCTGTTCCATTACTTCTGGAATTGTTCCAACTAAGTATAGACTTATGATTCTTCTCAGATTTGGCTTCTTAATGCTTTCCTTAATCTTTTCAAAGATTACTGCAGACCAATCTGTGTTTAGTCTGAAGATAATTATGGTCATCAGGATGAACATATAGGCTGAAACCCTATCATGTCCCCCTGGCTTGCAGAGTATGACCTTTCCAACCACTTCAGAAAGGAATTTGCCTTGCAGATTCAACCCTTTCCTGTTCATTGCAGAACCAATCTTCATGGTGGGATCCAATCCACACCACTGAAGTGCTTCCCTGGTCTTGGATGAGGGTACTTCCTCTTCTTCCTGAGTTCTTGGGAGTTGAAGAGTTTTCCTCAAGCTCTTCAAGGTAAATTTAACTTTAGCTCCTTGAACTGTAGATTTGATCTTAAGTCCAGTCAAATCTAAAGTAGCTGTGCCATAGAATTCCAGTATTTATTTCTTCCATACATTTGTAGGTTCAGACACCAGAAATTCCAAACCATTTTCTGCAATTAGGGTTACTACTGTTTTAATCTCTGGTTCCGCATTATCAAAAGCGTTGCTAACTAGCTCATAGCCTTCGTTGATGTTATATTCAAGCTTTGGCACCATTGGGGTTGAGATAAATCTTGGATTGAGAAGAGAGAAGTTGTCGACACAGGGTTTTGGTCTCGAAAATATGGAGAGTGTGTCGACAGAATATGTTGTTGACCTATTTATACCCTTCTAAATAATGAAGGTCAAAAGTTGCGTCAAAATTCTCTAAATGTGTCGACACAGTTGAAATGTGTTGACACAGACTTCTAATATATCGACAGAAGTGTTGACTTCTATATGTCGACACCAATTCTATTTGTCTTGGTCGAGTTCGACGAAGAGCCCGTGAAGTCGACGATCTGAGGTCGACGAATCTGCGTTCGATGATATTTGTGTGTTGATTCTAAGTATCGACACCACTTCTGGATGTGTCGACACTACTTCTCTGAAGTGTCGACACCAATTTTCTGGATGTGTCGACATCACTTCCCTAGAGTGTTGAGACCAACTACTATGTGTCGACACAGACAACTTTTTGTGTCGACACAATTTTACTTAGCCAAATTTGTTAAAATAATTTATGTTCAACATTACTAATTCAATTTTGAAATTATTGAATTTAGTTTCATCTAAAGGCTTTGTGAACGTGTCAGCAATTTGTAAATCAGTGTTAACAAATTCTAAAGAAATATCTTTTTTCTCTACATGATCTCTAAGAAAATGGTATCTTATTTCTATATTCTTTGTTCTACTATGAGAAACAGGATTATGAGCAATAGAAATAGTACTAGTAGAATCACATAATAATGGAGTTCTACTTACCTGAATACCATAATCTTCTAACTGATATTGTATCCACAACAGCTGTGCACAGCAACTTCCTGCAGCAACATACTCAGACTCAGCTGTGGAAATTGCCACGCTAGTCTGCTTCTTACAGCTCCATGACACCAATCTTCCTCCTAGAAATTGACAGGTGCCTGTTGTGCTTTTCCTATCTACTTTGCAACCTGCAAAGTCTGCATCTGAATAGCCTATTAGTAGAAAATCTCTATTCCTAGGATACCAAAGGCCTAGATTAGGTGTGCCCTTAAGATATCTCAAAATCCTTTTGACAGCAGTATAATGAGATTCTTTAGGGCAGGATTGGTACCTAGCACAGACACATGTAGCATACATGATATCTGGTCTACTAGCAGTCAGATATAGGAGGGAGCCAACTATCCCTCTATACAAAGACTCATCTACAGGTTTCCCTGCATCATCTTTGCTTAGAGACATACTTGTCCCCATTGGAGTTCTCATGGTAGTGGATGACTCCATACCATACTTCTTAATTAACTCCTGTGTGAACTTAAACTGGGATATGGACAAGCCATCATCAGTCTGTCTTACTTGGAGGCCCAAGAAGGACTTAAGTTCTCCCATACTGCTCATTTCAAAATTTCCTTTGCATAAGTTTTGCAAACTTTCTACAAAGGTTATTTTCAGTAGAACCAAATATTATGTCATCAACATATATTTGGTCTAGGATAATCTTTCCTTTGGATTCTCTAAGGAATAGAGTCTTGCTATTTTCCCCCTTGAGAATTTGTTCTCAATGAGGAAATTAGACAGGGTTTCATACCAAGCCCTTGGGGCTTGTTTCAACCCATAGCTTTCCTAAGTCTATAAACATAATTAGGTTTGAGTGGATCAACAAAACCTGAGGGATGCTCTACATAGACCTCCTCTTTTAAGTCTCCATTTAAGAATGCTGACTTAACATCCATTTGGAACACTTTGAATCCTTAATATGCTGCATAGGCAAGGAATAGCCTGATTGCTTCCAACCTTGACACTGGTGCAAAAGTCTGATCAAAGTCAATGCCCTCTTCCCGTCTGTAACCTTTGGCAACTAGTCTTGCCTTGTTCTTCACTATGATCCCACTCTCATCAAGCTTGTTTCTATAAATCCACTTTGTCCCTATGACATTGTGGCCCTTTGGTTTTGGTACCAACTCCCAGACCTTGTACCTTCTGAATTGATTTAACTCCTCCTGCATAGCATCAATCCAGTATGGGTCTTGAATAGCTTCTTCAAATCTCTTGGGTTCCAGTTGAGATAAGAAGCTTGAGCAAAGAACTGGATTTAAGTTCCTGCTTCTTGTTTGTACTCCATGTCTTGGATCACCAATGATCTGGTGTGCAGGATGATCCTTTAACTGTCTAACTGCTGGAGGTAATCTATCAACAGTTTGACCTTCTTCAATCTCTTCATTATGCTGCACCTCATGGTCTTCATTTTCCTCTTGAGTGTCTTGTACTCCCCCTGGACAGCAACTACCATTTTCCTCATCCTGCTTTGCAGTTGGATCTTCTCTGATAGTAAGCTGGTCCATCTTCTGCTGTATACCTGTGGAGCTACAAGAACTACTTGGCAACTCACTGTTAATAAGTCTAGATTCATCAAAGCTGACATGAACAGACTCTTCTACAACTTGAGTAGCCAAATTATAGACCCTATAAGCCTTATTATTATTGTTGTACCCAACAAATATCCCATCGTGGGATTTGGCAGCAAACTTAGTTAGGTGAGACTTGCCATTGTTAAGTACATAGCACTTGCAATCAAAGATCCTAAAATAGGATAAGTTTGGTTTTCCGCCCTTCATAACTCATAGGGTGTCTTTTTGTGGCTTTTGGTGATGGAAGCCCTATTGAGCACATGGCATGTAGTGTTTACTGCCTCAGCCCAGAAATATTCTGGGAGAGTAGTGTCACTCAATAGTGTTCTTCCAACCTCAATCAATGTCCTATTCTTTCTTTCAACAATGTCATTTTGCTGAGGTGTTCTAGGTGAGGAGAATTCCTGATGAATCCCAAATTCTTCACACAACCTTGTCATACTTTCAGATTGGAATTCAGTTCCATGGTCACTTCTGATTTTGACCACTGAACTATCTAATTCATTCTGAATTTGTTTGACAAAATTGTAGAAGACATTTGGGGTTTCAGATTTCTGCCTCAAAAAGAATACCCATGAAAATCTAGAATAGTCATCTACCACCACAAAAGTGTAGACCTTCCTACCTAGACTATGAACTGGCATAGGACCAAATAAATCCATATGCAAGAGGTATAAGCACCTTACAGAGTATTTGGTTTCTAGGCTATGAAAGGAGGATCTGGTCTGCTTGCCTTTTTGACAAGTTGAGCATATCCATCCTTATAGCACTTAACTTGAGGACCATTCCTCACTAACTCTTTACTAAAGAGTTGGCCAATAGTCTTGTAATTAAGATGAGCTAGCCTCTTGTGCCATTTGACACAATGAGAGGCTTTCTCATCAGCCACAAGACAGATAGGAGAATTTTTATTCTCACACTCAAAATTTAGGCAATACACATTTCTATTTATATAGCCAGTCAATATGATTTTTTGTTCACTTGACCTCTTAATATGATGCCCATTCTTGACAAATGAAATGTCATATCCAAGATCACTCAGTAGGCTTATGCTTATTAGGTTGTGTTTCAAACCCTTCACATAAAGCCACTTAAGTGATAAGTGATTAGTTTGTTAGAAATGTTACCAAACCCTTTGATGACTCCTTTTTCAGAACCACCAAAAATTACTTTAGGCCCATTCAGTATTTGGTGAGTAGTCCTTCAACAATCCCATTGTTCCAGTCATGTGCCTGGAACATCCACTGTCCAAGTACCATATAGGGGAATGGACAACTTGGACTCACCTGCAACAAAGATTATTTAACCTTAGAACCCAAATAACTTTTGGGTCCTTGGATTCAAGTTAGCCTGAAACTTGACAAATTCTGCCTGCAACTTTTCTAACAGGTAGATTGCTATTCTCCCTGACACTGATATTGTGCCAACAGTCTAAGGCATAATGGAATATCTTGCCACAGCACTAGCACTCATACTTATTATAGCTCTTTTTAGGTACAATCTTAGCTGTATTGTTACCAGCAGATCTCTTGTTTTGTGTCTGGCGCTTTGCCTTTCTTATTGGACTGTGCAGCCCATGCAGTTCTCTTAAAGCCTAATCCTGTCTTACCCTTTTGAGACACAAAGTCATCAATTAGGGGTAGGACAGATTTTGGCTTAGATAAACTAGCCACTATCTCCTTCTCTTTCTGAAGTCTGTCTTCCAGACTTTTGATCTGATCATTTTTGAATGTGATTGTACCCATCTGAATAACAATAATGTTTTTCAGCCTGACAATCTCATCCATCTTCTGATCCAACAGCTTCTCTGAATCAGATGCAGCCAACTTAAGAGCTGCAATTTCCTTAGCCAGATTTTTGGCCAGGTTTTTGCTTCTCTTGAGTGACTGCAACAAATCCACATATTCATCTATAAGATGATGAATATCTCCTTCAAATTCAGACCCATCCACATCTATTGATGCAGATGCATCTGATTCTGACCCAGTGAAGTAATCAGAATCTACAGATGAACTTTTTACCTTACTGGGGCCAGATTGATCCTGACACTGGTCTTCTTCAGACATAGACATCAGTCCTTTGCACTGATGGTCTTCTTGCTCATAGATAGAGTCCAGTAATCTCAAGAACTCATCCTCTTCTTCAGTTGCAAATAAACCAATATAGGCCTCAGCCTCAGATTTAGACTCTGAATTTGATTGATCTGTCCAACTTTTCTCTTTCTTAGCTACCAAGGATTTCTCCTTATTGCTCTTGTACTGAGACTTCTTTTTATCAATAGACTCCTTCCTTTTGTCTGGACAGTCAGCCACAACATCTCCAGGTCTGTTGCAGCAGTAGCAAATGATCTTTGATGTAGTTGACTTGCTAGGCTTTGTCCCACTCCTGTCCTTCCTGGATGATTTTCTCATCTGATAATAGTCATCCTTGGACTGAGATGAGGATGGCTTAGATTTCACTGCTTCTTCTTTAAGAATCTCTGAAACTGCCTAGTGAAAGCAGCAAAGTCTTCATCTGAATTACTGTTGTCTGAACTGGGATTATCAGAATTTTCTGAGTTCACTTCTGCATCTTTCTTAGGAGAAGATGAAGACATTCTCCTATTCTTCCTTATGGCTTCTACCTTGAAGGCCACAGACTTTTCTCTATGGTCAACCTTTGTAATTTTTTCTTCCTACTTTCTGGTCAACAGCTGCATCTCATATGACAGCAATTTACCAAATAGTGTTGGAGGTGAAATATCTGCCAGTCTGGCCACTACCCTTATGGCACAGATCTTTGTATCTCAATCCTTAGTCAATGACCTAAGGAATTTGTCATTCAGCTCATAAGTACTGAAGATTCTTCCATAGGACATTACTTTATTTACAATTCTGTAAAACTTCTTATAACATTCAGTTATACTATCAGACTTGGTTTGTCTGAAACTCTCATACTCTTGATTAAGCATAGACTTTCTATCTTGCCTAACCTCTTCAGAACCCTCTATGTAGACAACCAATGTGTCCCACATTTCCCTGGAAGTTTTGCAGTGAATCAGATTCTGGAATGTTGAATCATCTATGTCACTCACTATAATATTCTGTGCACTTTTATCCATTGTGGCCAAGATAATCTCATCCTCTGTCATTTCTGAAAAATCCTTAGGAATCCTCTGATTAGCATCAAGAACAGAAACCTTCATTGGAATATATGGTCCTTCCTGAACTGTTATATAAATTCTAGGATCAGATGCCTCTATAAATAATCTGACCCTCTCCTTCCATATTCCAAAAATTTCCTTCTTGTAGATAGGCAACTTCATTGAACCAAGTTCTTTATGGTTTTCTCCTGAACCCATCTTATTTAACTTAATTCTACCTTACAGATCTTACTCAGACAGTTATGTATTTCTTTGAGTAACCTCCCTCTGATACCACGTGAAAGAATTGGTTCCTAAATACCTAGAGGGGGGGGGGGTGAATAGGTGCAATTCCTTTTTCTTCTAAGGCAGAACTTTTTATTCAGTTAATTAACTAAAACAGATATTTCTACAGCTATCACAGCACATAATTAATAATACCACACACAATCACAGATTGCACACTGATTTATAGTGGTTCCCCAAGGTCTGGGTACATCCACTTTCCCCCTTCGCCTATCTAGCAGTATGCTAGATTCAGCCTAACTTCTTTCCTTCTACTCAGATCCTCAGATCTTACAGCTCAGAACCCAAACAAAGCTCCTACAACTCAGAGTGAGTCCACACTCCTACAGCTCAGGCAATCTGCCCTACCTCAGCCTTCAACAAGGACTACAACTCAGAGATGACAATATCCTACTACTCAGGCTCATATCACTACCTCAACCTTCAACAAGGCCTACCACTCAGAGAACTATTTCTCCTACAACTCAGCCTTTATAAATCAGGCTTACAACTCAGATCTTAAAAAGATCCTACAAAACATAGATGTGAATCTAAAATTTAACCACCACCCTGGTTGAGAGAGAAAGGATGGACAGTTTCTTGATCAGTTTTTGAAAGAATCTGACGTTAGAGATCGACCTGACTTAGCTTTCTTCAAATCTTCTTGAATCTGAACACAGTAGGGTCGATCTCCTTTGAAGTTGATCTTCAATCAGCTTCCTTCTTGAAATTCAGAAATAAATCTGAATCCCTCTTGGCAGACTGGTTCAAACTCTGCACTAAAGAGACTTGTTGATGTAAGTCTCTTTCTTCACTTGAATAGATGGAGCTCTCTCTCTCTCCAAATTCTTCTGAAGATTCTTCTGAATTCTTCTTTTTAATTCCCTTGACAAACTCTGAGTAGATCACCACTTCAGAATGTCTTCTTAGATCTTCTATTGAAAATCTTCTTCTGATTTTTTGTTTATCTTATGTGTGTAACACTTGTATCATTCCCTGTTGATAGAGAATGTCTTTATATAGACTTTCTCCATGGTAACCGGCTGATCCTGTTTCTAACGAACTTCTGACAGCTCTGACAGTTGCAGTAGACCGATTGGATATGGCAGCAATTGTCAAGTCTTCCAGTCATTTCTTGAAACTCTGTCTTTGTCAACAAAGTGTCGAGACTGGACTTCATCTTGTGTCGACACAAGTATACTAAGTGTCGACACAAGACTTGGTGGTGTCGACACAGATCCCTTGGTGTTGACACTGCTTCTCGACACAGCTTCTGTAGAATGTGTCGACACTAATTCTGTGTGCGACACAGTCACTTCTTCTCTTCACAAAAATTAACTTTGTTGAAACTTTGCTATGTGTCGACACAAGTCCTGTGTGTCGACACAGTTGATGTCGACAAAGTCTTCTATATGTCGACACTGCCTCTGTGTGTCGACATACGACTGTGGTGATGTGACGATACGAACTTTCTGTGTGTCGACACACTGTCGACTTTTCTGTGTGTCGACACTGCCTCTATGTGTTGACACAGTTTATTCTGGTGTCGACACAGCCTTTCTAAGTGTCGACAAAATTGACTCCAGGTGTCGACACAGCTTTTCTCCAGTGTCGACACAAGCTTTCATAAGTGTCGACACAGCTTTTCTGGTGTCGACTCATGTACTTAGAAATTTTTTCCTGCATTCTTGCATTTTCTTAACCTGCACATATAAAATCAAAACAACATCAAATACACCTTGATGCATATCATTGAGTAAGGTGAGGCTTCTTCAAATATGGTACACATTTTTCAATGTACCCAATAGGTGATCCATAGAAGAGCTGGACTAGGAGCTTCCCGTGAGGGAAGTCTCCATCAAATCTATCGCAAGAATATTGCTTCAATCTTTCAAGCGTCGCCGACACTGGAGGAGATCACCTTTTCCAGGGAAGATATGTTGGGAAATGATAATCCATTTCATGATGTTCTCGCCATCCAAGCTGTCATTGAAGACTTCACCGTCAATCGGATCCTGGCAGATAACAAGAGCTTAGTAAATTTCATCTTCAAAAGGTCATTCGTTGGGTTGCAGGTGGAGGCATCCAGGATCCTAGCTGCTGACGGACTGCTCTTTGGCTTCTCTAGAGAGAAGAAGGAGGTGGAGGGAGGAGTAGATCTTCTGGTGACACTTGGCGGCACCTCGATCATGTGCAAGTTCATCATCATAGATACAACAAGATTTTACAGTGCAATATTTGTGAGGCCGCTCATCATCTACTTCAACGATTTCCCATCTTCCTATCATCAATGACTGGAGTACTGTCAAGGTGATGTCCAAGTAAGGATCTAGGGAGAGTTCGAAGTGTGTGACCCCATCCTGCATAAATACCTGGTAATGGTGAAAGGCCTGATTGGTAGCTTTCAATCATTCTTCGTTGAGCACGTGCCATGAGAGGAGAACTCGAAAGAGGACCACGTAGCCAAGTACAGCCCGAGGGTTGGTGGAATCATGATAGAGTTATTTCAACCATATTTTGAATAGGGGGAGATGATGGATATCGAACAATGAGCTTCCTGAAAGGATCCATTCGTCACCTTCCTCACAACAAGTCGGCTTCCCGCTGGCAATGGAGATCAAAGGATGTTTTAATACAAAATCTCTTACCATCTGTTGCATGAAGGAGAACTATACTGCAGAATCATCTCAGCCCCCTGGCCAGATGTCTTTCAGAAGCTGAAAGTCCCGGGTACTGGGAGAGACTCATTCAAAAGAGTGTGACAACCACTCTGAGACTCGTGTTTTGGAGCAGAGAGTTCTCAGACATGGCTATATCTGGCCAACCATTAGGAAGGATGCAGAATCCTTCTCCAAGAAGTGTCCGGAGTGGCAACTCTTCGCTCCCCTCCAGTTGAAGCCTGCTTAGCAACTTTGATCGATTACAACCCTTGACACTTTGCCATCTAATTGATGGATTTGATAGGCCATTTCCTCCAAGCTAGCGGTCATAGGAAGTTCATTCTCGTCATGATCAACTACTTCTACAAGTGGATTCAGGTGAATGCCCTTGCCAATACCACATCCCAGATCATGAAGAACTTTATTTGGGGAGAGATTGCATGTAGGTTTGGGATCCCCCTCGCCATCATCACTGACAACAGCCCGCAATTTGCTAGCTTGGATCTTGAAGACTTCTACAAGAAGCTGGGGACAAATCTTCGATTTGCCTCTATACACCATCCTCGGATCAACGAACAGGTGGAAACCGCCAACAAACTGATCATCAAACTCTTGAAGAAGAAGGTGACCAACTTGAAGGGGAACTGGGCAGATCTACTTCCTTCGGTCCTGTTGGCTCTGAGAGTCACTCCTAACTCTGTAAGAGGTAAACACCTTTCAAGTTATCCCATGTTTTTGAGGCTCTCATCCCAGTGGAGTTCAAAGTTAGAAGCCTGATAGTCGTTGCGGCAGGAGAAGGCAATGCAGTGTGGCGTCTGGAGAATGAATATGCTCAGAAGCTTCCTCTGGATTACATAGAAGAGCTTCGGGACCTAGCCTCTATTCTCCAAGAGGAGTTCAATAGGCTAATGACAAAGCACTTCTACAAGAACGTACATATCAAGCAATTTCTTGTAAGAGATCTTGTCATGAAGAAGCTAGACACGTCAGGAAGGGTAGTTATCGTCGGTATATAGAATCCTAATTAGGAAGGACCTTCTGTAATGCCCCAAAATTTAACCAAAATGATTTTGGGGGTGCTTTTAGTGGGTTGGTTTGCGGATAGCAAATCGGGCTAGGGTTTTATATAAAACCTATACCTAAACCTAAGTCCTCTCCCCCTTCCCGATTTTCCCTTACCCGATCTCTCCCTCTCGCTCTCTCTTTCTCACTCGGCGAAGCCAGAAGGCGGAGAGTCCAGATCCACCCCTCTCCCGACCTTTCTCTCATCACCACTGGAAGCACTTCTACAAGAGTACATATCAATCAATTTCAGAGCCCGCCTCTTCGGCCACCGGCTAGAAGGAGGATCTCCCTCCTCTTTATCTCTTGCTCTCTCACTCTCCCTGACGCCAACTAAAGAGGATGCTGAGCTCCTCTCTTTCACACTCCCGCCGATGTTGACAAGGAGAAGTCGAGTTTCTCTGCTTTGTCCCGACCACCGCTGTTTGGGGGAACCCACCGCCGTTGGAAGGAGGAGATGCCTCTCCGATCTCTCTCTTGTTCTCTCTCGGTGCCATTGGAAGGAGTCGCCGCCGTCTAGGGGAAAACCCTACCCCCTCTCAGATTTTCTGTCTCGGCCACTGCTGGCAAGGATGAGGCCGACCACTTGCTGTGATGTTGGGTGCTAGTGCGTGCACAACCTTGAAGCCCTAGCGTGGAGCTCACTCTTGGACGACCTAGAACGGGGGTGGAAAGCATCGAGAATTTTCTCCGTCACCGTTCGTGACCGAGCCATGCCTTAGAAATGCGCTTCAAGGGTAATGAATTTTCTTCTTGGGCAGGTGAAACCTTAATTAACATATTTGCTTCAAGGGTAATGTTTACATTCCCGCTATTAATTGCATTAACACCCGAAAGCGCGAGTACGGTATAGGTATGCTGTGTGAAGCCCATCAGGACATCTTGGTCTGGATTAGTGATGTTCTGGGGTTCCCAAAGAAGACTCCGTGGAAGTTATATGTTTGGAATTTGGGGGTCTGCACGGAGCTGCAGTGAGTACTGGAGGTGTGCTCCAAGAAACACCCTAATGTTTGCACAAGGTCGTTGGATCGTTAGCATTAACTCCCGGGGAGTTTTGTCGTGTTTTTGTGAAGCCCGTCTCTCGGAAACCGTAGGGCTATTGTGTGGAGTTGTGCGCCTTGAGTGCTCAACTTAGGTGGCCGCGAGTGCCATCCTTGTTACATAACAATCAGTTATGTAGGCGATAGCAGGCAAGTGGAGGTTGACCAGTGTCGTGCGTGTTGGGTACGATGATTTGAGCACTAGGCTTGACTGAACTGTACCTGCACTATGTGGTATAGTGCGACTACCTAAAGAAACTGGTGGGTTGTTACAGGCATATGAGAGAGCCGAGGACCTTGAGTCACGGTTAGCGAATGCTCAATGTATTGCCATCCAGTCCAGGACTGAGGATTGTGGTGGAACTCGGGGAAGTCCGTTACACCGATAAGGTGCCCTGAGTGCACTAGACGTTGGGCCGGGTGCGCCAACGTTTGTAGTGTTTGGTGCTTGAATGACACATTCTAGCTTTATGTGATTATGCTAATCCGCTTGCAGGGAAGAAGCACCGCCACCCTGAGAAAGGAGTGGGGTCGTTATAATTTGGTCAACCCTTGCTGACCGTTGCTTTGTTTTCCACCGCTTGGTGGAATGTTTGCTTACAGGTGCTGCAGAGCCAAGCGGGAAATAGCGCACTGAAGCCCTTCTTGCTGAGCTAGCCCTCGAAGGCCCAATTGTTTGTTTAGTTGTTTTTCATGTGTTGCTGGCCTGTTTGTCAATGTTTGCAAAATATTTTATTTAGTTAAACATTATTGATGTAAGGCCTTAAGGCCAAATCTGTGGTTGTTGTATTTCATTCCTAGCATCGTGGTTAGTGAACATTCGCCTTTGGGCGTGGTTTTTGTATAACTCCTTTTATTCTTCCGCTAGAATGCAACTATGTGTGAGGATGCATTTTCAAAATGTTAAGGGTTTATGGTTTCATTTTGTAACTCTTCCATCTATCCATTTCATACAACGCGGTGCCACGACCGGACCTTTTGTTATATTATTTGTGACGTCTGGGGGGTGTTAAAATTTGGTATCAGTCTCTGGTGTCGTTCTTCCTTATTTGAATTCGTGGTCGAATTCCCTTTAAGGGGTGGTGAGCACTCATGTGCATTGCCATTATAACATGAAAAAAACCCATGAATGTCCACTTAGGAATGAAAAATACGCATGAAACACGTTTAAAACATTGTTTGTGGAACCTGAGCATTCCTTTGTTTGTTGTTTGCTATGTATTTTAGTCACTAAAGTGCGTGTGGCTCAACTATAGGTGACCAGAAGTAGTGCTGAACAGTCCCAAAATCAGCATTCTGGAGAGAGTAATGCACCGGCGGAGGTGCCTACACCTCCTCCTTCTGCCGAGACAATCCGTTTAGTTGCGAAAGCTGTGTTCGCTATGATCAATGCGCAGCCAAGAGAGCAAGGACACCCTATGGTGACCCCGGTGCAGGCTGTCATAGTTGAGCCAGTGGAGGTGAGACAAGTGCATGCTAAGCCTTTAATGGCAAAGCGAGCAACTGAAAAGCAGATGTAGAATGTGATGAGCTTCAATCCTCCTACATTTTCGGGAGTGGAATCACCGACTCAGGTCGAAGATTGGCTCCTCCGTATAAAGAGAACCATGAAGGCGACAAAGACGAATGAAGTGCAGATGGTGACCATAGCCACTTTCCTACTGGATGGAGAGGCAAGACTATGGTGGGATGAGGTGGAGTTGCACCAGCTTGCTGGCAGGCAGTTATCTAACATTTTGATGGAAGAGTTCTCGAGACTGTTCTTGGTCAGGTACCTCCCTTCCATGTAGAGAATTTCGTTGGAGAATCAGTTTCAGCGCTTGACCTAGGGAAAAGGTTCCGTTGACGACTATTTACATGAGTTCACAAGGTTGGGGTAGTACGCCAGCTTCATGTTTGCAGATGAGGAGCGAAATACCAACAGATTCTACGAAGGACTGCGGGATGACCTCAAAGTACTTCTCTCAGGCCCAATGACGCATGGCTTTCAGGTTTTGGTAAACACTGCCCGATCTTTGGATCAGGACATGAGGAGAGTGTAAAGTAAGAAGGACTTGGTTGTGAAGAAGCAGAGTACAAAGTGCCTACCACTTCAAAGTATGGATTCCACAATAGGTGGAACAAGAAGGCTAGGTCATCTGGACCAGCCCCTCATACTGCTACTTCTGGAGCTACTTCGAGTTGAGGCCCGTTTGTGTGTTATACATGTGGCAAGGAGGGGCACTACGCCCGAGAGTGCCGCAGTGGCCTATCGATGATTGAGAAGAATACAGGAGCATCTTATGTTGAAAAGGGGAAAGCGGTGGAGTCAACATCTTCCCATTATACTCCTGCACAACCCTGAGTCTACAATCTTGCCCAACAGGAGGCAATAAAATAGAATGACAAGGTGACATGTACAATATAGTATACAATTTTACTGCTTTATATACTTGTTACCTTGTGCATTCCTTGACTTGTTTGAATTAGGTTTTGTCCTAATTTGGGACTATCCAATGAGATCACTGTTCTATACAAGCGCTTCTCATTCCTTTCTATCCAAGGACTTCATATTGCGCATCAGAGTGTCTTCCATTTTATCAACTAATAGATTGGATGTTTTGTTGCCTAACGAATGCTTGATGTGTGCAGATTGGACCTGTTGTGTTCGGGTGTGGATAAGGAATAATGATTTTAAGTTGGAAGCATCTGTACTGCCGATATCCGAGTTCGACGTGATCTTTGACATGGACTGGCTTTCGGAGCAGCATGCATGTATTGACTGCAACTCGAAGGAAATCACATTGGGACAAGGTACTGAATGCGCGACCAAATTCGCTGGTATGCGAGGATCGAGCAAGATACTGATGTCCGCTCTCCAAGTGGTCAAAGCAGTTCAGAAGGGCGCGGAGTTGTTCTTCACGCTACTGGAGGCTTTAGAGACAAACTCCCATTTGAGTGACATTCCTATCATGTCAGAGTTTGTGGATGTGTTCCTTAAGGATCTCCATGAGATTCCACCCCGATGAGAGATCGACTTCCCTAATGATCTGGTGCCAGGTGTGAAACCTGTGTCCTGCGCACCATACAGATTTGCCCCAATGGAGATGACAGAGCTAAAGGTTCAGCTGTAGGAATTGCAAGAGCAGGGTTACATACGTTCAAGTGGTTCACCTTGGAGTGCGTCGGTCCTATTCATGAAAAAGTAGGATGGCAACCTGTGTCTATGCATTGACTACCGACAGCTGAACAAGCTGACAGAGAAGAACAAGTATCTAATTCTGAGAATCGATGATTTGTTTGATCAGTTAGTTGGATCAACCATCTACTCATAGGTGGATCTGAAGTCCGGCTACTATTAGTTGTGTTTAAGGGAGAGTGATATTCCTAAGATAGCATTTGGCACATGCTATAGTCAGTATGAGTTCATCGTGATGCCATTCGGGTTGACTAATGCGCCATCGGTATTCATGGATTTGATGAACAGAACCTTTCAGGAGTATCTGGACCGATTTGTGATAATCTTCATAGATGACATATTGGTGTACTAGCAGTTACAGGATGATCATGTGAACCATTTGAGGTTGGTTTTACAAACCTTGAGGAGGAGTCGACAATATGCTAAGTTCTCTAAGTGCGAGTTTTGGCTATCGTATGTGACATTTCTCGGTCATGTCATTAGTGGGGAGGGTATTGCTATGGATCCGGCGAAGATAGCAGCTATACAGGAGTGGCCCATGTTAACTATAGTGGCGGAAGCCCGAGTTTTCCTGGGACTTGTCGGCTACTACAGGAGGTTTGTGGAGAACTCACGGATAGCTTTACCTCTCACTACCTTGACGAGAAAGGATCAGAAGTTTGTGTGGTCGCCGGAGTGCGTACGAGCTTTTGAGGAACTAAAGGGTCGTCTGACCATGACGCCTATCTTGAGTTCTGCATGTGGTACGAAAGCTATGAGATTTATAGTGATGCCTTAGGGAGCGGCTTAGGCTACATGCTTCTACAGTTTAGAAATGTTATAGCATATGACTCACGCCAGCTGAAGGTGCATGAAAGAAACTATCTCGTCCACGACTTGGAGTTAGTGTTGGTTACAGTGGAATTTTTGTACCTGATTTGGAGAAGCCTCACCTAACTCAATGAAATACATCAGGTTGTATTTGATGGTGCATTGAGTTAATTTGTGCAGGAAGAAGAATGCAGAAAATATTCTAAGTACAAAAGTGTTAAGACAATTATTTTGTGTCAACACCTTTGAAGGAGCTGTATCGAGACAAGAAGCAAGTATGTGTCGACATTCAGGATCTATGTCGACACTCAGAAGCTAAGTCAACATCAACTGTGTCGACACACTTAGACTGTTGAGCTGACAAGTCTAAAGAGGCAACTATGTCGACATCCAGGACTTGGGTCGACACTTAGAGAGGCTGTGTCGACACACAGGACTTGTGTCGACACATTCTACAAAAGCTTTGTCATGAACTTTATAAAGAGGCTGTGTCGACACACAGGACTTGTGTCGACACATTCTACAAAAGCTGTGTCGTGAACTTAATAAAGAGTTGTGTCGACATTTCCTGAAGTATGTCGACACATTCTACAAAGGGTGCGTGACGAGAACTTGATGAAGAGCTGTATTGACTATTTTCTGAAGTGTGTCGACGCAGTCTACAAAGACAGTGTTGAGACTAAGTGAAGAGCTATGTTGACAGTTGCTGATGTTTGTCGACAACACCAAAGGAAGTGTGTCGACACCCGGGTAATTGTGTCGACACATACTCCATTTGTGCCGACACATATTATCCTTATGTCTCGACACATTCTACTGAGATAAATAATTCTAAGTGCCAAGACTGAAGACTTGACAACTGCCAGAATTATCACGGCCTATTCAGGTATGACAGAACTGTCAAATGCCAGTTAACTACCGGATCAGCAGGTTGCCACTAATGTAAACTATAAATAGGGCCGGGCTATCAGAGAAAAACAACGAATAGAAGATAGAGAAAAACTAAAGTGGAATTATCCAAGAAGAATTCAAGGATTCCAATACAGCTGGAGATTCTGATTCAAAATCAGAGAAGGAGATTGCTTCACAGCAGATCTTTTGAAGATTGCAGAATTAAGTCAAAAGAGTGGAAGAAGCTGGAACTACACCAAGAAGATTCAACCTAGGTTCTATAATTCAAGAAGCTTTGAATAAGCTAAGTCAGGTTGAATCAAATCCCTTACAGCAAAGAAAAGTTGAAAGCAGATCCATCAAGATCTGATAAAGATTCCTTCATCTCTTTCTGAGTGAAGGAAGAAAAATCTTCTTAATCAAATTCTTGTAGGATATATTCTAGATCTGAGTGTAAGAGATTAAGTTCTCTGAGTTGTAAGCCTGTATTTATAAATGATGAGGTATGGTTGTTAGCCTGAGATAAGAGATTGGTTTCTCTGAGCTGTAGGCCTGGTGGAAGAGGCTGAGGTAGGGCTTGATTGCCTAAGTAGTAGGAGTTGGGATTCACTCTAAGGTAGGGTCCTTAGGAAGAACCTGAGCTATATCACTTGTTGAAGTGTGAGCTACAAGAACCATTTTGGGTTCTGAGTTATAAGATCAGAGGATCTGAGAAGGTGGAAGGAAGTTAGGCCGAATCTAGTATACTGCTAGATAGGCGAAGGGGGAAAGTGGATGTACCCCTCATTTGGGGAACCACTATAAAACCTTTGTGTATGCTATGATTGTTTGTTTGTATGCTATGGTAACTTTAGATCATAACTGTGTTGTGATAAAATTATTAATTGTGTAAGTAGTAAAAAGAATTGAACCTATTCACCCCCGCCCCTCTAGGTGTTTAGACAATCTTGAAACCAATTCTTTCAAGTGGTATCAAAGTCAGGTTCGTCAATATAAGACTTAACAGTCTGAGTGGATCTCTAAGATAGTTATAAGATAGTCAAGATTAGTTCAGGAGAACATCACAAAGAACTTGGATCCATGAAACTGCCCATTTGCAGAAAAGAAACATTTGGCATATGGAAAGAAAGGGTCAGATTATTCATGGAGGCTTCTGATCCAAAAATCTACATCACTGTTCAAGAAGGGCCTTTCATCCCCATAAAGACATCTGTTTTAGATGCAAACCTTAGGACTCCAAATAATTATTCTTAGATGACCAAAGATGAGATTATCTTAGCCACTTTGTATAAGAGGGCACATAATATAATAGTGAGTATCATAGATGTTTCTACATTTCAGAATTTAGTCCACTACAAAACTTCATAGGAAATGTGGGACACCTTAATTGTCTACATGGAGGGGACTGAAGAAGTAAGAGAGGATAGGAAATCCATGCTGAATCAATAATATGAGAGCTTCAGACAGGCCAAGTCAGATAGCATAGCTATATGCTATGAAAAGTTCTTTAGAATTGTCTATGAAATAATGACTTATGGAAGAGCTTTCAACACTAATGAACTTAATGACAAGTTTCTCAGATCATTAACCAACGATTGAGATACCAAAGTGTGTGCCATCAGAGAAGTGGCCAAACTTACTGATACACCTCCATCAACCTTGTTTGGTAAATTGATGTTCTATGAGATGCAGTTGATAGCCAAAAAAGAAGAGGAGAAATGCAGTAGGTCTTATGGCAAAGATAAGTCTGTGGCCTTCAAAGTTGAAGCCACAAAGAAGGGTAGGAGAAAGACCCCTTCTCGTCCCAAAAAAGTTACTGATACTGAGTCAGAAAGTTCAGACACCAGTACAGCAGATGGCCATAATTCTGATGAGGAGCTTGCTGCCTTCTCTGGGCAGTTCCAGAAGTTTCTGAAGAAAAAGAACTGGAGGAGAAGGCCTTCCTCTTCCTCTTATTCCAAGGATGACAGCTACAAGGGAAAGAAGAAAAGCACGAAGGAGGAAAGGTATGTCATTAAACATAGTAAACAAACATCTACTAAGATTGTCTGTTATTGTTGCAGTAAGCCATAACATGACATAGCAGACTGTCCTGTCAAGAGAAAGGAGTCTGGTGAGAAAAAGAAACTCCAGTATAAAGGCAAAAAGGAGAAATCCTTTATGGCCAAGAAGGAGAAAAGCTGGACTGACCCTTCTTCAATAGAGTTAGAAAATGAAGAAGATGTTGAGGCCTACATTGGGTTGTTCTCTACTGAGGAAGATTCTATAGAAACAGAATTCCTGCAGATGCTAGATGATATCAATAAAATAGAAGACAGCAAATGTATAGGGCTGATGGCTATAGCTGAGTATGGACACAGCCAAGAGCTGCCTGGTCCTAGTAAGGTACAATCCTCATCTTCAGTGTCAAATTATATTACTATCCCAGACTTAAAAGCATCTTCTTCAAGAGATAAAGATGGCTCTGAATCTGAAGGAGACATCACTCAACTGATTGATGACTATGGTGAGCTCCTGTAAGCCCTTGAGGAAAGCAAGCTTTTAGCCAAACAACTGGCAAAGGAAAATGCCAGTCTGAAGTTGACTGCCTCAGACTCAGCAAAAGTGCTGGATCTGAAGCTAAAAGAAATTATCAAACTGAAGAATATAATTGTTATTCAGATGGATACCATCACTTTCAAGAACAATCATATTAAGAATCTTGAAAGTAGACTTCAAAAGAAGAGGGAGCTAGTGCCAAGTTTTCTAAACCTAGTTCTGTATTACCTTTGATAGATTCCTTTTCTTCCCTAAAGGGAAAGAAGGGATTAGGTTTCAAAGGAAATACAAGAGCTGCCTATTCCAAAAGGAAAGGAAATGCTCCAACTCAGCCACCTGCTTCTAAGCCTCAAATTTCTTTTAAAAAGGTGGTATAACCTTCTAATATGTATGATCATGATAGTATCTATGGTCACTGTGAGCAAGGCAGAAGAAACGGCAAGGGTGAAAGTGCCTATTGGGCAACCCATGAGAAAACTCAAATGGCTCAAAATGAACCATTTGTGTTTGGTGTACCATCCCTAACACTCAAGAACAAGGTGTCAGCTGATTTACAAGGTCTGCCAGCTAAATGGAAAGCTAAGGAAAAGTCTATTGTCAAAACAGTCTTGGGTATATTTGAAGCAATCAGGAGTATGCTTTCTGAAAAGAAGGCAGCTGCAGATAGGGTTCAGGATATCCCAAGTACTTCTGCTGCCAGACATCTTCCTATGCAATCTGTGGCTGAAAGACCTAAGGAAAAAACTGATGTACCAACAGGGTTGAGAACTGCTAACAACTTTGTAGTGAAGCCAGTTCTCAAAAGAAGGTATAATGTGCATGAGTGTTGGTGCTGTGGCAAGGTGGGACACTATGCCATTGATTGCTGGCATAATAAGAGTGTCCAGAGAAATATTGGTGGCTTACCTGTCAGAAGAACTGCAGGTAGGCATGTTCAGTTTAATTCTAACTTGCACTTACGACCCAATCAAATTTGGGGTCCTAAGGTTAGATAATATATTTGTTGCAGGTAAGTCCAAGTGGCCATACCCCTATATGGTACTTGGACAGTGGATGTTCCAGGCACATGACTGAAACAAGGAGCATCCTGAGGGAATACACTCCTATTCAGAATGGTCCCAGAGTTACCTTTAGGGGCTCAAAAAAAGGAGTAATAAAAGGTTTACAAGATAAGATAAACAATCTGGCCATCAGGGAAGATAAACCAACAAGTCAAGAGACTGAAGATGGTGGATACTGTCCAGGGGGAGCTCAAGACTTACAAGCTGAAAATGAATAATAGCTAGCTGGAGATATAGAAGATCAACAAGCTGAAGGAAGATTACCTCTAGCCTTGAGACATTTAAGAGATCATCTTGCTCATCAAATCATTGGTGATGCTAGTCAAGGTGTAATGACCAGAAGCAAGAGCTTGAACTCAGCACTATATTCAAGCTTTCTATCTCAAATGGAACCAAAGAAGTTTGAAGAGGTCATTCTAGATTCATCCTGGATTGATGCAATGCAGGATGAGCTGAATCAATTTAAGAGATGCCAAGTTTGGAAACTGGTTCCCCGACTTAAAGGACATAATGTGATAGGGACCAAATGGATCTAAAGAAATAAGTTAGATGAAAAAGGAATTATTGTCAAGAACAATGCTAGATTAGTTGCAAAAGGCTACGGGCAGGAAGAAAGAATAGATTTTGACCAGACCTTTGCCCCAGTAGCAAGGCTGGAAGCAATAAGACTATTCCTTGCCTATGCAGCAATAAAGAATTCAAGATCTTTCAAATGGATGTCAAGTCATCATTCCTCAATGGAAATTTAAAGAGGAAGTATATGTGGATCAACCATCAGGTTTTGTAGATCCTCACTTTCCTGATCATGTCTATAGACTTAAGAAAGCACTATATGGATTAAAACAAGCCCCAAGAGCTTGGTATGAGACTTTGTCTACTTTCCTCATTGAGAACAAATTTTCAAGGGGGAAAATAGATAAGACCCTATTCCTGAGGGAATCTAAGGACAAGATCATTCTAGTCCAGATATATGTTGATGACATAATTTTTGAATCTACTGAGAACAACCTTTGCAGGAAGTTTACCAAACTCATGCAAGGGAAGTTTGAGATGAGCAACATGGGTGAGCTAAAGTTCTTTTTGGGACTTCAAGTAAAACAGACTGATGATGGATTGTCCATATCCCAGTCTAAGTTCACTAGGGAGTTGATTAAAAAATATGGCATGAAGACAGCTTCCACCATGAAAACTCTAATGGGGACAAGTATGCCTTTAGGCAAAGATGAGGCATGGAAACCTATTGATGAGTCTTTGTATAGAGGGATAATTGGCTTCTTACTATACCTAACTGCAAGTAGGCCTGACATCATGTATGATACATGTGTCTGTGCTAGATACCAGGCATGCCCTAAAGAGTCACATTATTCTGCTATTAAGAGAATTTTAAGATATCTTAAGGGCACACCAGATCTTGGTCTATGGTACCCTAGCAATAGAAATTTTCTGCTAACAGGCTTTTCAAATGCAGGCTTTGCAGGCTGCAAAGAAGACAGGAAAAGTAACACAGGTACATGTCAATTCCTAGGAGGAAGACTGGTATCATGGAATAGCAAAAAACAGACAAGTGTTGCTATATCCACAACAGAGTCATAATATATTGCAGTTGGAAGTTGTTGTGCTCAGTTGTTATGGATACAACATCAACTGGAGGACTATGACATCAAGATAAGTAAAACTCCTCTATATTGTTATTATACTAGTGTTATATCAATTGCTTGAAATCCTGTTTCACAAAGTAGAACTAAACACATTGAAATTAGGTACCATTTTATAAGAGAACATGTTGAGAAAGAGGACATAACTTTAGAGTTTATTTCTACTGATACTCAAGTAGCTGATATATTCACTAAACCTCGAGATGAAACAAAATTCAATTACTTTAAAATTGAATTAGGCATGTTGAACTTGGAATAGAATGGTAAATTAAGAAAAATTCTGCTTAAGATATGACTAAGTAAATTTGTGTCGACACATAAAGTATTCTGTGTCGACACTTAGTAGTTGGTGTCGACACATAAAGAAGATTTTGTCGACACTCAAGATTTTGTGTCGACACATAGATTTTTGACACTTAGATATTGGTGTCAACACATACGGTTGTCAGTATCGACACAAAGAAATTAGTGTTGTCACTTAAGGTCGTCAGTGTCGACACACAGAAACTGGTGTCGACACATAGTGTTATCCTGACTCTAAATTCTCTGTCAAGACTTTAGTAGTCTGTGTCGACACAATCCAAACATTATCGACATATGAAACTAATTTCCGCCCGCCTTTTGGCCTTCCATGTTAGAAAAGTATAAATAGGTGGCAATGAGACCTTGTCGACTACGCTCTCAGGAATCTCGAGACTAACCCGTCTGTGTCGACAAGAAGATCATCTTCCTTCTCTTCATTCTCTCTCTAATCTCTAATGGCGCAAAAATGGAGAACAATGTTAAAGATGGCTATGAGCTCGTCCGGGGGGCGTTCACTTCTGCTGCACATGAAATCAAAATAGTTGTCGACCTAATCCAGGACGCCGGACTGGAATACATGGTTTCTGAATAAACCAAAATTTGGAAGAAAGAAGTTCTTGAGTTCTACTCCAACGCCAGGTTGAACTCAAAGGGAAATAAGATCAAATCCACTATTCATGGCGAGAAGGTCAAACTAACACCCAAAAGTCTTAGTAAAACCCGTCATCGTCCAAGGATAAAATAAGAAACATAGGTTGATTCTGAATTGACTTCTGAAGCCCTAAAATGTTGTGGGCTGGTCGCAACAACAAACATCGGATCGTCCATGACAAGGAAAGGAATGAACTCCCAAGGGAAATTTCTCTCTGAAATCATTTACAAGGTAGTACTATGCAAGACCGGGGGACATGATAGGATCTCTTCCTACATGTTCAGCCTTATAACCAGAGTCTTCTTCTAGGTGAAGACTGACTGGAGTTCAGTAATTTTCAACAAGATCAAGGAAAGCATCAAAAAACCAAATTTGGGGAGGAACTAAGTCTGTATCTCGCTGACAACATACCTGAGGTGATCATTCAAACTGCTGGCACCAAGATTAATCACATGAGGTGCATGGACATAAGGATCCTATCAAGATGGGACCGAGTTTTGTCCAAAGAAGACCCAGCACCAAAACAGACATCGCAAAAGGTCACATCTTCCAAGAAAGGTCAAGCACAAGCTGAGGAGTCCTCTAGTGTCTCTGAAGAGAGAATCGAATTCAGTTCTGATGAAGAGACTCCTAACCAACCCAGGATGTCTCCTACCCATACACTTGGAACTGAAGCTCAGATCCAGGGGGAGGCTATCCAGCAGATGACTATTCCTGAGACATCAGTCCCAACTGACACTGTCATTGAAGCCTAGCTTGACAGTGAGACTGTGAATCTCACCATCATGGAAGTGGTTCAAGACATCAACATGGCAACTGATCCTTTTGACAAATAGGCACAGGATGTCCATCTTCTTGATTTGCCAGAAACACTTCAGGCTTCTGAGTTAGAAACAGTTCAAGACTTGGTAAGTGACCTCCTGAAGGAGAAAGAAGAAGTCCAACAAGAAGAGATGTCTATAGATCCACCTGCTGCCACAAGGATTAAGGGGGAGGCAACAGACCTAGCCCCTAGACTGGTTGAAAATGTTCCAGGAACAACAATAGAATTTGAAATTTCATCTGATTTTGAAGATGAGGCAGCAACCACTGCTCTTAAAAAAAGAAAATTAATGGAAATCAAGAAAAAGAGTGCTGGCTATAAGAAAGCTTTCCAGGCAGGCTCCTCCTCTATTGCTTCTCCTATAGATTTCAGTTCTCTATTAGTACAGTTCCAAGTAAAACTTGATGAGCAAAGACAAGCTTTAGAAAAATATGTGGATGAAAGCCACAAAGAGCTGCAGTTTACTTTGACCTAAGATATCAAATCTATTCGATTTGAGGTCAACCTACTGAAGAAGGACATGACAGATTGCTTCCACAAGGGAGGAAATGTTATGGTGTATCTTGCTAAATAACAACAAACCACTAAGACTAAAATAGATGATCTTGTGGTCAAGTAAAGAATTGTTCTGAAAAATCAAAAGAGGCTGAATGAGAACTTGCTAGAACTACACACCATTTCTCTGACTAAGTTGGATGAACAAACTACTGCACTTCAAGCCAAATGACAACCCAAGTCTCTACTATAAAAAAAATTCAACTAGATTTGGCAACAGTTTCTACTGCAATAAAGACTTCTGAATCTGCAATTTCTGCTCTTCTCAAGAAATTCAAAGACTACTACACTACTGGAAATTATCATGTCATAGATCAAATCAGATTTCAAAAGAATGATCTCCGAGATCATATCTATAAAGAAGTCATCAAGGGGAGAGGGTACTAGTTCAAGCTAGCTCTAACCATGCAAAGTGGGTAACAAATAGTATCAGAGCTACCTTGGGATAGCCACCCCTATATGATGATAATAATATTGCAGAATCTGGAGTTCAACCTAAGTTTGTGGAGGGGGTGCAATAAGAGGTGGCTCAAGTTATTTATCCCCCATTTGGGTTTGAGGAAATTCAACAGACTGTTCAGACTATGTACAACCCTCCACAGGACAAAAAGCCAGTCATTTGTGAGGAGGTGGACATGGCTGAACAAGTACTACTGAAAGAACAAGATGCTCAAATGTCTAAGAAAAGATTTCGAGAACAGGCTGAGGCAAGGCCTGATTTTGAAAAATGGAGTCCAAACTCTAGAAGTATCATCTTGACTGCATGGAAAGCAATTTCTGACAATCAGTATGATAGAGGAAAGTGGTAGTCTAAATAAGAATGGGATAAATATCTTGCTCAACAAGAGAAGATTCACAAATTCAGGAAGGACTTGAAGGCTGGAAAAATCTCTACAAACTCCATAGAGCCTTGCAAGTACTTCCCCAAACCATTTCATTACTTTGAGAGTAAAAAACTGAAAGCAGTATAACTAAAGGTCAAAGATATTAAAGGAAAGATGTCTGCTATTGATACTGAAGCTGATGTCAAAGCAACCATTCTGTCAGGGAAAGGAATAGTCATTAAGGAACGTAGTCAACTTTAACCTTAGATTGACTAGCATTTGACAAACTGTATATTTTTTATTGTTCTTAAGAAAACTTTAACCTTGTAATCTCATCTTGAGTGTTTGAGAATGAAATTCTGGGTGAACAATTGTTTACATATCTGAGTATCTGTGTTACATGTTTTTCCTTATGTTATTTTGTTTCTGAATATTTGTGTGTAACATGATGTTTTTTGTTCTTGAATAAATTTAGTTGAAATATCTGGATACATCTTGCTTATCATTTTTGTTATATGGTGTATATCATTGACTATGGGTTATTACTTCTCCAAATAGGGGGAGATTGTTGGGTACATTGAAATTTGTGTACCTGATTTGGAGAAGCCTCACATAACTCCATGATATACATCAGGTTGTATTTGATGGTGCATTGAGTTAATTTGTGCAGGTAGAAGAATGAAAAAGTATTCTAAGTACAAAAGTGTCGAGACAATTATTTTGTGTCAACACCTTTGAAGGAGCTATGTCGAGATAAGAAGCAAGTATGTGTCGACACACACGATCTTTGTCGACACTCAGAAGCTAAGTCATCATCAACTGTGTCGACACTCAGAAGCTAAGTCATCATCAACTGTGTCGACACTTATACTTGTGTCGACACACTTAGACTGTTGAGCTGATAAGTGTAAAGAGGCAACTATGTCGACATCTAGGACTTGGGTCGACACTTAGAGAGGCTGTGTCGACACACAGGACTTGTGTCGACACATTCTACAAAAGCTGTGTCGTGAACTTTATAAAGAGATTGTGTCGACACACAGGACTTGTGTCGACACATTATACAAAAGCTGTGTCGTGAACTTAAAAAAGAGTTGTGTTGACATTTCTTGAAGTATATCGACACATTCTACAAAGGGTGTGTGATGAGAACTTGATGAAGAGCTATATCGACTATTTTCTGAAGTGTGTCGATACAGTCTTCAAAGACAGTGCTGAGACTAAGTGAAGAGCTGTGTTGACAGTTGCTGATGTTTGTCGACAACACTAAAGGAAGTGTATCGACACCCGGGTAATTGTGTCGACAAATACTCCATTTGTGTCGACACATATTATCCTTATGTCTCGACATATTCTACCGAGCTAAATAATTCTAAGTGCCAAGACTGAAGACTTGACAGTTGCCAGAATTGTCACGCCTATTTAGACATGACAGAACTGTCAGATGCCAGTCAACTACCAGATCAGCCGGTTGCCACTAATGTAAACTATAAATAGGGCCGGGCTATCAGAGAAAAACAATGAATAGAAGATAGAGAAAAACTAAAGTGGAATTCTCCAAGAAGAATTCAAGGATTCCAGTACAGCTGGAGATTCTGATTCAAAATTAGAGAAGGAGATTGCTTCATAGCAGATCTTTTGAAGATTGCAGAATTAAGTCAGAAGGGTGGAAGAAGCTGGAACTACGCCAAGAAGATTCAACCTAGGTTCTCTATTTCAAGAAGCTTTGAATAAGCTATGTCCATATGGACCATCTATTAGCATGGGCAGAAACTGGTGATACCAAGCTATTGAAGCGCAAAGATGTTGATGATGCGAATGAGTCTATATGGACCATTCGGGAGTAGTTGTTGACCGCCCGAGATCGTTAGGAGAAGTATTACAATGCCAAACATCGGAATGTGTAGTTCGCGATTGGAGATTGGGTGTACTTGAAGATAAAGCCTTTCAAAGGAGTGTCGAGAGTTCGACGCTTGAAGAAAATGATTCCCAGGTATTTAGGGCCATTTGAGATCACTGAGTGCATCAGAGAGACAGCTTACCAACTTGCTTTGTCAACAGAGCTGAGTGGGTTACATGACATCTTCCATATTTTTGTGTTTAGAAAGGAGGTGTCGGAACCCGATTTTGTGTTGGAGGCCGATAGTGTGTCGGTGGATAGTGGTCTATCTACTGGAGTGGCCCCAGTTTGCATTGTTGATAGTAGCGTATGATAGTTGCAGAGAAAGGAAATCAAGATGGTGAGAGTCCGTTGGGACAATTATGGCCGCGAGGAGCTCTCTTGCGAGCCAGAAGAGGTCATGAGCGAGGAGTACCCCAATCTATTTTACTAAGGCATGACAAATTTCATTTTTTTATTCGTATTTTAAATTTCAGGATGAAATTTCTTTAAGGAGGAGGGAATTGTACCGCCCCAAAATTTAACCAAAATGATTTTGTCCTAAGGCGCGAACAAACAAAGGTTCTTTGCCACCTCCACCCAAACGGTTCACGTTCCTCCTGAGGCACAAACGAATAAGGGGTCTTCGCCACCTCAACCCGGACAAACCCCGAACCTCCTGTGGAGCGAACGAGCAATGGATCCTCGCCACCTCCACCCGGACGAACCCCAGTTCACCTAAAGGCACGGATAAAGGTTTTCCACCATCACCACTCAATCTACAAGCCGTCAGAGGCATATCATCTCCAAACCCTCAGCAGCCTATGGCCCTCCTAGAAGTGCAAATAAACAAACAACACTCAAGCAAAACATGATTCCACCAAAAAATAGGTACATCAAAGTATAGCCAAAACATAACAGATCCAAAAGCAAAAAAGGTCTCTACCTTAATGAAAGGTGTCATATGAGCTACTTCATCATAAAAAGCAAAAGCATGTAATAGTGCAAAAATACGCCTGCAATACAAAAACATGCAAATCTAAATAAACTGGGGAAGAAAAGTCCCACGGGATCATCCCTCCAAGGTAGCATCAACATCGTCACCCAAGGCATCCTCCATGCCCCAATCATCGTGCTCCAAAAACCTCCGAGCTAGTCAAAATCTCTTACCGAAACCCAAGGAGTACACAACATCGCGCCCATCCTCTATGTGTGGATCGACCTACGTCGCCATCATCTCAGAGCGCCCCACCTCCATGATGCAAGACCTATCCACCTCAAAGTCATGAGAGGTTCTGTACTCGGCCACCCCAGCCGCATGCACGACCTAGACCTCCTCCCGCTCCAAAATCAGTCGAGCGTTCTCTTTCTTCAGTTGCTCGACCTCCCCCTCCTGCTGGTACATTACAGTGTCAACCACCTCGGTACAACGGACCGCCTCCACAAGAGTCACCTCAGCAGAAGCCATACTCCTACGAAGTGCCTCGATCTCAAAGTCGGCTACACTCAGATTGGACCAAAAAGTATCCACCTTAGACTGAGAAGAGGACAACAGAGATTCCATATTAACAAGCTAAGAAACGACCTCCTTCTTTTTCCATTGGGGCTCCGCCAGCGAGTCCTCGGATGCAGCTAGCTTAGTCCGCAGAGAGAGAAAATTATCCTTTATGGTTACATAGGTACTGTTCTACGAGAGTGTAATATCACGAGCCTCATCAAGCAGCAAGCACAGAATACAAATTATTCCCAAACACAACACAAGGCAAAAGATTGAAAATTCTAGGTGCAACCGACGTACCTTCTGGAGAAGCGCATGACAAGTAGAGAATTCCGGCACCTTCCCCCTTCTCGTCACCAACAACGGCTCAGGGACCACTCGAGATGTCGTTACGATTGTGGGAAGCTCTGGGACATCCTCAGCCTCCACGGTCGCTGAATCAGTGACCAAATCATCCAAATAGTCATCGATAATGTCAATAGCGACCTCGGGGGCAGCAGAGGATGGTATGCCTCCTCCCTACAGCTGCAAAAAGTATAGCTTCCACTTTTTTACACGCTACAGTGACACGTCACAACTTTGACCTGCATCTGTCAAAAGGCTCGCAAGAACTAGCCGCTTCTGATGACAAAGGCACTAATCTTATAGAGAACAATGTCTAACTCGCACGGGTCCATAAAGCCAAACAATAGAATGAATACGACAATAATAGTCAGGAGGATCCCGCTAAGTATCGGTCAGCTCCCACAGGTTTCTGATGAACCCATACAACGTCCCTTCATGTTGATAGTCAGACTTATCCTCAAACAACATCTACCTCTTATTGCTCAGAACTTTGACACAGTTGCCTAAGCCAAGGCTGACCTCGCACTTGTGGTGGGAGAAACGAACGACCTTCTTGGAGTCATGCTCCTGAAAGAAGCAAAGCATCCCCACAATCCTCGTCAGTCCCTCTAGATAAAATTGCGCCACCAGAATGTCGTAGAACCGAAGTACATCGACTGCCTCCTCTATAGGAGGGATCTGAAAGCCCTCCTTCAAGCTCTCCATCATAATCGAAAAGCGGCCTCTAGGAAGGTGCTGAACACGCTCCTATGGAGAGGGAATCACAATCTCGATGTCCTCCAAAATCCCAATGCACTTACTCCAACTGCCCACTAAGATAGAGGTCAAGGTAGACGGAAGGCGCATTGATTGCTGCGAGACACCACCTTTGGACAACTACAAAAGAAACAGGCATCAGGACCAAAGCATGCTAAGGAAAGAAGATCAGTACACATGAAGAATAGTGCGAGCATGAAAGCGGCCCCGAGCAAAAGCGCGGCGGCTCGACATGCATACAAACTCGCATGTACGCGGTCCGCCCTACCCACAACACCGTCCTGGCACACGGGCAGCCTTGCGCTTATGCATCACCCTCTATGCACCACCACATCTGCTACCTCTGCGCTTGCCACCTCTTCAATCGCCCCCACACTGGCACCCTTCTACGTGGAGCTCCCATCGGTGCCCTCTCCCGCTCGCCTCTCTCCCCACTCCTGAGTCAAAAAATACTAAACTTCTTCGTGGGAGATATGACGACCATAAAAGCTCCGCAAACTACAAAATCTCGACAATAGTATGAGGAAAGAGCAGAATAACCCTTTCTAGTTTATAAACATAAGAGGGGGACTCATAATGGAAGGTGACTAAATTTGCAAGATATTTCTTGACAAATTTTCCTATCTCAAAACAGGCTGCAAATAAGCTTCAATCTTTTACCGATATCTAACAAAGTAAAGCAAATAATTGTCTGATGATCGGAGCACACCAAGGAAGGCAAAAAAGTTATGTGCACAACGCTTCGTCGGTCATGACTCGTGAAAATTTGGGGTCATTTGATGGGATTGAAAGGTGATATCAGATATGCTCTGATACTAGTGAGGGATAGATCTGCTTAACTCTAGAGGGGGGGGGGTGAATAGAGTATTTTAAACTTTAATTAATTTTTACACCGGATTAAAATATGTGATAAGTATAAGTATAAAGAGAGAAGAAAACAAAAACTATCACAGCACACATAAAATAAACAATATGGCAATCCAGAAGACATAAGAAATTTATAGTGGTTCCCCTAAACTTGGGTACATCCACTCTTCTACCACCCTGGTAGGAATCAACTATATGTTTTTGATCAGGTGCCCTGCCACCACAAGTTTTTTCTTAGGTGCTCTGTCACCACAAGATCTATTTTTTCAAGGGAGATCTAATAACCCTTTTGAGATTTTTATCAGGTGCCCAAAAATCAAACTAAGTCTTTTGATCAGGAGACTTAACAACCAAGGGGTTAACTTTTGAAAGGAGTTATAACCCTATACACAGTGGGAAAAAGAAAATTGATGTTGTTCTTCTCTGTCAACAGTCTAAGAGAAGACAAGTGGATTTGATCTTGTCAAAGCTCCCCCTGAGATGAAAAATAGTTCAGTAAGATGAGAGCTTTGCACAGGGCATAGGCCTTCAATCTTTAGAAGATCATCAGAAGCTCTTTGGACTGATATTGAATAGTTGTCCCTTGAAAAGCTCTAAAGTTGATGATGAAGAGCACTGTGAGATTCTCTGTATGTCTGTGTGTCTCAGTGAATTCTCTATGTCAAATCTTTGTATGATCTTTTGAAAATAGTCCTTTTATATTCCTTCCAAAAAATAGCATTTGAACTTGAATTCTATCATTGATTTAATGCTGGAATCCTGGGACTTGAACGGCTGGAATTTGTCTTTAATGTGTTTCCTCAACTATCTCAGTAAATAAGTCAAGTAATTACTCTGTGAAATCTATAATTAATACTGCCAAGCAACGGCTATATTCTTGAGAATATGAAACATTCATTATCAGAGCATTTATAGGAATATAATAATAAATTCTGAAATCAAAATGAGAGAAATCGTCGAACAGATACTAAGAGAAGTCGTCGAACTGAGAACAGATTTCGTCGACCAGAACTCCAAGTTCGTCGAGTTGAGAAAGAATTTCGTCGAGCTGAGATCTGAGAGAGCTGATCCTGGAAAGAAGACTATCAAAGCTGAGCTCCAAGTTCATCGTCCTGAGATAGGATTTCGTCGACCAGAGAACTTGAGAGAGGAGGGAAGATCATCGACCTGAGCTCCAAGTTCATCGAGCTCAGCTCAGAGTATGGACTCTGAGTTCGTCGAACAGTGATCGACGATCGTCGAGCTGAGTTTGAAGAATTTTGAACTAATTCTCTGAACTCTTAAAACTGTCATTCTTCTAAGTCTGGATCTTTGATTTCTTCTGAGGGCTGGATCAATATCTATCTAACCTAGTCAAACTGACCTAGACCTATAACTAACAAAATGACCCTAGTTTATACATGAAGGGTCGATAAACCTAATAGTGAACCTATCCCAAATCCAAACTAGGGATCCAACAATCTCCCCCTATTTGGGTGAGGTCACTATGAACAATAGAAAAAGGAAAATCACAAAGCATAAAAGATATCTGGAAGAATTTAAAACTATTCAGCAGATATTAACAATAGTGCCTTGTGAAGTACATAAAACAAATAACAGATCTAAGAAAAATATAGAAAGAAAAAATTTCAGCCTTTCTTGGAGTTCTTATTCTGTTCATCTGAGGCAGGTATGGTGAAGATAATTTCCCTTTTGGGATCTGCAGCTTCCAATTTTGTAATTTTCATGTAACTTGCTCCAAGGATTGTCACAGAGGAAGCTCTTGGTACAACTGCTTCTTGATGTAATGACATATAAACATCAGCATTAAAAAGATTATGTACCTGGTACCTTTCTAGTTCTTTCTTTCTGTAGGAGGACATGGTAGTATACTGCGAGGTGTATTGTCCTTCTTCCTTTGCTTTTCTGATCTGGGAAAGAGCTATTAATTCTTAAAATCTGGACATTCTGGTGTTGGGGTCCATTTCTAGATCACAAACTAGAGAAAGAGGCCTTTGAGGAGATGCTTTATCTGGTTGGTCATCTTCAGAAGTCTTGTGCTATCTGGTGTGCCTTTGATGTTGTTTCATGTTGTTGCTGCTAGAAACATGTTGTTGTATGCTGTAAGAAGGTTGGAATTGATGATAAGATGTAGATTTCTGAACTTGACCAACACTTCCAGAAGATCCTGCTGCAGGAGGAGGAGGAGGAGGACCTCTACTGAATTTGGGAGGTGGAGAGTATCTCCTGCTCTTCTTACTGGATTTAAGCTCATTCTTGGAATATCTCATCCAATTTGGGGTATCTGGAGTGAGTGTTATATTATGTAGGATGTAATATGGAACATCAGCAGAAGTGTTAGTCTTAGGAACAACCTTGGCTGGAGCAGTCTTCTTCTTTGCCTTTCTTTTCTTTTAACTTGTATTATTAGAGTCATCTGACTCATTATCATCATCTTGAGAAGAATTTTCTGGATTGTCATAAAGAACATCCAATTGCTTTAGCAAATCAACTGAGATTCCGAGAATCTGTGGTTGTGTTTGGCATGTTGGCTCTGCAGAACTTTCTGTAGCAGTCTGAATATTTTCTTCTTCTTCTTCCATATTAGCAAACAAAATATCATTAAAATCTGGCATTGGAGATTCACACCAGCCAAAGGTTGGTGGAGAGAAGTCCTTTTGCTCAGGAGCTGGCTCAATAATATCTTCAATAGCTGGACTTTCTGTAATCTCAGGAACTGCAAAACTTGCCTTTAGTTATTCTACAACTTCAGGACTTATTGGAGCAGTAAAAACTACAATAGCTTTAGAGTACTATACACCAAAACTTGGTAACACATTTCTGTACACTGAATCAAAAGAATGCAGTAAAGAATTTAAATTAACAGTGGGATTTATAATAAAATCACCAATAGTGGTTATTTCTGCAACTATATCAGCCATGTCAGTATCAGAATCAATTATATCTATTATTTCAGTTGAAGTATCTGCCTCTACTGAATCATCAATCATTTCAGAATCTGCTACTGCTGCCACTAGAGCTGTAGGAGGCACTGGAACTACTTCATTGAACATCTCCCCCTGACTGCGTTTAGAGGGTCTTGAAGCCAGTCCTCCAGAAGATGGAACAGAAAAGAGAGAAACAATCTAGTAGAGAGAGAAATGATGGAAGCAGAGAGAGGAGCAATAGCATTTACTATTAGTTGCTCAAGATTTGGAGAGATAAAAGCAAGAAGATCATTGGCAATGTCAGAGAAATTTAGGTAGAGATGTTCAGGAGCAGAGGTGGTGTAAGGGGTGTGATGTCCACAGTTTGAACACAAAGAAAATGCATGAGAGAAATCTGTATGGGTGTATTCTGGAAATGTGGAAGGAGGGTTGGATGGAATTTCAGTACTAGAAGTGGGAATGGTGGTAGTTGGTGTGGAGGTGGTTTCCTGAACTGGAGATGGAAGTGGTGAATGGTGTGGAGATGGTTGAGGAGGAGACAGAAAATTAAAAGTTGGTTGTGAGGAGGTGGATGGAATATCAGAAACATGAGGTGGAAGTGTAATGTCCTCATGAATTATAATGGGAGAATGTGGAGGTGATGGTTGTGGAAGAAGTGAAGAGGGTTATTGTTGTTGTGGAGGAGGAGGTGAAGGAATTCTGGTGGATGGAGGAATTTTTTCTTGAGGTGGTGGAGAGTCTATCACTACCCTGGTGTCCTCAGAAGTCTTGGAGGAAGAGGCCCTGGATGGTTTAGGGATGGTCCTCTCCCATCTGCCAAATAAGGCAGAGGTAATCCTCGTGGAGGCTTCGATGAATATTGGTTGGGAGACCAATAATTCTGGTGCCTTTTCCTTGAGGAAAATTCCTAAAATCCTCCCAAAGCACACATCTTTATTAGTATTTTTCTTCTTTATCAACTCAAACAGTATCTTTCCCCAGTTAACTGATTTCCTATTCACCAGAGCACGCATCACTAAGAACTTGTGTCAAGATATATAATCATGTGCTATATGTTTGCCCAGCAACACCTTACCAACGATATCTGCCAAAAAACTTATACTGAACAGATAAATTCTTTTTCAGAAGCTTATTGGGGCTTCCTTCAGAGTGACCTATCTTAGTCAACATATTTTCATATTCAGAATCATCAATTTCAATACCTTCTTCTCCACTTCCCAAATCAAAAATCTCAGTTAAAATTTCAGGAGTTCAGGTAACCTGATTTCCGCCGATGGTGACAATCATAGTATCTGCGTCAGGAGATGTTGACGTATATACCCATTCCCTGATTTCATTCGCTGGCAATTTGATTCTAGTAGTCATGAATTTCTTCAGTTTTTTTTCTTCACACGGCTGTAGGATGTCTATGAAAATCTGATCTGTGTGGTTGAAAGAATCAAAATCGATGTCGAAGCCAGTGTCGTATTTCATGCATGAAAGGGGGAGCGCCGGAATCGCCATTAATTTTCCTGCAAAAGCAAAAGAGAGAGAAAGACTAAGAGAACAGAAAGCACGGGATAGAGCACGAGAAAAACCTAGTTATAAGGTTTTTAGAATATAAAGCGTCGGGCTCTGTCCTGCGAAAAATAAAAAAATCTTCGTTCTCAGGTAGAAGAGGGAAAACTTTTCGTCGTTCTCAGGTCGACGAAAAATTTTCTGAAGCAAGATCGTCGATCTCCGCTAGACGAAAATAACTTCACGCAGAGAGTTCGTCAATCTCATATCGATGAAATATCTCAAGAACAGTTCTCAAATGGTCGATCTCCGTTCGACGAAATGTGATCAATTCTTCGACCTTGGACCAAAATCAAATTAAACTTCTCCATTAATCATACTTAGCTGATTCAGAAAGAACAGATGTTTCTTCTCATCTAAAGGTTTAGTGAAGATATCTGCTCTTTACAAATCAGTAGAGAAAAAGACAAGATTAATTTTCTTTTTGTCCACACAGTCTCTAATGAAAAGATGACTTATCTCTATATGCTTAGTTCTACTATGCAGTACTGGATTTTGTGTAATTGAAATTGCACTAGTATTATCTCAAATTATAGTTGAATTATTTAAGTTGAGACCATAATCTAGAAGTTGGTTGTGAATCCACAATATTTTTGAACAACCACTGCCAGCTACAATGTAGTCAGCTTCTGCAGTTGAATTTGACACAGATGAGTGTTTCTTGCAAAACCTGGACACAAGCCTATCTCCAAGGAACTGTCATGTTCCTGAAGTGATTTTTCTATCCACTCTGCATCTAGCATAGTCAGAATCAGAAAATCCAGTTAAGTCAAATTCTGACTCTGTTGGATAAAAGAGTCATAGATCTGGGCAACCCTTTATATATCTTAAAATTCTTTTAAGGAAAATAAGGTGAGATTCTTTAGGGTTCACCTGGAACTTAGCACAAAGGCATGTAACAAATATAATATCTGGCCTACTAGCTGTGAGATACAACAAGGACCCAATAATAGCCCTATATGTTTTCTGATCAACTGGCTTACCCTGTTCATCAGTGTAATACCCCAGATTTTAAGAGAGAGTCGATTTGCATTTCTCGCCAATTTTGGTTTCTGGCAGGGGGCACACGGCCCGGGACATGGGCATGTCCCGAGACGTGTCAGGCTGGAGTCGACGACTTGGTCGCGTAGTCGACACTTTGCGCTCGGCGAAGTGTCGAGACAGGGCACACGGCCTGCGACACGGGCGTGTCGCAGGGCGTGTCAAGCCCGTGTCGACACTCGGCCTGGGGTGTCGACATTTTCGCTCGATAATGTATCGAGACAAGGCACACAGCCTAGGACACGGGCGTGTCCAAGGCCCTGTGGGTCAGTCGACGAACTTCAGTCGACGATGCTCACTCGACAAGTGTCGAGTGTCCAGTGTTGAGACTGGGGGCACACAGCCTGTGACACGGGCGTGTCACAGGGTGTGTCCCGCTTGGTCGATGATCTTCGATCGACGTTTTTCCGCGGTGTCGACACAAAGGCTATCGATAAGTGTCGAGACTTTACACACGGCTTGGGACACGGACGTGTCCCAGGCCGTGTCCTTCTCGGGTTATTTTCAGGGTTGTGTCGATGGAGGCACACGACCAACCATACGGCCGTGTCAGTTGGGACACAGGCGTGTCGGGTCAAACACGGGCGTGTCGAATGCCCGTGTGCTCTTCCAGGCACGTCTATTTGTGACGGCGAATGGGGGACAAGGCCCTGGACACAGGCGTGTACCAGGCCGTGTTTGGCCCAGGTATTTTATTTTTCAGACGGATCGTGGCCATTCTTTCCCTTATCTTGGGATCTGATGGTCCAGAACTGCCCTTGGGGAGTTAAGTCCGAGAATAGGATTGGAAACCCTCATTCTTCTTCAAGCTTTTCTCTTACTAAATTCTAGAGAGAAGGGAGAGCAAGGAAGAAGGTGAAGGAGGGTTTGGGCTGTAGGAGAAGCTTCGATGCTCCAAATCGCGAGCCGAGTCCAGATCCGTGGAGGCTAGATCGTTGCGAAGGTTTTCATCCGGCTATTTTGCCATGGTAAGGAAGAGGAGTCGGAAGGTAACGACACTTCTCCTCTCGGTTTTAGGATGCATGTCTTTAGCATCTTTTCTTTCTAGTTTTTGGGCACCAAACTCTCAAATAAGAGGGGTTTTGGGTTGCCAAGGTACAAGAGGAACCTCCGGGTTGATTGAGTCCATCCCCGTCATGTTTTGCATTAGAGATCCTCTCCGTTAGTGGATTAGGCATGGTGGGTGAACTCGTAGTCGCGACCGTTAGTCCGACTCGATGATGTTACATACGAACGATAAGGATTCGTAGAGATTCCATTGCGGCAAGATGCCGTTTGTGATGTTGTGATGTTTTCCCCTTTTTCTCAAGTGAGTACGTATAGTCGGAACCTGACAAGGTTAGCTCCTCAATGACGGTAGATGGTTTCCTTGGTGGACAAGGTTAGCTCCGCATTATTGGTAGATGGTTTCCTTAGTGCACGGGAACACTGCAGTACAAATGAGGGACTAGGGTGGAATTGTTTTGGTTTGTGATGTGCCAAGGCGTGGCTAGGTCTCCGTGGTCGGCTGGCTATCCCGTGACATTCACGTCATGTGTGGAGAGTGTCCCGATGAGACTAGTCCCCTTCTGTTAGACTGACGAGAATGCTAAGCATGGGGGCAAGCCCGGTCAATGAGGTCATGTACGGGTGGGGTCCGGCAAGGCTTCTTAGAATCGGTCAGTTTGTGTTTGTTGGAATCCTGATATGAGACATCAGAGCTTGTAGGCAAGCCCGGGTCTAAGACCTTGAGCGGGTGGGGCCTTTGCAAGAGTTCCATGTGGCGGCCTGTGTGCCGTTGGGGGAAATTGAGTTAGCCCCCTTTGTTTGTGGCTTTTTGCCAATGGGGAAACAATGAGTACCCATGTGATGTGATGATGTGCTAGATGCATACGAGCTAGGGTGCCTTGGGTGAAGCCCGGGTTGTTGCATACATGTTGCATAAGTAGGCCCTTTTTATTACATGCTCAACCAGTAGAGAACATGTATGATGTGTGTGACATACAAGCCTGTTTCTGTTGTTTCTTTTCTTGCTTATGAATATTGCATACAAAGTGCTAACTTGCAGGTTGGAGGAGTACCACGGGGTCCGTTAGGGGCAGCCGGGAGGAGATGTGTTTGTTACACAGTTTGAGGTCAGCCTTTGTTGACCCACGTTACTAATAAATTTTATAGGGCAAGGATCGCATGCAGGAGCTAGCTCGCCGGCCAGAAAGGCCTAAGCCTCATGAAGTGCTTCTCTCTTTTGTAGTTCTACATATATGATGTTGTATGTTTGAGACTCATGTTGTCCGACTTGCATGCCGAGGTAGACTAGGGGTGCTATGCACTTTCTTAACTGTTGTACTATTTGAGTTTGGACACTTGTTGTAAGGCCATAAGGCCATTGTTATTACTCTTCTAGTAGTGGATAACTTCTTGTCTTGCTTGTGTTTTCGCTGTGTTGTGCAAAGAGTTTTGAGTGTGGGTAGTTGTATCATCTTATAATACTAAAGCTGTGGCATCCGTATGTTGTGGGGCCCCGGCCGGACCCATATTATACGGTCATTACAGGGGAGGTGTTACAATTTGGTATCAAAGCGAGGTTAGATTCAAGGTTAATGCGTAGAGAAGTTATCCACATAAGAGTAACGCGGGACCATGAGTGTCTTATTGTTTAAGTCTTGAGTTAAAGGTTGATCCCTTGTTTCTTATTTCTTGAAGAGTGCAAGCAACGAGGCGGGAACGTTGAGAGCAAGAGAAGAGCTTTCGGCGAGCAGTGCTACTGCTCCAGGTCTTTTGGGCACGGGTGTTAACCCGGCCGATTTCTGCCGCATACTTGCAGAAGCGATGGTGGCATCCCAAGCTGCAGCGGCAGCTCAGTAGCAACCCCTGCTACACCGGACACGGCGACGGCCGTGCCAGGCGGAGAGGCCAGGCGAGTGGAGCCTTTGGCGGAAAGGGTGGTTGTCGGACATGGGGGCAGGCACATGAAGTATTTCCTGAGCTTCCATCCCCCATCGTTCAAGGGAGTTGGTACGCCAATGGATGCGGAGGATTGGTGGGTTCGCATTCAAGAGCTTTTGAGGGCGGCAGAGATGCCAGAAGAAAAGAAATCTGAGTATGCGACGTTCATGTTGGAAGGAGACGCCAAGTTGTGGCGGGTGAGCCATAGCGGCCGCGAGTTCCCTGGACGCACCCCGTCAATGGAGGAGTTTGGGGATGCGTTTCTAAAGAGGTACATTCCAGTTTCTACACGGTTGGCCCTTCAGAGGCAGTTTCTGCACTTAATGCAGCGGGACAAGATGGTGGACGAGTATGTGCAGGAGTTCACCCATTTGGGTCGTTACGCGGGAACGACGATGGCAGATGATGTAGAGAGGGATAATCTCTTCTATCAGGGGCTGAGGGAGAACCTGAGGCAATCCCTCATTTCCATGAAGAGAGCTGGTTTTAATGAGTTGGTTGAGGCTGCCAGGATGTTGGAGAGTGATCTGGAGCGAACCCAGCATCGTAAGGGTTTCTCTCCCAAGCAAGGGGAAGGGAAGCCTTCCCAATCCCATGGAAAGTCTGAAGGGAGTAGGTGGAGGAATAAGCCTCACACATCCAGGTCTGGCGAGAAGAGCAAGTGGATGCCTGGAGGTTCTCACTCTAGGGGACCGCCGACGTGCTACAACTGCGGTAAGGTGGGGCACATAGCTCGTGTTTGTCCCCAAGGAGGAGCGGGGCAAGAGGCAAGGCAGGAGCAGACTGTGCACTCCGGCCCCAGTGCTGCGGAGAAAGGGAAGATGGCGGAGTCGAGCGCTTCTCGGTTCCAACCGGTGCAACTAAGGGCTTACAACCTTGGACAGCAAGAAGCGATCCGCCAAACCGATGTGGTGACAGGTATGAAGAAAATTTAAATTGAAATTTTGTGCTTCATACTTTTAGACCTTTTTTGTGTGATGACTATGTTGGAGGCTTCGTATTAGTTTCCGAATACCCCGCTAGGGTATTGTTCGATACGGGAGCATCGCACTCCTTTCTTGCGGAGAGCTTCATCCGGAGAATAGGAGTTGAGTCTTTCTCGGCGGACGCGGAGTTGAAAGTGCGCATGCCCAATGGGTCATCCATGACCACCGGGGCCAAAGGGCGCATCTGTTGGGAGCTGGACGGAGTTGACTTCGTTTTGGTAGCAGCGATTTTGCCATTGGTTGATTTCGATGTCATTTTGGGCATGGACTGGCTTGAAGAGCAGCGCGCCAGTATTGATTGCCTATCTAAGGTAGTGACCCTAAAGAGCAAAGGGCAGGCGGAGGTCAAATTTGAGGGCATTTGTGGAGTGGCCTATTCCCTGATTTCGGCAATACAATTGATGCAAGCGGTTAACCAGGGTGGTGTAGTGCTTGTAGTGTTATTGGAGGTTCGTCTCTCTCACCTATATATTGAGGAAGTGCCTGTAGTGGCAGAGTTCAAGGATGTGTTTCCGGATGAACTTCCTGGAGCGCCTCCTCGGCGGGAGATCGATTTCTCGATCGAGTTAGTGTCAGAGGCTAGGCCGGTGTCACGTTCTCCGTTTAGGATGGAACCAAAGGAGTTGGTCGAACTCAAAGTACAGCTACAGGAACTAATGGAGCAAGGGTATATTAGACCCAGTTCTTCACCGTGGAGCGCGTCAGTGCTGTTTGTAAAGAAGAAAGATGGTAGCATGCGGCTATACATAGAATACCGAGAGATGAATAAATTGACTGTCAAGAATAAGTATCTGATTCCTCGGATAGATGACTTGTTTGACCAATTGGTGGGGTCAGGGGTGTATTCAAAATTAGACTTGAATTCAGGCTATTATCAGCTGCGAATTCGGGATGAGGACATATCCAAGACTGCCTTTGGTACAATGTATGGACACTTTGAGTTTACGGTAATGCCGTTCGGGCTGACGAACGCACCATCTGTGTTCATGGATCTTATGAATCGAGTATTGCATGAATACTTGGATTCTTTTGTGGTTGTCTTCATCGATGACATCTTGGTGTATTCCAAATCTGAAGTGGAGCATGAGACCCACTTGAGAGTGGTCTTGCAAGTGTTGAGGGAGAATCAGTTGTATGCAAATTTCTCCAAGTGCGAGTTTCGGTTAGAGAAGGTGGCATTTTTGGGCCACGTGATTAGTGGGGATGGGGTGGCATTGGATCCAAAAAAAGTGGAGGCCATCAGAGATTGGCCAGTCTTGAGGACCGTGGCAGAAGTCCGAAGTTTTCTTAGACTAGCCGGGTACTATAGGAGATTCGTGGAAAATTTCTCGCGGATAGCTCTACCCCTCACCTCACTCACTCTTAAAGATCATAAGTTTTTGTGGACTCAAGAGTGCAGCCAAGCATTTGAGGCACTGAAGGAGAGACTAATGATGGCTCCAATCCTAAGTCTACCGCAAGGGACCGAGGGATTTCAGATCTTCAGTGACGCATCGGGATGCGGTTTGGGTTGCGTTTTGGTGCAACATGGCAAGGTGATAGCTTTTGGGTCTAGACAGCTGAAGCCTCATGAGAGGAATTACCCCGTCCATGACTTGGAGTTGGCAGCGGTACTTTTTGCGTTGAAAATATGGTGACATTATGTGTACGGTGCAAAGGTGGAGATCTTCACGGATCATAAAAGCTTAAGGTATCTCTTGGATCAAAAGGACTTGAACATGCGGCAATGCAGGTGGGTTTAGTTTCTTGGAGACTACGAGGTGGCGATTCAGTATACGTCAGGTAAAGCCAATGTGGTGGCGGATGCCTTGAGTAGAAAGTACTCGGGGCAAGGGAATTGGATCAAAGCTCATGATGAGCGGTTGGTTCGGGAATGGGAGTCCCTTGGTTTGGAATATGTTGCGAGAGGCGAGTCCAGCGTGGCTCGGTTGAACTGGACTGAAGTGCAGAACGACTTGACCGATCGCATTTGGGAAGCGACTCGGTTGGATGTGGAGTTTCAACCATTTGTGTTGGAGGCTCAAACGGGCGAGAGCAGCGCCTGGGAGATGATTGATGGGATTTTGAGGAAGGACGGAAGGGTTTGTATACCGCAGTTCGGCAAACTCCGTGAGGAGTTGATGTTTGAGGCTCACTTCACAAAGTACTCCATTCACCCGGGCAGTATAAAGATGTACTTGGATATGAAGAAATCCTTTTGGTGGCCGGGGCTGAAGCGGGACGTAGCTTTGTATGTGAATCATTGCCAGACTTGAGCCTTGGTGAAGGCCGAATGTCAGAAGCCGGCGGTTCCTGAAGCCCCTTCCAATCCCTGAGTGGAAATTTGATGACATCTCCATGGATTTTGTGCATGGTCTGCCTAGATCACAGCAGGGTAATGATGCTATTTGGGTGATCGTGGACCGCTTAACCAAGGTGGCCCACTTCATCCCAAATCGGAAAGAGGACAGCGTGGAGAAGCTGGTGGAGTTGTATGTTCGCAACATTGTACGACTGTATGGGATTCCTAAGAGTATAGTCAGTGATCGAGATGGACGGTTTACGTCCAAGGACTGGAGACTGGTTCAGAAGAACTTGGGCACGAAGCTAAAGTTCAGTACGACGTTCCATCCTTAACTGACGTGCAAACCAAAAGAACGAACTGTAATATGGAGGATATGCTGAGAATGTGCATTCTTGACTTCGGCAAGAGGTGGGAAGATCACCTCTTCATGGTGGAATTCGCGTACAATAATAGTTATCAAGCAAGCATAAAAATGGCGCCATATGAAGCTTTGTATGGGAGACGGTGTCGAACACCGATGTCTTGGGCAGAGGTGGGAGACACCAAAATTTTTGGAAAGGAGGCGGTGGTTGACACTTGTGAGTTGGTATGGACCATTCAAGAGCGTATGAAGGTGGCGTAAGACCGGCAAGCAAAATACTTTAATGCTCGTCACAGGAAGTTGGAGTTTGCGGTAGGTGATTGGGTCTATTTGAAGATCAAGCCGTTCAAGGGCGTCTCACGGATTTGCCGACTCAAGAAGTTGAGTCCAAGGTTTTTGGGGCCTTTTGAAGTGTTGAACGGGTGGGAGAAGCAGCCTATCGATTGGCGTTGTCCGCGGAGCTGAGTGGATTGCATGACATCTTCCATGTCTCCGCCTTGAGGAAAGCCTTGGTGGAGGCTAGTGTGGTGATCGAGCCGGCATCGGTGCCAATTGAGGAAGACTTGAGGACGCGAGTCCATCCAATCGCTATAGAGGATTCGGAGTCTCGACAGTTGCGGAATAAAGAGGTTAAAGTCGTGAGAGTCTGATGGGACAACTGCGGTCGTGAGGAGCAATCTTGGGAACGAGAGCAAGCCATGCTAGAAGAGTATCCAGAACTCTTCATTTCAGGTACCATTTAAGCGTGTTCCCTTTTGTTTTGTAATTTCGGGTCGAAATTCTGTTAAGGGGGGAGAGTTGTAACACCCCATATTTTGAGAGAGGGTCGATTTGCGTTTCTGGCCAATTTTGGTTTCTGGCAGGGAGCACAGGGCCCGGGACACAGGCGTATCCCAGGCCGTGTTAGGCTGGAGTCAACGACTTGGCCGCGTAGTCGACACTTTGCGCTCGGCGAAATGTCGAGATAGGGCACACGGCCTGCGACACGGCGTGTCGCAGGGCGTGTCGAGCACGTGTCGACACTCGGCCCGGGGTGTCGACATTTTCGCTCGACAATGTGTCGAGACAAGGCACACGGCCTAGGACACGGGCGTGTCCAAGGCCGTGTGGGTCGGTCGACGAACTTCAGTCGACGATGCTCACTCGACGAGTGTCGAGTGTCGAGTGTCGAGTGTCGAGACTGGGGAACACAGCCTGTGATATGGGCGTGTCCCGCTTGGTCGACGATCTTTGCTCGACGTTTTTTCCGCGGCGTCGACACAAAGGATGTCGACGAGTGTCGAGACTTCGCACACGGCGTGGGACACAGGCGTGTCCCAGGCCGTGTCCTTCTCGGGTTGTTTTCGGGGCTGTGTCGATGGAGGCACACGCCGACCACACGGCCGTGTCAGTTGGGACACGGGCGTGTCGGGTCAAACACGGGCATGTCGAATGCCCGTGTGCTGTTCCAGGCGCGTCGATTTGTGACGACGAATGGGGGACACGGCCCTTGACACGGGCGTGTGGCAGGCCGTGTTCGGCCCAGGTATTTTATTTTTCAGACGGATCGTGGCCATTCTTTCCCTTATCTTGGGATCTGATGGTCCAGAACTGCCCTTGGGGAGTTAAGTCTGATAATAGGGTTGGAAACCCTCATTCTTCTTCAAGCTTTTCTCTTACCAAATTCTAGAGAGAAGGGAGAGCAAGGAAGAAGGTGAAGGAGGGTTTGGGCTGTAGGAGAAGCTTCAGTGCTCCAAATCGCGAGCTGAGTCCAGATCCGTGGAGGCTAGATCATTGCGAAGGTTTTCATCCGGCTATTTTGCCATGGCAAGGAAGAGGAGTCGGAAGGTAAGGACACTTCTCTTCTCAGTTTTAGGATGCATGTATTTAGCATCTTTTCTTTCTAGTTTTTGGGCACCAAACTCTCAAATGAGAGGGGTTTTGGGTTGCCAAGGTCAAGAGGAACCACCGGGTTGATTGAGTCCGTCCCCGGCATGTTTTGCATTAGAGATCCGCTCCGTTAGTGGATTAGGCATGGTGGGTGAAGCCGTAGTCGCGACCGTTAGTCCGACTCGGTGATGTTGCATACGAACGTTAAGGATTCGTAGAGATTCCGTTGCGGCAAGATGTCGTTTGTGATGTTGTGATGTTTTCCCCTTTTTCTCAAGTGAGTACGTGTAGTCGGAACCGGACAAGGTTAGCTCCTCAATGGCAGTAGATGGTTTCCTTGGTGGACAAGGTTAGCTCCGCATTGTTGGTAGATGGTTTCCTTGGTGCGCGGGAACGCTGCAATACAAATGAGGGACTAGGGTTGAATTGTATTGGTTTGTGATGTGCCAAGGCGTGGCTAGGTCTCCGTGGTCGGCTGGCTATCCCGTGATGTTCACGTCATGTGTAGAGAGTGCTCCGGCGAGACTAGTCCCTTTCTGTGAGACTGACGAGAATGCCAAGCATGGGGGCAAGCCCGGGCAATGAGGCCATGAGCGGGTGGGGTCCGACAAGGATTCTTAGAATCGGTCAGTTTGTGTTTGTTGGAATCCTGACATGAGACGTCAGAGCTTATAGGCAAGCCCGGGTCTAATACCTTGAGCCGGTGGGGCCTTTGCAAGAGTTCCATGTGGAGGCATGTGTGCCGTTGGGGGAAATTTAGTTAGCCCCCTTTGTTTGTGGCTTTTTGCCAATGGGGAAACGATGAGTACCCATGTGATGTGATGATGTGCTAGATGCATACGAGCTAAGGTGCCTTGGGTGAAGCTCGGGTTGTTGCATACATGTTGCATAAGTAGGACCTTTTTATTATATGCTCAACCAGTAGAGAACATGTATGATGTGTGTGACATCCAAGCCTGTTTCTGTAGTTTCTTTTCTTGCTTATGAATATTGCATACAAAGTGCTAACTTGCAAGTTGGAGGAGTACCCCGGGGTCCGTTAGGGGCGGCCGGAAGGAGATGTGTTTGTTACACAGTTTGAGGTCATCCTTTGCTGACCCACGTTACTAATAAATTTTATAGGGCAAGGATCGCATGCAGGAGCTAGCTCGCCGGCCAGAAAGGCCTAAGCCTTATGAAGTGCTTCTCTCTTTTGTAGTTCTACATATATGATGTTGTATGTTTGAGACTCATGTTTTCCGGCTTGAATGACGAGGTAGAGTAGGGGTGCTATGCACTTTCTTGACTATTGTACTATTTGAGTTTGGACACTTGTTGTAAGGCCATAAGGCCATTGTTATTACTCTTCTAGTAGTGGATAACTTCGTGTCTTGCTTGTGTTTCCGTTGTGTTGTGCAAAGCGTTTTGAGTGTAGGTAGTTATATCATCTTATAATACTAAAGCTGTGGCGTCCGTATGTTGTGGGGCCTCGGCGAGACCCATATTATATGGTCATTACAGGGGAGGTGTTACAATCAGAATCAATCAAAGCATTGGAAGCCATGGGTGTTTTTATTGCTGAGGCATCAGACATCCCAAATCTTTTAACTAGCTCCCTAGCATATTTTGATTGGGATATGAAAATTCCATCAGGAGATTGCTTCACTTGAAGACCAAGGAATTAAGAAATCTCAGCCATACTACTCATTTCAAACTTGGAATGCATCAAGTCAGAAAACCTTTTGCATAGTTTGGAATCAGGAGAGCCAAAAATAATGTCATCTACATATATATGTACTAACAATATTTTATCTTTATGATGCCTAATGAATAAAGTCCTATCCACAATGCCCCTAGTGAACTTATGCTCTAAAATAAAGCTAGCTAGGGTCTCATACCATGCTCTTGGATCTTGCTTTAAACCATAGAGAGCTTTATACAATTTGAAAACATAAGAGGGGCGAGTTAGAGAGATAAAACCTAGTGGTTATTCCACATATACTTCCTCTTTGAGTTCACCATTGATAAAGACATTTTTGACATCCATTTGGTAGATCTTGAACTTCTTGTAGGCTGCATAAGCAAGAAATATCCAGATAGCTTCCAGTCTTCCAACAGGTGCAAAGGTCTAATCATAGTCAATTCCTTCTTCTTGTTTATATCCTTATAGTACCAGCCTTGCTTTGTTTCTGATGATAGCTCCTTATGCATCCAATTTATTTCTAAAAACCCATTTAGTTCCAATGGCTGGGTAGTCTTTGGGTCTTGGAACTAAATCCCAAACTCTGCATCTCTCAAACTAATTGAGCGTCTCTTGCATTACAATATTCCAGTGTGGATCTTGGTCTGCATCTTTTATGGAATTTCATCCCGAAATTAAGTAAAGGTACAAAAATTACAAGTTACCTGAATGGAATAACTCGGGGTATTCTTCCAACATAGTTTGCTCTCGCTCCCAAGAAAGCTCCTCACGTCCGCAATTATCCCGACGGACTTTAACCATTCGGATATCCTTGTGGCGAAGTCGCTTGACTTCAACGTCATCTATACGTATAGGCTTGACCTTTGTTGTCAACTCGTAATCAACTAGCACTTGATCAACCGCAACTATCTGCGAAGGCTCTTGCACCGCCTTACGCAACACCGATACGTGGAACACATTGTGTAGCCCACTCAACTCTACCGACAGCTTCAATCTATACGCTGCTTCGCCAACACGCTCCAGGATCTCAAATGGTCCAAGGTATCTCGGACTCAGCTTCTTCAAGCGTCGAACCCGCGGGATACCCTTGAATGGCTTGATTTTTAAGTACACCCAGTCGCCAACATTGAACTCCACATTCCTATGTTTAGCGTTATAGTACTTTGACTGTATGTCCTGAGCAATATTCAACCGTTCTTGAATTGTCTGTATCACTGAAGTGACATTTTCCACTGCTTGACGTTTGTAAAGCTTCGACTCGCCCGTCTCCAACCAAGACAACGACATGCGACACTTTCTTCCATACAAGGCCTCAAAAGGCGTCATTCCAATACTCGCCTGAAAGCTGTTGTTATATGCTATCTCCAACATGTACATGTGATCTTCGCACTGCTTTCCAAAACCTAGGATGCACATGCGAAGCATGTCCTCCATTGTCCGGTTGACCCTCTCGGTTTGGCCATCCGTCTGTGGGTGAAAGGTTGTGCTGAACTTTAGCTTAGTTCCCAACAGACTATGCACCAACCTCCAGTCATTCGATGTGAAGCGTCCATTACGATCACTAACAATACTGCGGGGCACACCATGCAATCGTACAATATTCTCCACATAGAGTTTGGCTAACTTTTCCACCTGTTCTACCTTCCTGATCGGGATAAAGTGCGGCACCTTTGTCAACCTATGTATGACCACCCAAATGGCGTCGTTTCCCTTCTGCGTCTTCGGCAAACCATGCCCAAAATTCATAGATATGTCATCGAATTTCCATTCCGGGATAGGTAGGGACTTCACGAAACCTCCGGGCTTCTTGCATTCTGCTTTCACCAATGCACAATCCCGGCACTTGGCCACATAAAGTGCTACATCCTTCTTCAATCCTGGCCACCAGAATAATTTCTTCATGTCTCTATACATCTTCGTGCTTCCCTGGTGGATTGAGTACTTGGTATGATGAGCCTCACACATCAACCCCTCCCAAAGATTATCCGCACTAGGAACTCATAGGCGACCGTCCTTCCTTAGCAACCCATCCTCAATAGCAAACTGGGAATTTGACCCATCCAAAGATTCATCCAAGATCTGCTTCATGCTGTTATCCTGAACCAAAGCCCTCCGAACTCTATCAGCTAGGTCACACTGCACCTCTATCCAAAATAGTTCGACTCAGCACTAGACTGTTTGTAGACGCAAGATGCCTTCAAAGACTCCAACTCATGGACCAATCTCTCATCACGTACTGATAACTAGTTGGCCTGCGTAGGAGTCCTGCGACTCAACGCATCCGCCACTGCATTACCTTTCCCAGGCACATAATGTATCTTGAAGGTATAGTCCCCTAAGAATTCCATCCACCTCTGTTGCCTCTTGTTCAGATCCTTTTAATCTAACAGGTACTTCAAGCTCTTATGATCGGTGTAAATATCGACTTTTACACCGTACAGATAGTGCCTCCATAGCTTTAAAGCAATATCATGACCGTTAACTCCAAGTCATGGAGCTGATAATTTCTCTCGTGAGCCTTCAATTGTCGCGAACCGTAGGCTATCCCACTCTCATACTGTAGCAGAACACAGCCCAAACCACTGCCCGAAGCATCACTATAGGTTTCGAACCCTTCGGTTCCACTTGGGGAACATAAAATAGGCGTTGTGGTCAACCGCCTCTTCAACACTTCAAAATTCTGTTCGCACTCTGAAGACCACACAAACTTCTGATTCTTCCTAGTCAATGTCGTGAGTGGTAGAGCTATCCGCGAGAAGTTCTCTACAAAGCGCATGTAGTAGCCAGCAAACCCTAGAAAGCTCCGAACCTCTGCCACTGTAGTCAAAGCAGGCCACTCCCGTATCGCCACTATCTTTGTCGGATCCACAGCTATCCCTTGTCCACTAACAACATGACCAAGGAACGCTATCGAGGATAACCAGAACTCACACTTGGAGAAATTAGCATACAACTGGTTTCTCCTCAACGTCTCCAACACCATGTGCAGGTGATTGTGGAGATCCTCTTCACACTGCGAGTACACCAGGATATCGTCGATAAATACTATCACAAAATGGTCCAGTACTCTCTGAACGTCCTGTTCATCAGATCCATAAACACGGATGGCACATTGGTCAAACCAAACGGCATGACCGTGAACTCGTAATGCCCAAACCGCATACTGAATGCTGTCTTTGGGATGTCGCTCTCCCTTATCCTCAATTGGTAGTAACCGGACTTCAGATCTAACTTCGAATATACTGTTGACCCAACCAACTGATCAAATAGATCATCAATTCTCGGAATTGGATACTTATTCTTTTCTGTAATCTTGTTCAATTCCCGATAATCAATGCAAAGTCGCAAACTCCCATCTTTATTCTTGACGAAAAGGACCGGTGAGCTCCAAGGCGACAAACTTGGACGCACATAACCTTGTTCTAACAACTCTTGCAGTTGCACCTTCAACTCTGCCATCTCTTTTGGCGCTATCCGATAGGGGGAGCGTGACACAGGTTTGGCACCTGGTACCAGCTCAATAGTAAAGTCTATCTCCCATTGAGGAGGAGCTCTTGGGAGATCATCCGGGAACACATCAGGATACTCGGACACAACTGGGATACTATCCAGACTAGGCTTAGGCATCGAAGTCTACACTAGAGTGACAAACCGCTCTGCCCCAGACTGAACTGCCTTGAACACCTGAGGGGCAGACTTCAACGTCTTGCTCGACCCCTTTCACGCCCGCAAATTCCATACCACAACTACCTCCCAACTGACCTCCTTGCAACTACAATCAATGCATGCTTGCTGCTCCGAGAGCCAGCCCATAGCAAAGATCACATCGCACGCAACTACCAGCAATAGTGACGCTCGCAAGTCATCGACGTGACTCCCACGCCTTACCCTAATGCCACAAGCTCTATCTGCACGCATAGGGCACTCGTAGGCAGCAGTCCATCCAATTTGACCTTTGCCATCGAAGGAAGTACTCCGATGCGCGATAGAAACTCTTCGAACAGAAAGGATGTGAAACTTCCGCACCGAACAGTGCTCTCGCCAGACAATCGACAATCTAAACAACCCTAACACAATCAGTCATAGGCTAAAATGCGTAGGGAAATAAATATTTAAAGCTAACCTGCAATACATACCCGTCACCACGTCAAACTGCTTTGTGGCTTCTTGCTGGCTAAGGTTGTACACTTTTGGCTGGGTTGGGGCATAGTGCGATGCGGTTGCCTCCGACACATTGCCCTGCTCCTCGTAGATATCTCCAGATTTCTTCTCGGACTTCTGTCGTCCGCGCCAACAGTTTCGGGCAAAATGTCCTGGCTTCGCACAGTTAAAACATGTAATTGCCTTCCTCCCAATGGTTGTTGCTGTCTTAGCTTTCTTTATCTTCTGTGTGCCATTACGACAATCTTGGGCAAAGTGCCATTCTTGCCACAAGTATGACAGTTGTAAGTAACCTTGCCAGTCGATGATCTAACCCTATTTTTCAGCGTTCTGTGAGATGCAGCCCTCATAGGACTTGCAGAGTTCTATACCCTACTCACTGGTATCTGGTGAATTTTCCTCATATCTACTTCCAAAGATCTAGCCGACTCCACCAAGGCTCGGAATCCCAATAGTTTTGGTTCTTGCAGCAGAAATTGCAGTTCGTCACGCAGACCATTATAGAATCTATCAACTATAGACTGCTCGTTCTCCAACCCAAAGCATGGGTAGCGGCTTATCAAAAGAAATGCTTGCAAATACTCATCAATCGAGTGTGTACCCTGCACTAAGCACATGTTCAACGGCTGACCTGATGTCCTTCTAAATGTCACTTGATCCAACACACCACCCGACATTAAAGTCATCTCAGGGACAAAGGGTTGCACATTGCTTCCCTACTGTGCACTAGTCACAGTGAGCACCACTTCAACAATCCTTCTTATGGTTTCAAACGATGGAGGGGTCTCAAGCACGTCGCTGGGTGCACTATAATACTCAGAAACCAGATGTTCTGTCGGCTTCTCGCCACTCCCGGTCACCTATAGTCGTACAAAACACCAATAAGTGACCAAAAGAAATTGCAAAAAGCAATTATAGGACCACGCAGGTTCCTCAAACACGTGTATTTTTCATTCCTAAGTGGACATTCATGGGTTCTTTTTAATGTTATAACGATGACGCACACATGTGCTCACCACCACTTAAAAGAATTCGCGCACGAATTCATTTAAGGCTGACCGTAACCAGAAGTCTGATACCAAATTGTAACACCCCCATCCGTCGTATGGCATATAATAGAAGGTCCAGCTGGAACCCGATGCCATATACCACGGACAGACGGAAGGGTTACGTATTAATAACCAAACATTCCAATTAAGACTACTCGTCCTACACAGAGCATTCTAGCGGAAGCTTTTAAATAGTTGAAAGAACCCAAAACTTAAATCCATAATCATGAATGTCCACATCCACACAACAGGAATGAAAACCAAATACACTGAAAGGGTACACGGCCTTATGGCCTTACAAATATTCACTTAATAAGATAGTGTCTTACATACATCGGCTCGCAGGCCGGCCACACATGACAGAATAAAAACAACTATTCTTTACGGACTTCAAGGGCCAGCACAACAACATGGGCTCCAGCCCGCTAACTTGCACTCAGCTCCGCAACACCTGCAAGAACCATTCCACCGCACTGTGGCAAAGAATGCAACGGTTAGCAAAAGCCAACCAAATTATAACGACCCCGCCCATTACTCGGGACGGCGGTGCTCTTTCCCTGCATAACATTATCCCAGCTAAACAATAAAGTGCAATTACATGTCGCCACAGGTGCAGGCTCGCATGGCCAAACACCCCGTGTACTCAGGGCACATTAACGGTGAATCCTGACACTTCAGCATCTTCACCACCACCACCAAGATGGCAACCACGTGAGCATTTAGTCTTTCTGACCACTATCTAAGGCTCCCGACTATGCCAACGGCCAGTCCCCTTTTCGGGTCTCTTGCACCGAACCACATAGCCCAGGTCCGATTCCACTTGCCCGTTGCTCACAACGCGTAGTACACCTTAAGACGTACGCACAAGCCAAGCTTCTCTCGGATCCTACCATTTCCAAACAATCACATAACCCAGTTATGTTCAAGGCCGGTTCCCAGACCGCCAAGTTAGCAGAACAACGATTCCGCTCAGTTTTCCGGGTGTGCCTTGGAGTTAATCCCCAAGGATCCCTGTTGCAATATACCGCGTAGAAACCCGAAAACCCAAAGCACGGAGTCTTCTCTAGCAAAAATATCAAATGCAACATCACCGATCCAGACAATACACGTTCGGGTAGGCTTCACACGCAATGCCTATGCCTGTACTTCGATTCCAGACTCTATATGCAACACAAGGGGGACTATTCACATCAACTCCAAGGAACACCACGCACTCACCGCACACTCACGGGAGCGGGTTTCCCTATGCAAAAAGGAAGAGAGCTTCACATGCTCAAGTAGAGAATCATTACCCTTGTAGTACGCTTTGGCGCCATGGAAAAACTACACGGATGGAAATCTTCGCAACAAACTTTCCTCCACGGATCCGCTCTCAGATCTCAAAACGGTGCTCCGATGCTCCACCGGCGACCGGAATCCTCCTTCTTCTTCCTCCTCTCTCTAACTCCTTGGAAACAGAATGGTTTGGAGAAAGTTAAGAATTAACTCCCCCATTCCTGGCCTTAACAGAGCAGGAAACTGTCTGAACCATTGGATCTTACTTAAAGAAAATGAACGGCTCAGATCTACACAAAAATCCCCAGACCTGGGCCGAACACGGCCTCGCACACGGCCGTGTCCCAGGCTGTGTGCCTCGATCCAGGCACGATCGTCGAACATAGAGACTCACACGGGCTCAGACACGCCCGTGTCTCACTCGTCATGCCCGTGTCGGGTCCTCGACACGCCCGTGTCCGGGGGCGTGTCACATATAACCGCCACGCCAACCGACACGACCCTTGGAAACACGGGTACTGACACGGGTAGGCACACGCCCGTGTCAAATGACACGCCCATATCATTAAGCCGTGTTCCTTGCTGTGTCCTTCTCGGGATAAAAATCGGCCAAAACACCATGCCAGACACGGCCTTGGACATGCTCGTGCCCTAGGCCGTGTACCCCTATACAGGCACCAAAACCCCCTTTTTTTACGCGACCAAATCAAATACAATTTTCGGGGCATTACAAAGAGATTCAAACTCAATAACATGATCACTTCTGATCAATGCAACTGGAGTAGAGTACTCAATCCTTATGCTCTTAAGGAAGTCTGTAAGAACTTTAAAGTTATCTGACTTGTTTATCAAGAAGAACACCTAAGTGAACCTAGAGAAGTCATCTACAATAACTAAGGTATAAGATATCCCTCCTAAGCTCTGTACATCAATGGGTCCAAATAGATCCATATGTAGCAAGTACATAATCCTAGGTGAATCACTCTTATTAATAGATTTAAAGCTATTTTTGATTTGCTTGCCTAATTGACAAGCACTACAAAGGCTTTCCTTCTTATAGGGGCAAGAAGGCAATTCTCTAACAAGGTTATCCCTAGAGAGTTTAGTAATATTTTTAAGATTAACATGTCCTAATCTCTTATGTCATAATTCATTATTATTACTGATTTGATTAAATAAGCAAATTTCTGACCGAGCAGATTTAAAGTTTAGTCCAAAGATGTTTCCATGCCTAAACCAGTTAAGATAGTTATATTATCAGGTTATGTTTTAAACCACTCATATATGCAACTTTCTTGAAAGTGACAGCTCCAATCTTTACATTTCCATTACCTTCAGTCTGGCAACAGTTGGAGTAACCAAAAATCACCTTTGGACCAATCTTGGACTTGTAGTTTGTTAAATTGTCCTTGCTTCCTGTCATATGCTTTGAGCATCCACTATCCAGGTACGACTATTCCTCTGTTGTAGGATAGCCTTTTACTTGAAAAATAAAAATTAGGTGTTCTTGACCCAGGTAACCTTGGGTCCTTGATTCTTTACAAATTTAAAACTAGAAATATAGGAACATTCAGGTTGGTTTTTATATCCTAGGTGGTGAAATTTCCTAGGTGGAATTATCCATTGGTAAAATGGGTAAACAAATTCTTTTGATTTATTAAATGATCTAGAATAATTAAGGTTTCTGTTAATTTGAACTGGGATTGACGAATTCTGATAAGTTCGTCGAACTGAGTTCGATGAATAGGGATGAGTTCGTCGAACTCTGCTCAGAGAATGGAAATATTCATTCTCTATGCCCCAATATTGTCGATCTCGGCAAGAAGAACCATATTGGTTTCGTCAATCGTAGTCCGAAGAATAATTATAATAAAAATCTACGTTCGGAGTTCGTCGACTTGAGTTCGATGAACTGTACACATTTCGTCGATCTGAGTTCGGCGAAATCTGTTGAACAGTGTTATAATAAAGGTTTTTCTTGTTCTTCTTCTTTTTCTTAGATTTTTGTTTTAATTTAGTTGGTTTATTATTCTCTTCTGTCTTTTCTATACCCTTTTTAGATATGAATTTTATGGGGGTTGAAAGTCTATTTTTCTGAATTAAATGAGGTTGGCTTGATGAAGCACCCAAGCCCAGCTTGTCATTAAGCCTGGAATTAACAATGCTTGTGATGTCCATAAATTTGATGCTTCCCCCATTTAGGGATTCTTCAAATTGCTTAGCATCATTCAGTTTAATTTTTAGAGTATTAATCTCTTCAGAATCTACAACTAGTTTGTCTTTTAGTTCAATATTTTCTGATAACAGATTTTCTTGTTCAACTAGCTTATCTCTGAGAAGTTTGATTTTCTTCTTAGATTTCATTAGATCATTACATAATAATTTAAATTCAGTTTTGAAATGTTCAGAAGTGAAATTAAATGAGGATATTACCGGATCCTCTTCAGTTTCAAAATCTTCTGCTTCTGATTCTTTAGCTTCTGATGGGTTGCTTGATGCATTGATAGCCATCAAGCAAGCTTCTTTTGCTCTAGCTTCTTTTTCATCTTCACTGGAGCTAGAAGATGATGATTCTTCTGTTTCACTCCAAGTTTCTGCAACAAAACCTTTCTCCTTCCTCTTGTGTTTGCTGGAAGAGGGCTTGTTGTACTTCTTTCTGGAGTCCTTGTCTTTTCTTTTCTCCTTTTTCTGGTTCTCTGGACACTCAAGAAGAATGTCTCCAGTTTTTCTGCACCCAAAGTAGACAATCTCCTTAGTAGGAGTTTTGTCAAATCTTGGTCTGTCTTCATGCCTTGTTGACCTTCTTTTGATGTCTTTCCTAGCCATTTTGTAGAATCTTTTGGCCAACAAACTCATCAGCTCTTCATTTGCAGGTAGAGTCTCAGATTCTTCAGATGCCTTAAAGGCAATGCTTTGCTCTTTTCTTCCTGATGTAGAAGTCTTCAGCTCAGCTATTTCTCTGGTCTTAATAAGCTGCTCATAAGATTTGATCTTGCCTAGAAGAGCCTTAGTGGAAATTTCATTCAGACTTCTGGCCTCCTTGATTGGCCAAATCCTGGAATCCCATGAGCTAAGGGAAGTACATAAGGATTTTGTCATTTATCTCAGTTAGTGAGATATATTTGTCCAGATTCTTCAGCTTATTGATGATTAGGCTGAGTCTGTTGTACATATCAGCCACTGACTCAGATTCACCTTTCTTGAAATTTTCATATTGAGAGATTAGATGATATCTTCTGTCATTTCTCTCATCAGCTGATCCCGCAACCATTTGGTTTAGAGAGTCCCAAATGTCCTTTGTTGATGTGCATTCAATAACCTTTGAAAAAATGTCATCAGACATGGTTTGTGCAAGAATGTTCATGGATTTTGCATCAGCCATCTTCAACTTCTTCTGAGCATCTGTCCACTCAGGTGGTGGAACTGCTGAAGTACTTGTTGATGTAGAGGTAGAAGGAGTAAGGAGTCCTGTCAAGATAGAATTGTATATATCCTCATCAATAGAGTTCATATATAATCTAATTATTGTCTTTCAGATTGCAAACTTATTCAGATTGCAGACTGGAGGTCTGGTGATTGAATATTCTTTATTTTGTGCCATGATATAAGAAAGACACTAGAGATAATAAGATCTATCAAAGATCTTTTGGTTCGGGTGTTAGCCTGTGAAACTAAACAACCTTACCCTCGGATACCAATTTAAAGGTGATATCAGATATGCTCTGATACCAGTGAGGGATAGATCTACTTAACTCTAAAGGGGGGTGGTGAATAGAGTATTTTAAAGCTTTAATTAATTTTTACAGCGGATTAAAATATGTGATAAGTATAAGTATAAAGAGAGAAGAAAACAAAAACTATCATAACACATAGAAAATAAACAATATGGCAATCCAGCCGACACAAGAAATTTATAGTGATTCCCCTAAACTTGGGTACATCCACTCTTCTACTACCCAGGTAGGAATCCACTACAAGTTTTTGATCAGGTGCCCTGCCACCACAGGTTTTTGCTTAGGTGCCCTGTCATACAAGATCTATTTTTTCAAGGGAGATCTAACAACCCTTTTGAGTTTCTGATCAGGTGTCCAAAAACCAAACTAAGTCTTTTGATCAGGAGACTTAACTACCAATGGGTTAACTTTTGATTGGAGTTATAACCCTTTACATAGTGGGAAAAAGAAAATTGATGTTGTTCTTCTCTGTCAACAGTCTAAGAGAAGACTAGTGGATTTGATCTTGTCAAAGCTACCCTTGAGATGAAAAATAGTTTAGAAAGATGAGAGCTTTGTACAGGGTTTAGGTCTTCAATCTTTATAAGATCTTCAGAAGCTTTTTTGACTGATATTGAATAGTTTTCACTTGAAAAGCTCTGAAGCTGATGATTAAGAGCACTGTGAGATTCTATGTATGTCTATGTGTCTCAGTGAATTCTCTATGTCAAATCTCTATATGATCTTCTGAAAATAGACCTTTTATATTCCTTCCAGAAAATAGCATTTGAATTTGAATTCTATCCTTGAATTAATCCTGGAATCCTGGGACTTGAACGACTAGAATTTGTCTTTAATGTGTTTCTCCAATTGTCTCTATAAATAACTCAAGCAATTACTCTATGAAATCCATAACTAATGCTGCCAAGCAACGACTATATTCTTGAGAATATAAAGCATTAATTATCAGAGCATTTATAGGCATATAATAATAAATTCTGAAATCAAAATGAGAGAAATCGTCGAACTGATACTGAGAGAAGTCGTCGAACTGAGAATAGATTTCGTCGACCAGAACTCCAAGTTCATTGAGCTGAGAAAGAATTTCGTCGAGCTGAGATCAGAGAGAGCTGATCCTAGAAAGAAGACTGTGAAAGCTGAGCTCCAAGTTCGCCGACCTGAGATAGGATTTCGTCGACCAGAGAACTAGAGAGAAAAGGTAAGATCGTCGGCCTAAGCTCCAAATTCGTCGAGCTCAGCTCAAAGTAGGGACTCTGAGTTCGTCGAATAGCGATCGATGATCGTCAAGCTAAGTTCGAAGAATTTCGAATTAATTCTATGAACTCTTAAAGACTATGAAAGAAATTGTACCTAATCACCTAGAGGGGGGTGAATAGGTGACCTTAATCTTTTTAAACTTTAGGCAGAATTAATCACAGAATTCATAGAACTTTAAACAGCAAACACAGAATCAGTCACACACAGAGTACACACAGTTTTTATAGTGGTTCCCCAAGGTCTGGGCACATCCACTTTCCCCCTTCGCCTATCTAGTAGTGTACTAGATTCGGCCAAACTTCTTCACTACTCCTCAGATCCTCAGATCTTACAGCTTAGAACCCCAAACAGGTTCCTACAACTCAGAGTGATCCCACTCCTACAACTCAGGCACACAGCCCTACCACTCAGTCTTCACAAAGACCTACACTCAGCCTTCAACAAGGCCTACACTCATCCCTCAACAAGGCCTACACTCAAAGAAATGAATCTCCTATACTCAGGCACACAGGCCCTACCACTCAGCCTTTATAATTTCAGGCTTACAACTCAGATCCCTTAGGATCCTACAAGAAATTAAAATTACAAAGTATATACCCACAACTCAGAATGAGAGAGAAGAGTTGACTGGTTTCTTGATGAGCTCTTGGAAGAACTTTGCTGAGATCAACCTCCCTTGGCTTTCTTCAAAGCTTCTTGAATTAGAACATAGTAGGGTTGAAACTCTATGCAGATGATCTTCAAACACTGCTGACTTAAGAATCAGATCTCAATCTGAAACTTTCTTTACAGCCTGGTTCAACAGCTATCTTCTTAGAAGAAGCTCTCTCTCTCTCCAACTTCTTAGATCTTTTGATCACTTCAACTGATTGATGCAAATCATCTACAGATCCTTTTTCTTTTGAAGCAATAAGCCTTTATATAGGCTTTCTTCATGCTGACCGGCTGATCCGGTTTCTAGCAAACTTCTGACAGCTCTGATAGTTGCAGTAGACCGTCTGGAATGACAGCTGTCAAGTCATCCAGTCACTTCTTGAATTTTCTGTAACTGTCTGAAAGTGTCGAGATAGTCAGTCTTTAAGTGTCGACACAAATAGACCAAATGTCGACACAAGTAGACTAAGTGTCGACACTAGCCTTCATGGTGTCGACACAACTCCTTGTGTTGTAAAATCTGCTTCTCGATGCTGCTTCTTCAACATGTGTCGACACAGATCATGTGTGTCGACACAAGTCCTTCTTCTTCAATACTTAGTTGATTTTTGCTAAGTGTCGACACAACTCCTTTGTGTCTACACATCTTCTTATGTTGAAACTTGCAAAGTGTCGACACATCTTCTTGGTGTCGACACATGCCTTCTGTGTTGAACCTTTTGCTGAGTGTCGACACATCTCCTTTGTGTCGACACATTCTTCATGTGTTGAGACTTTTGCTGAGTGTCTACACATCTCCTTTATGTCGACACATTCTTCATGTGTTGAGAATTTTGCTGTGTGTCGACACATTCTTCATTATGTCGACACTTGTACTTAAACTCTGTTGAAGTTTGCTGAGTGTCGACACAGCCTCCTAGTGTCGACACTTGTACTTGAACTTTGTTGATGTTTTGCCGAGTGTCGACACAGCCTCCTAGTGTCGACACTTTTGATGTCGACAATGTTCCTCTGGGTGTCGACACTGCTTCTAAGTGTCAACACAGATTCTTTAGACAATTCTTCACTGAGTGTCGACACTGCATGTATGTGTCGACACTATCCTTCTGGTGTCGACACAATTACTCCAAGTGTCGACACAGCTTCTCTGGGTGTCGACACAAGCCTTCTTAAGTGTTGACATATTTCTTCTAGGTGTCGACACATGGAATTAGAAACTTTTAAGCTTTCCCTGCAATTACTTAACCTGCACACATCAACTCAAAAACACATCAAATACACCATGATGTATATCATTGAGTAGGGTGAGACTTCTTCAAATCTGGTACATTTTTTTCAATGTACCCAACAGACTGTCATTCTTCTAAGTCTGGATCTTTGATTTCTTCTGAGGGCTGGATCAATATCTGTCTAACCTAGTCAAACTGACCTAGACGTAGAACTAACAAAATGAACCTAGGCTATACATGAAGGTCAATAAACCTAATAGTGAACCTAGCCCAAATCCAAACTAGGGATCCAACAGGGATCCCCGCTAAAATTTCTAAGTCAAATCGACAAGACTCAGAGTGAGTACACGTGAGCCCGATCAGGCCGATTACGCGCATCAAAGACATAAGCCCTGAGAGCCCCCAAAGAGGAAGCCAAACACATTCCCACGTAATGTAGGGTCGCATAGGTGCGCCCGACTATCTCATAGGAATGCACAATCAGCACGTGCACATGCACGCGCACCATGCGCACATGCACGCGGCCAGCCAACACGGCCACGCCCCAGCAGGGATGTGCCCCCACATGTCTGCACCTCCCATGATCACGCCCCACGCTTCGCAAGCGCGCCACACCCACGCTCTGCACGGCCATGCCACTGACATGCCACACTCGCGCCACTCCTGCGTGTGCTCGCCGGTGGCAGCGGCCTTCACCACCAGCCACCACCGCTGTCTTCGTCCTCTTCCTCTGCCATCGGCCACCTCCGACCGATGCCGCCTCTGGCTGCCTCTGCCTCCGGACACCTTGCCTGGGCCGCCCGTATTGCATGGGGCACTCCCATTATTTTGGCAAAATTGGTGATCGGGTGATCGAAATGGAGCTATGTCATTCGCCAGCATAAATCACTCCCTTGCGCAATTACCTCTGTAACCCTCCAGAAACTATAAAAAAGCTCTCAGGTCTTCATTTTAGAAAAAGCAACTCCATAGGCAAGAGGGAGCTCTGAGATTTTCCGACGAGATTGTGGACTTACGCCGATACTCCACTCAGGAATTCTTCCGCTTCGTTTCTTGTGCTAAGGTTTCAAGAAGCTCCAAGTCACGTCAATCGCTTCTACATGAGCACTATCATCAAGGCCCGGGTTCAATGAGGGTGCTCCTTCCAACAACTCCGTTGACTTAGAGAATTTTAAGTTGGAACGCTCCCACCATAGTGCCGCGAGTTCAGCAACATTCTAAAACGGGAGCGATCCCATCGAGGCTCCGAGGACTTGGTCGTTTTCTGTACTTTGCACCTGTAACAGAGTAGTGGCCTATCGCCCTCCGAGATCAAATCAATCTTGATAAAACCTCGAGAAGCTAGTGGATTTTGGCTCAGCACAACTACAGCCACATGGTTTTTAACCCTTTTCGGGTTTTTCACATCAAAACACCTCTTATCGTTTGTTGTGGTTTGCTTCGACTATTTGTGCGCCTGGTCTGATTTCAAGCTAAGACGACTGGCCGTACCGAGGAATACCACGAGACCCATAATAATTAAGATTATAAACGCTTATATAATTTTGAAAAATATATTAAAGTTATAAACATATATATATATATACGATCATCTTCGAATTAGCTACGTCCCTGCTCGATGCTGTCGGGTAGCCTTCGACCGCATCTAGCCGGGCTTCTCCCGCATCCGCACGGGCTTCGCCCGTGCTTGATGCTCCGGGAAGCCTTCGGCTGCATAGAAGTGGGCTTCACTCGCTTCCACGCAATCCACTAACTCAGCACCGCACCCGCCCAGGAGCATTTTCGCACGGCCTAGACCCATGCTCGAAGCTCTCGGGAGGCCTTCGGCCGCATCGAGGCGGGTTTGCCCGCCTCCACACGGGCTTCACCTGTGCTTGGTGAGTCGTCGCGGGCTGCGCCCGCAACATATACATATGAGTACTCAAAATGACCGTAAAAGAAATTAAATAAAGATTACCATTTTTATTTTGTAAAACAATGTATGTTTTTACGTAAAAATATTAATTTCTCTCTCTCCTCTCTCTTTCTTTCTCTCTCCCTCTATTTCTCCATCTATCTAAAATTAGCCATGCTGACTCCCACCTCCCCGCCGCCCTCTCTCCCCCTCTCCTCTCTCTTTTTCTCTCACTATGATATATAGATGGTTGAGAATCATTGATAACTTTTGATCGTGTGATCCAAATAAAAATATCGATGTACTACAAGATATCTATATCGCTTTATATAATATAGATATATATTTGAAAAATATATTAACGTTATAAATATTTAAAAATATTGTTACGGGTCGCTCATCGCTCTTATAGTCCAGTTGAATTGAACCGTCTCAGCTCGAGAGTGAGTCGAGTGCAAGTCATGGTAAAGTTAGACAGTTGGCAAGAAGGCTTTTTAATGTGAAAAACTTGTAAAGTGTGAAAACCACATGACCGGTGCAGTGACAACCAAATTCTATTATATCTACGTGTGTTAAAAGTATTAGAATGCAAGAGGTTGGGTGAAATGTCACTGATCGTTATAAAGGGTGCAGAGAAGAGTAAGAAAGTGAACATCTTAGAGAGAAAAGGAAGATATTCCAAGATCAAAGGAAGATCATAAAGTTGCCTTTGATGGAAATCTTCTAAGGGGAAAGAGATCTTTGAATATCAAAGATCTTCGAAGATTTTTTGAGCGCCAACGGAGATCTCTGAAGAATCTTCAAAGAAGCTCTTTCAGACGCTGAAGGCAAGGTCCCCTAAAATTAGGGCTCTGAACTCCTTTAATAGCTTTGGCCATGGGTAGTCCAGTAACTTTGTACTTGCAACCACCATAACTGTTGGAACATACATTATTATATCTCTTAGGTTTGATAATATCAAATCCCAAGTTGTATTTGATCATACATATTTTGGATATAGTGTGCAGGTTTTCAGGCGTGAAGTTTTCAGAAAATGCAAAATTTTGTACTATCACTGGCGATATCCTGTGTAAGACCCCCCTCCCCCTTACCAAGGAGGGCTACCGGATCTTATGCCCAGAACCGCCGTCTTACGGTGGCACTAACTCACGGGTTAGTCGACACCGCAACACGCCGATTCTGCCGGCTAGTACGATCATAAACCTGTAGGCCAATATGAGAAATAAGAAGTAAAACTGTATATATAAAAATACCAGTCCACAAGCCACAGTATAATCATGAAAAAGAGATGAATAGTACAACATATAGTCCACAAATAAGTACAACTGAAAGAGTAAAAAGGGCTTATGCCCAATACATCAAATCTCTCTCTCTCACAAAATAGTAAATGCGGAAGCTATACTAGAACATCAAGACTCGTCCCACCTGAGGACGCACAGTAGTAGTGGTAGCCTGCTGAAGCGGTATCTGCTCCTCATGTCCTGCCTCCTCGACGTGCTGGTGCTCCATCTCCACGGGCTCCTAAAAATAGTTGGTCACCGACCATTAGTCAAAAAGACTAAGTCGTTTCCTCCACACCTCGCCCCGCAGCTCCTAGGCACCGAGCGGGAGGACGAAGCGGAGGACAACAAGGGGTAGCAAAATGGAAGCAGGTGACAATATCTATCTAAAGTGGTACTAAGTAATGAAATTCTACTCTAGCAATGCTAAGTACAGTACAAGTAGTAAGTAAGTAAGTACGGTGCAGTAAAGGAGAGTAAAGAACAGCAATACAAACAAGTAAATAAACTAAGCTACCACTAAGCTATCATCACAAGCGTACCCTAACTTATATAAATGCCCATACAATATATAAGTTAGGATTTCCAGGAAATTTAACTTATCATATAAAAGAGCCCATACTAATTTATATGATAAGGATCTATGAAGCGTATGACCTAATTATGAATGAATGATATGATGCAATTTTATGCGCAGGCAAGTGCAACTCACACACAACGACTCTGTGATCACAGACCTTTAGTTCCCACTTTTTGAGAGCTAGCATCACTCTCGGGTACCACCGCTGTGGCTACGGCAGCAGCGGAGCGGGCGTCTCCGCTTCTAGACCGGTATGCACACTACCAAGCCTTAGACCCCTCTCATACGCCTCTGTACACGTCCAAGGTGCACTCTAGAGTCTCGCGTACGTACTTTGCTGACAAACCCGTCAGTCTTGTTGGGTCGGATGTGTGTTATCGGGGGTCGTCCTCCAGACCGCAGTGTAAAACAACCCACTGGCCCCTCTAACTCCCACAACCGCCTGGTGCACCGTACTGCCATCGGTGTGACGAACGGCCAGTACCGCATGCCCCGCCACGATATTTATGCACATGCAAGTAATTCATACCGAGCCTTCCGCTCGCAGGACCAAAACCCGTCCTGAATCCCTCAAACCCAAACCCGGGTGAGAACGCACATTAGTGCCTTTATGTCAATTCCCTCCAACCCTAAACGGGTGAGCATATATCATGAAACTCTCCAACCCCAAACACGGGCGAGAAGGTACAACCATGTCCTAACCTATTAAGCTACTCTTGTCTACGGTTTATTATACTTAGAGATTTAAGGTTAATCCCAGGACTGCCCCCGGTATTCCCTGTGAAGGGCTCTCAAGGGCACTAGGAACTGTGTTGGGATTACGCCCAGCGTTCCCTTTCGCAAGGATACTTTTTTTAGTTGATGACTACCCATGTATCTCCCCAGCTCTCCTTATTGCTTAAGTATAACCCTAGTGACTTAAGGTGTTACCGGGTACCGACGGTCTTCCGCCGATCCCCCACTCCAGTTGATGACCAAGACTTGCACTTTTGATCCCTCACTAAGACAACTCTACCCACCAGGGTCACTCATGTTGAACTCTCTCTTATTTCTGCCGATAATCAATCCCCTGGTAATTCCCTAAGGCAAGACCTATTTGTGTTATATGCAGACCATGACCTATGTTTACCCTAGAAATGTGATCTTCCAAAACTTAAGGCATCTTGCCTCTAAATATTTATCCTAAGGTATTATGGACTAAGGGAACTACCCTAAGGATTCTCATAATTTTTCCTGGCCAAATGGTCATTTAATTAATTCTCTTAATTTAAATGCTCGGCCACTTTACACATGAAGTGATTTAATTAAGCATCCACTGACTTAGGGAATTTTTCCTGAGATGTATATTGACCAAATATTGCTGCCTTCAAAATTTCACAATTTTCCTTAAATTATTTATTGTCATTTTCTATTTAATTACAATCCCACATAAATTCCATTTTACACATGAAGTATAAGCATTACATATTCAAAAATTCCAGAAAATTTACAGAGCCTTTAAGACACTAAATTATGGCTATTGGCAGAGATTCATCCAAATTGAATGTAAGATGGCCTATGGGATTCCATTTTAAGGTATTTACCAAAATGCCATTGTACTAGTTTAACACAAGTAATGTATCCAATAAATTCTGAGAAATTCATGATAAACTAATAACAATATTTTATGACAGTAGAATAAATCCCAAATTTTTCAGAGGTATATATATATCATTTCAAGAATTATCATGATAAGGGTAAAATGGGAAATTTAGGGTATCTACTCCAAGGTTCTTCAAAACAGAGAAATCATAATTTTCCTAGGTCAAGTGTGATGTAATCTATGCCTTGGTAATGTTGTTTGGATTTGTTCTTGAATAAATCCTATTTTCCAATTTTTAATTCCAAAATAGCTATTTTATAAAGTAAATTCCAATAAATGGAATTTTGATTCCAAAAATTACATTATTAATTTGAAGAGTGCCATTTACCCTAATGAGCCACTATAAATAATTTCATAATCCTTGCATGCACCATTGGGCTAAATTCACCAAATTACATTTTTACTATTTGCACACCAAGCCTTAACATAGGCTATCACATGCAAGTGGATTCTCCCACATGCAGTGATCCCAAGGTGCTGAAAATTTTATCATGCACCAAGGGTGAACCCACTGACCCACCACCAAAATTTGGGGCCATGGGGAGGAGTAGAACTCCATATATGCCATTAATTTAAATTTTGATATTTTACCAAAAACTATAGGAAAATGTTTTCTAAAAATTCCTAAATTTTGGCAGGAGGTAAGTAAGCCCTAATAATGCATGTGCCCAAAATTTGGGATCATGGTGACTAATATTGAGACTAGGGCATCCAATATAATTTTTGACCTAGTCTAGGACCAGTCCTAGGAGAAAGGTCCTACAGGGCTGTACTCTACACCAAAATGTATGTTTAGGGTGGCATTTTAAAGGTAAGACCCTAGGCTACAATTTTCATTAAGGGCCTAAGCTCTGGAAATGCCTCTAAGAGGCCTAAAATTAACTTGCAAGAGGGCTGAATATATGTGACAGAAATGTTACTATTCATTTATTAATCCTGATTTATATTAAAATCGGCGCACGAATCTTAAAGCAAGAATGGACGGCATCGGGTTATCGTCTACCTCCAGCCAACGGCTGAGATCGAGCCGACCTGGAGCGATTTTGCCGGCGGTTTCCGGCCAGCTGAGGCGTCGCCACCTCCGGCCAATGGTGCCATCACCTTCACGGTGGTGGTGGCTATCATTTCCCGGCGATGGGGCGGCGGGAGACGGCGGCGACGGCGATCCCGAGCGGTTTCAGAAACTTAGGATTTTTGATTTTCTCACATGGCATCGGGCTCAATTGAGCCCGATCTCTCGCCTATTTGATCTAAGAGGCTAGTGCGGGTAGAGGTGAAGTGAAACGCACCATAATCGGGGCTTGGCTGCGGGTCAGGCGGCGGTTTGCCGTGGTGGTGGTGCGCCGGCGAGCTCCTCCCCGAAAGTTGCATTCTCCACCGTTCTCCATGTGTAAGTAGTCGAATTCCACTCCTCTGGACCTTCTGAAGCTAATGGAGGGGTCTGTTTGGACTGAGGTGGGCTATAAGTGGAGTTAACTCCAAGGTGAGCTCGGTTTGAGCTTTGGAGGCTTCACCCATGGTGCCATGTGGCTCTCAACTCTGGTATTCTGCTGGAAATGAAGAGGGGAGGTCAGCCACCTGGTTTTGGGCAGCCAAAACCAGCTGATGGGGTGGCCATGTGGCCATTATTCCCTTTATTCCTCTTTCTCTCTCCTCTTTTCCTAAAAATCTCAATTTTACCCCTTGCATGCATTCTCTCTCCAATATCAGGAGGGTAGGGGCTGTCATTAACCATTAAGGCTGGTCATGGGCCAATTTGGTGGGCTTGGTCCAAAGGAAAATTGCTTGGTCTTCATTTTCTCTCTTTAGGTCAATTTGTTGACCAAATTGACTTTTAGGGTTGACTGGTCAACTATGGTGGGTGGACTGACCCCACTTGGTGGAAATGGGTCTAGTGGCACCACCCAACTTGGTTTGGGTCAAGGGGGTGCCCCACTTAGGTTAATTAGGCCTATGGGTGTGGGTTTGACCAAATTAAGCCCAAGGTTGACCTTGGTCAACTGGGGTCAAAATGTTGACCCAGTGACATACCCTAGGGTCCACTTAGATTGTTTTTAGGGTTAGGGCAATGTGGTGGGGTCATGGTGTGGCTAGGGTCCTTAATTAGGCTAGTTTGACCTAGTTTGACTTGGTCCTATAGTGGGCTCCACATGGCCACCACCCACTATCTAGGGTCAAACCTAGTTGATCCCCTTAGGTCTCACCTCATGCCTAACCCAATCTAAGTTGAGGGGTCCAGAAGTAACATGGGATGTTACAAATTCCAATAAACAAGAAAATAATTTCGTCCCCGAAATTTAAGTTCGGGTCTACGGGGTTCTATTTGCAAGAATTATCAAGAATCTTAAAAGCATAACTTAAATGTACCTGATGCGAATAGCTCCGGGTGTTGCTCCAGCATCAGATCTCTCGGCTCCCAAGTGTGCTCCTCCCGTCCATGGTTGGACCACAGCACCTTCACAAGGGGAACCTTCTTCTTCCGCAACACTCGGATGGCTGTATCGTCAATCCGGATCGGCTCCAATCTCACTGACCTGTCAGGCTCTACCGGTCCGGCTGTAGTAGTGATGTGCTGCTCCGGCCGGAGGAGAGCTCTCCGTAAGGAAGAGACATGGAAGACGTCATGTAGTGCACCCAACTCCGGTGGCAGCTGCAGTCGGTAGGCTAGGGGGCCGATCCGCTCCAGGATCAGGTAGGGCCCCATGTATCGTGGACTGAGCTTCTTGTGCCTCCGCACCCGTGAAACACCGTGTACCGGACGTATCTTCAAGAATACCCTGTCTCCAACCTGGAACTCCACCTGCCGGTGCCGAGCATCATAATACTTTGCCTGCCTGCTCTGGGCCTCCAGTAGCCGATTCCTGATCAATCGAATCTGAGCCTCTGTGTCCTCTATATAATCGGATCCCAGAGCCCTGGTGTCCACATCCTGTACCCATGATAGCGGAGTCCGGCATCTCCTCCCATAAAGCGCCTCGTACGGAGCCATCCTGATGCTAGCCTGGTGGCTGTTATTATACGAGAACTCGATCAATGGTAGCAGCCTCTCCCAAGGCCTCCCCGTATCCAATATGCATAATCTGAGCAGGTCCTCCATGGTCCGGATGGTCCGCTCGGTCTGTCCGTCGGTCTGCGGGTGGAAGGCGGTGCTAAAGGTAAGCCGAGATCCCAAGTGAGCATGCACGGCCCTCCACTCGCTCGAAGTGAACCGACCATCACGGTCCGAAACAATAGTCCTGGGGATACCATGATATCTGATGTACTGCTCCACAAATAGTCTCACCAGAACTGCAACTGGGGCATCCTTCCGAACTGGAATAAACCGCGCGACTTTGGTCAATCTGTCCACTATAACCCATATAGAATCATGTCCGGAGTGGGAGCGAGGCAATCCGTGTACAAAGTCCATAGCAATGTCCTCGAACTTCCACTCTGGAACTGGCAGTGGCTGTAGTAAACCTCCTGGGCTCTTGCATTCCGCCTTCACACGCTGGCAGGTCTCGCAATGCGTCACAAAATCCGTGATCTCCCTCTTCATCCCGGGCCAATACATAGATCTCCGCAAATCTGCCCACATCTTGGTGATGCCGGGGTGCACTGAATATCTCGAGCAATGTGCCTCTCGGAGTATGTCATCTCGAATACTGCCCCTGCTGGTATGTAGATGCGCCCCGGAACCGAAGAAGATCATCCTGTAGTGTGTAGTCCTCGACCTTGCCCCTCTCTAGGGCACTGAAAATCGGCTGTAACGCAGCATCCAGCCTCTGATGTGCTCGGATGCGCTCCTGTATATCATCGCAGCTGATCACTGAGCTCAAATACTCTCTATATACCACTGGCTCGGTCTCGGACACCACGGTAATGTGCATGTCTTCCATCATCTGAAGCAGCTCTATGGACATCAATCGGGGCTCCGGTCCAGAAGTGCCGGCCCTCCTGCTCAAAGCATCCGCAACCGTGTTCGCTTTTCCCGGATGATAGTGGATCTTGTAATCATAATCACAGAGAAACTCCAGCCACCTCCTCTGTCTCAGGTTTAGGTCCTTCTGAGTATCGATATACTTGAGATTCTTGTGATCTGAAAAGATGTCACAATGAATCCCATATAAGTAATGCCTCCATATCTTCAGGGCGAAAACCACAGCCCCGAGCTCTAGATCATGTACTGGATAGTTATGCTCATGCTTCTTCAACTGTCTCGAAGCATAAGCGATAACGTGTCCATGCTGCATCAAGACTGCACCCATCCCCTGATAAGAGGCGTCCGTGTAAATCTGGAATCCTTCGCTCCCGGATGGAAGCGCAAGAATAGGGGATGAGATGAGCCGGTCCTTCAGCTCCTGAAAAGCCGTCTCACACCGCTCTGACCAAACAAAATCAGCATCCTTCTTCGTCAAGGACGTGAGGGGGAGTGCTATCCTTGAGAACCCCTCCACGAACTTGCGGTAATAGCCTGCTAGTCCCAAGAAACTGCGGATGTCAGATGCGGTCTTCGGCCGTGGCCAATCCCTCACCGTCTCTATCTTGGCTGGGTCCACTGCTAACCCAGCCCCGCTGATCGTGTGCCCCAGGAATGCCACCTCCTGCAACCAGAACTGGCACTTCGAAAATTTTGCGTACATCTGTGCCTCCCTCAACCTCTGCAGGACCTGTGCCAAGTGCTCAGTATGCTCCTCCCGAGTCCGAGAATAAATAAGGATGTCGTCGATGAATACTATCACGAAGCGATCCAAGAAAGGCTCGAAGACACGGTTCATCAGACTCATGAATGCGGCAGGAGCATTCGTGAGCCCAAAAGGCATCACCGTGAATTCGTATAGTCCATAGCGCGAACTGAAAGCCGTCTTCGGTATGTCTTCTTCCCTGATACGGAGCTGATAGTAGCCGGATCGCAGATCTAACTTGGAGAACCAGAATGCTCCCTGTAGTTGGTCAAATAACTCATCTATCCGAGGCAGAGGATAGGTGTTGCGGACCGTCAACCGGTTCAGCTCCCGGTAATCTATACACAATCGCAGTGATCCGTCCTTCTTTTCACAAATAGAACTGGCGCTCCCCATGGCGATGAACTAGGCCGTACAAATCCTGACTCGACTAGCTCCTGCAGTTGAGTTCTGAACTCTGCTAACTCTCTAGGAGCCATCCTGTAGGGTGCTCGGGACACCGGCTTCGCTCCCGGCACTAGCTGAATCCTGAAATCCAAGTCTCTAGCAGGCGGTAGCCCGGGCAATTTCTCCGGGAATACGTCGGAGAAATCCCGAACCACCGGAATATCTGAGATAGTCGCCTCTGTCCCCACCATCTCGAAGCAGACAATATAGACTTCTTCACCCTGCTCATGGGCCTTCACAGCCTGTATAGAAGATAATAGTAGGTGGCAGACAGGCTGGATACCTTCAACGATAACATGAGAGTCGCCATGTCTCAGCGTGATCCTCCTGGACGGACAATCTATCTGGGCATGGTTCCGGTGCAACCAGGCCATGCCCAAGATCAAGTCAAAGTCCTGCAGCTTCAGAATAGTCGCCGGCGCCTCAAAAGCCTTGCCGCCAATCTCGGCCTCCATGTCGCAATGTGCAGTAGTCCGCAGCTCCGACCCATCGGGTAGGCGTACCCTCATCTCTAGTCCAGGGAACCTCTCCACGCCTTCGAGTCCGTCGATGAAGGCCTCGGATACGAACGAGTGTGACGCACCCGTGTCGAAAAGAGTATGGGCAGGCTTGCCGCTGATCATGACTATGCCTGAGGTTTGTTTATGTGAAGGTTAATTGTTATCCTATGGTTCCAGGTACTATATATATATCATTGGAAAAATTAAGGAAACTCAAAATTAACTTCAAGTACCTGTAATGACCTCCTCGGGATTCCTCGGCTCTGTGAGGTCCAAGGCGTATATCTGCTCCTGCTCGCGCCTCCTGCCATGATATCCCCGGCCTCGGCCTCGTCCTCGGCCTCGTCCTCGGCCCTGCTGTACTGGGGCCACTGGAGGTGGAGGAGGAGGAGGGGGATGGAATCGGTGCGGGCACTCCGACCTGATGTGCCCAGGCTGGCGGCATCCGTAACAAACCACCTGTCGGTGGCCTCGGTCATCCTGTCTCCTCGGATCATGTATCTGTAGAGGTGGGGGAGCCAAAGCTGGAGGAGGCCCCTGCTCCTGCCTGAAGTTGGGACGACGACGTCCCCCACCCCTCCTGTATCCAATGGTCCTGCCCCTCTGAGAGCCCCTACTGCTCTCACCTGATGTCGATCCATCAAATGGTCTCTTCCCTCCGGCTCGCACCATCAGCTGGTCAGCCTCCAGCTTCTTCGCCATCTCGATGATCTGTCTGGATGTGCCATGAGAAATGAATAACAGAGCCTGCCTCAGATCATCCCTGAGGCCCCGGTAGAACCTCTTCGCATACCTCCTATCGTCGGTGTCCTGAATCCCCGCGAACCTGGCCAAGTGGGAGAACTCCCTCTGGTACTCTATCACAGATCTGGTCCCCTGCTTGAGGTTCAAAAACCTCTCCTCCAAAGCATCCCTGTCCGTAGTAGAGACGAAGTGCTCCAGGAACACATCGCCAAACTCCTCCCAAGAAATCTCTGACAACTCAAAGTCCGCATAAGTAGTCTCCCGGACTGACTTCCACCATCTCTTCGCGTGGGCCTCTAGCACGGAGGTGGCTAGAGGTACTGCCTGGCCGACTGGGCAGCTGATGCCCGCTAAGATCTCGTGTATGGCCTCCAGCCATTCTTCTGTCTTCACTGCATCCTCTGTCCCACGGTACGTCGGTGGGGACAGGCTCTTGAATGCACTCAGCCAGCTCGACCCCGGATTTGGCTGTGGAGCCGGGACTTGCTGGGCTCTAAAGGCATCCAAAATCGCCGTCAGGGTCTGCCCCATCTCCGTATGTAGGAATGGAGTGGCAGCTGGAGGGGGAGGAGCCACATTTTGCGGCGCTGCGACCTGTGGAGGTTGCATAAAGGTAAGGTTAAAGCAAAATTGGCCTATCAAATTGTACTTTGTGGACCATTTCTGTGACTTTTGTACATGGGCACACCACTGCTTCCGCTGCATAGTTTGTCCGCAAACTAATGCTGGGGCGGGGGTGGTCCCATGTTGTGGACTTCTTTCTCATATGATCGTTGTTCAAGTGATACCAGTTTGTAAGACCCCCCTCCCCCTTACCAAGGAGGGCTACCGGATCTTATGCCCAGAACCGCCGTCTTACGGTGGCACTAACTCACGGGTTAGTCGACACCGCAACACGCCGATTCTGCCGGCTAGTACGATCATAAACCTGTAGGCCAATATGAGAAATAAGAAGTAAAACTGTATATATAAAAATACCAGTCCACAAGCCACAGTATAATCATGAAAAAGAGATGAATAGTACAACATATAGTCCACAAATAAGTACAACTGAAAGAGTAAAAAGGGCTTATGCCCAGTACATCAAATCTCTCTCTCTCACAAAATAGTAAATGCGGAAGCTAAACTAGAACATCAAGACTCGTCCCACCTGAGGACGCACAGTAGTAGTGGTAGCCTGCTGAAGCGGTATCTGCTCCTCATGTCCTGCCTCCTCGACGTGCTGGTGCTCCATCTCCACGGGCTCCTAAAAATAGTTGGTCACCGACCATTAGTCAAAAAGACTAAGTCGTTTCCTCCACACCTCGCCCCGCAGCTCCTAGGCACCGAGCGGGAGGACGAAGCGGAGGACAACAAGGGGTAGCAAAATGGAAGCAGGTGACAATATCTATCTAAAGTGGTACTAAGTAATGAAATTCTACTCTAGCAATGCTAAGTACAGTACAAGTAGTAAGTAAGTAAGTACGGTGCAGTAAAGGAGAGTAAAGAAACAGCAATACAACAAGTAAATAAACTAAGCTACCACTAAGCTATCATCACAAGCGTACCCTAACTTATATAAATGCCCATACAAATATATAAGTTAGGATTTCCAGGAAATTTAACTTATCATATAAAAGAGCCCATACTAATTTATATGATAAGGATCTATGAAGCGTATGACCTAATTATGAATGAATGATATGATGCAATTTTTATGCGCAGGCAAGTGCAACTCACACACAACGACTCTGTGATCACAGACCTTTAGTTCCCACTTTTTGAGAGCTAGCATCACTCTCGGGTACCACCGCTGTGGCTACGGCAGCAGCGGAGCGGGCGTCTCCGCTTCTAGACCGGTATGCACACTACCAAGCCTTAGACCCCTCTCATACGCCTCTGTACACGTCCAAGGTGCACTCTAGAGTCTCGCGTACGTACTTTGCTGACAAACCCGTCAGTCTTGTTGGGTCGGATGTGTGTTATCGGGGGTCGTCCTCCAGACCGCAGTGTAAAACAACCCACTGGCCCCTCTAACTCCCACAACCGCCTGGTGCACCGTACTGCCATCGGTGTGACGAACGGCCAGTACCGCATGCCCCGCCACGATATTTATGCACATGCAAGTAATTCATACCGAGCCTTCCGCTCGCAGGACCAAAACCCGTCCTGAATCCCTCAAACCCAAACCGGGTGAGAACGCACATTAGTGCCTTTATGTCAATTCCCTCCAACCATAAACGGGTGAGCATATATCATGAAACTCTCCAACCCCAAACACGGGCGAGAAGGTACAACCATGTCCTAACCTATTAAGCTACTCTTGTCTACGGTTTATTATACTTAGAGATTTAAGGTTAATCCCAGGACTGCCCCCGGTATTCCCTGTGAAGGGCTCTCAAGGGGCACTAGGAACTGTGTTGGGATTACGCCCAGCGTTCCCTTTCGCAAGGATACTTATTTTAGTTGATGACTACCCATGTATCTCCCCAGCTCTCCTTATTGCTTAAGTATAACCCTAGTGACTTAAGGTGTTACCGGGTACCGACGGTCTTCCGCCGATCCCCCACTCCAGTTGATGACCAAGACTTGCACTTTTGATCCCTCACTAAGACAACTCTACCCACCAGGGTCACTCATGTTGAACTCTCTCTTATTTCTGCCGATAATCAATCCCCTGGTAATTCCCTAAGGCAAGACCTATTTGTGTTATATGCAGACCATGACCTATGTTTACCCTAGAAATGTGATCTTCCAAAACTTAAGGCATCTTGCCTCTAAATATTTATCCTAAGGTATTATGGACTAAGGGAACTACCCTAAGGATTCTCATAATTTTTCCTGGCCAAATGGTCATTTAATTAATTCTCTTAATTTAAATGCTCGGCCACTTTACACATGAAGTGATTTAATTAAGCATCCACTGACTTAGGGAATTTTTCCTGAGATGTATATTGACCAAATATTGCTGCCTTCAAAATTTCACAATTTTCCTTAAATTATTTATTGTCATTTTCTATTTAATTACAATCCCACATAAATTCCATTTTACACATGAAGTATAAGCATTACATATTCAAAAATTCCAGAAAATTTACAGAGCCTTTAAGACACTAAATTATGGCTATTGGCAGAGATTCATCCAAATTGAATGTAAGATGGCCTATGGGATTCCATTTTAAGGTATTTACCAAAATGCCATTGTACTAGTTTAACACAAGTAATGTATCCAATAAATTCTGAGAAATTCATGATAAACTAATAACAATATTTTATGACAGTAGAATAAATCCCAAATTTTTCAGAGGTATATATATATCATTTCAAGAATTATCATGATAAGGGTAAAATGGGAAATTTTAGGGTATCTACTCCAAGGTTCTTCAAAACAGAGAAATCATAATTTTCCTAGGTCAAGTGTGATGTAATCTATGCCTTGGTAATGTTGTTTGGATTTGTTCTTGAATAAATCCTATTTTCCAATTTTAAATTCCAAAATAGCTATTTTATAAAGTAAATTCCAATAAATGGAATTTTGATTCCAAAAATTACATATTAATTTGAAGAGTGCCATTTACCCTAATAAGCCACTATAAATAATTCCATAATCCTTGCATGCATCCATTGGGCTAAATTCAGCAAATTACATTTTTACTATTTGCACACCAAGCCTTAACATGAGCTATCACATGCAAGTGGATTCTCCCACATGCAGAGATCCCAAGGTGCTGAAAATTTTATCATGCACCAAGGGTGAACCCACTGACCCACCACCAAAATTTGGGGCCATGGGGAGGAGTAGAACTCCATATATGCCATTAATTTAAATTTTGATATTTTACCAAAACTATAGGAAAATGTTTTCTAAAAATTCCTAAATTTTGGCAGGAGGTAAGTAAGCCCTAATAATGCATGTGCCCAAAATTTGGGATCATGGTGACTAATATTGAGACTAGGGCATCCAATATAATTTTTGACCTAGTCTAGGACCAGTCCTAGGAGAAAGGTCCTACAGGGCTGTACTCTACACCAAAATGTATGTTTAGGGTGGCATTTTAAAGGTAAGACCCTAGGCTACAATTTTCATTAAGGGCCTAAGCTCTGGAAATGCCTCTAAGAGGCCTAAAATTAACTTGCAAGAGGGCTGAATATATGTGACAGAAATATTACTATTCATTTATTAATCCTGATTTATATTAAAATCGGCGCACGAATCTTAAAGCAAGAATGGACGGCATCGGGTTATCGTCTACCTCCAGCCAACGGCTGAGATCGAGCCGACCTGGAGCGATTTTGCCGGCGGTTTCCGGCCAGCTGAGGCGTCGCCACCTCCGGCCAATGGTGCCATCACCTTCACGGTGGTGGTGGCTATCATTTCCCGGCGATGGGGCGGCGGGAGACGGCGGCGACGGCGATCCCGAGCGGTTTCAGAAACTTAGAATTTTTTTGATTTTCTCACATGGCATCGGGCTCAATTGAGCCCGATCTCTCGCCTATTTGATCTAAGAGGCTAGTGCGGGTAGAGGTGAAGTGAAACGCACCATAATCGGGGCTTGGCTGCGGGTCAGGCGGCGGTTTGCCGTGGTGGTGGTGCGCCGGCGAGCTCCTCCCCGAAAGTTGCATTCTCCACCGTTCTCCATGTGTAAGTAGTCGAATTCCACTCCTCTGGACCTTCTGAAGCTAATGGAGGGGTCTGTTTGGACTGAGGTGGGCTATAAGTGGAGTTAACTCCAAGGTGAGCTCGGTTTGAGCTTTGGAGGCTTCACCCATGGTGCCATGTGGCTCTCAACTCTGGTATTCTGCTGGAAATGAAGAGGGGAGGTCAGCCACCTGGTTTTGGGCAGCCAAAACCAGCTGATGGGGTGGCCATGTGGCCATTATTCCCTTTATTCCTCTTTCTCTCTCCTCTTTCCTAAAAATCTCAATTTTACCCCTTTGCATGCATTCTCTCTCCAATATCAGGAGGGTAGGGGCTGTCATTAACCACTAAGGCTGGTCATGGGCCAATTTGGTGGGCTTGGTCCAAAGGAAAATTGCTTGGTCTTCATTTCTCTCTTTAGGTCAATTTGTTGACCAAATTGACTTTTAGGGTTGACTGGTCAACTATGGTGGGTGGACTGACCCCACTTGGTGGAAATGGGTCTAGTGGCACCACCCAACTTGGTTTGGGTCAAGGGGGTGCCCCACTTAGGTTAATTAGGCCTATGGGTGTGGGTTTGACCAAATTAAGCCCAAGGTTGACCTTGGTCAACTGGGGTCAAAATGTTGACCCAGTGACATACCCTAGGGTCCACTTAGATTGTTTTAGGGTTAGGGCAATGTGGTGGGATCATGGTGTGGCTAGGGTCCTTAATTAGGCTAGTTTGACCTAGTTTGACTTGGTCCTATAGTGGGCTCCACATGGCTACCACCCACTATCTAGGGTCAAACCTAGTTGATCCCCTTAGGTCTCACCTCATGCCTAACCCAATCTAAGTTGAGGGGTCCAGAAGTAACATGGGATGTTACATCCTGTAAGGTTGCATTGAGTGCATATCGAATCACGTCGACTTTATGTCGACGAAGGCAAGTGAATTCGACATTGCATTGAGTAGAAATTGATGCATGCGTCAGGTTTATCTCGATGCATGTGAAATTGGAGTAAGGCGTCGAGTTCAAGCCGATGCAGGTCAGATGAAGTCAACGTATATGTCGAGTTCAATTCGTCGCATGTCATGTTCTTACTGGGAAGTCATATAAGAAATGACACCTTCACTGGCGGTAGCGGTAGTGTTTTTGGACAGGGTTGCCACCTTTCTTTTCATGCGTAGGACAGCCGGCAATAGCTTTTTAAATAATATAAAAGCGTGTATTTTGGTAGTGCTTGAACCCTAGAACATCTAGAGGAGGCTATATTATCGTCCCTGCTATAAAATCCACCATCCAAGGAGAAGAATTGTTTCCTTCTTTCAAAAACAACAGTGATCTCTGGAGAAGGAATACTAGAACGAGATTTTGAAGATGATCACATGTCGAAGCAAGGAGAATAAAGAGCACTAATCGCTCACCGCCTCTGGAGATATATTTTTGAGGGATAAAATTTTCTTTGAACTATTTTTCTCTACTCTCTTTCATTTTTATTGTGTTATATGTGGAGAAATCGACTTGGGAGGTCGTCAAATTCTTGGAGAAGTTCATGATAAATCGACATGAGAGGAAGTTAGATTCCTAGGAAGAATCTATAGAAATTGTTCTGGGAGGATGTCTAGATCTGAGAGATCTAGTGGGCCTGTCGATCTTCTTGGGAAGAAGGGAGAGATTCAACCGGTCCTAGAGGAGGGTCGGTATAGAAACCAAAAAAATTTTGATTTACCGCCTCTGATCTCCGACATCATAGAGATCTATATTAACATTTGTAAACACTAATTTTTATATTTAATGAAATTATTTTTAGTTGTTTGATCTTTAATTATATGTATTAACTGTGAAGTGTTTGATTTGATTCATGTTCATAAATTGATACATTCTCCAATAGCAAGAAACAGCCTTCGGTTGATATAGTTTT
>CM077158.1:51256336-51367996 GCA_039583875.1 Platanthera guangdongensis | reverse complement strand
AATGGCGCCCGTACTGAAGGATGTTCGTCTCGCTATTTGTCTTTTTCTTCTTCTCGTGAAAGCTATAATATCAGTAGTCTCGCCAAAGTATGTAGAGAACTTGGTGCCCGCGGGACGATCTCTGAACATATATATTTTTATTGCTTAATTTTTCATTGCTTTTTTAACACTCCTTTTAATTTATGCTATGCTATATATATATATTTTTCCCTGATTGCGATGGGTCGCGCCGATCGAGATTTAGGAGAGAGAAAAGTACATCGACTCTTCCCCTCCCCTCATGCTTAATTTATTCTTTTGTAAAGTCCCTTTCTGTTGCTGCCCCTGCTGTTTCTGTTGCTGCTGCTTCTACTGATATTGTTGATATTGTTGTTAATTCTGATGCTTCAGTATCTGAGGACATACATATGACAGAGGCATTTGAATTTGAGCCTGATGTTACTACTGATGTTATTTCTGTTACTGAACCTGTTGTATCTGAAAGTATTTTATCTGTATCTGCTGCTGCCCCAGTTACTGCTGTATCTACTGCTGCTGTACCTTCCATTTCTGAGAGTGTTACTTCTGAAAGTTTTGTATCTGTTGATGTAATCTCCTCTGCAAGTGTTGCTTCTATTCCTCCTTCTACTATTACTGCCACAACTGCTGTCACTACTATTACCTCTTCTCAATCCCAACAACAGATAGACTATCTGAAAAGGATTGATGCACTGTATGATGAACAAAGCTCAGAAAGTGATCAATATAGGACTGATTCAGATGACTCCTCTGCAACTATTGTAAGGAAAAGAAAGGCCAGAAGCAAGGCTATAAAAAGGGTTCCTCCAGCAAAAGTCAAAGATACCAATGATATTCCTTATTACATACTGCATAACTGTCCTATCACAGAACACTGGATGCAATACTCCAAGAATCAATTGAAGGCCATGAAGAAAAAGAGAAAGTATGAGAAAGGTTCCTCTCAGTTCCATCATCCTCCTCCTTCTCCTCCTGATGCAGGTGCAGGTGGTAGCTCTGTTGTTCAACCCTCTACCAGAAGCCAAACCCCTTATCAACCTCAAGGTAGATCCCAGTACAGGGGAACTCAATCCAGAGGCTACCAATCAAGGAGAGGAAACTATAGAGGAAACCAAAGAGAATTTCAAGTATACTCCAAAGGCTATTCCAGGCAACACCCTTATTCAAGGGAAGGACAAGCTTCCTCTGATACTACTTCAGGTCCCTTTTCCTACAAGCTTAAAGAGTTAGTCTCATCCAGAGCTCCTCTAGACAATCCCTCAAACAGATATGAGCCTCCAGTTTCTTTTGAGGATCCAGAGAACAATCCAACTTCATGGACAGCCAGGATGAAGGAATTAGCTGCTTTGGATCAAATTAAGAAAGCCAGAGAACAAGGCAAAGACACTTCCAATATTACTACTTTATAAGAACAAAGGAAAAAGGAACTTGAAAGATATGCTTCCAGCAAGTTCTTTGATTCTGAAAGCTACATGAAGCTGCATCCTGAAGCTGTAGTGCCCAGGCCTAAGCAACAAACCTCTTTAGGTGCAGCTGATGACAGGAGATCTAAAAAGGAAGCTCTCAATCCAAATAGAGAAATAGTACTTATAAAGAGCAAAGAAAAGGAGTAATTCTGTAAGGTGACAGTCATTTTGATTTCTGATCTATCTGTGATAATATATGTGTGATTCTGCAATGTCTTGTTTGTTATATTGTTGCTTTGTATATGTTTTTAATTTTCCAATATCTGTAAATAGTAATCCTAACCCAAATAAGGGGAGATTGTTGGAACACCATATTACTGATTTGGGTCAGGATCACTATGTCTCTTAGGAAACCTGTTTTGACCACATTGTATAGATCTAAAGGTCAAGTAGAATTGAGTGTAAGGGTTAGTAGTTAGGTTTGGAAGCTGCCCTCAAGACCAGGTTTTTCAGTTTCTGGAGACTAAGTCATTTCGTCGAGCTCAGTATGACGAATCGTCGAACTCCATTCGACGATCGTTGAGCTCACTTCGACGAGTTGTCGAACTCCATTCGACGATCTCTGAGATCAACTTCATCAAGTCGTCGAACTCCATTCGACGATCTTCGAGCTCAGTTCGACGATCTTGACTCCAGTTTGTTCCGCTATCTCTGAGCTCAGTTCGACGATAGTTGAGCTCAGATCGACGATCTCTGTTTCCGTCTAAGTCCAAATCTCTGAGCTCAGTTCAACGATAGTGGAGCTTAGTTCGACGTTTTTCTGAAGAGTTCAATGATTTTCAAGATTCAAATTCAGACAGTTAAGGAATTATTCTCAGCAATTAATTCAAAGATCTTGTAGCCGTTCTTAATTAATCTGGAGCAAGTTTCAAGGAATTATCAAGGAATGTTTTATTGGACTTTCCTCCAGAAGACAAAAGCAATTAAGGAAGTAATTAATGACATACTAACGACTATCTTAGACAATAGATCATTTCTATTCAGACAGATGGAATAAAAGATAGAATTATTCTCTGCAACAAAGATATAGAAGAAGAAAAAAGAATAACAAGAATCTCTCTCTGCAACAACAACTCTTACACAACAACAATCACACAAGAGAAAGAAAAAAGAGTTGCAGACATTCTCAGTCTCAAAGATTCATACAAGAACACCATCACCAAAGGAGATCAACAAACTGAAATCTTCAGATCTCTTTTGATTCAAGTGTTCAAAGGCCATCATCATTCAAGACTCCAGACACCTCACATTTCAGCTGTTGCTGAAATCATCATTTGCTGAAGATCAAATCATTTGAAGGCCTATCACCCTACTGCAAAGCTTCACTTCCTGAACAACTCAAGATCTTAAGGGGAGCTTTGACAACATCCACTATCTTCTCTCTGACTGTTGACAGAGAAGATCTTCTCATCCCTCTCTCACTCTCTGCTGTAAAGGGTTTTTCAAACTCCCTTCAAAAGTTTGTGTTTGGTTTTTGAGCACCTTATCAAAAGCTCATTGGTGGCAAGACACCTGATCAAAAAATCTGGTTTGGTTTTTGAGTACCTTATCAAAAGCTCATTGGTGCCCAGGACACCTGATCAACTCATCCTGCAGTGGATTCCTACCTAGGGTGGTAGAAGAGTGGATGTACCCAGATTGATTGGGGAACCACTATAGCTCTTTGTGTCTTTTGGTTGCTTGTGTTTCTTTTTGTTTTTGGTTGTGCTTTGTGATTGCTTTGTGATTATTCTGTGGTTAGATTTACTTTATATTATTTGCTTCCCTGTTCATATAAGAATACAACAACTATTGTAAAAGTTTTTAGCAAGCACCATACTCTATTCACCCCCCCCCCTCTAGAGTATATCAGATCTAACTTGCACTTTCAGAAGGCTCCTTTTCATACAGGGGGCCTACGAAGAAACAAGAGGTAAAACTCACCAAGTTTCCATTGTTGTATCGAGCCGGTGGTTTAATGGTCCTCTTCGATCTCCGAAGGGCCTGGCCATCACTGACCACCTCCGCTGTATCTTCTTCATCAGCTCCATTCTCTGGCAACCTTGAAGCAATGCTCCGCCTGCTTCCTAAACCAGAACCCTCCGCCCCAGAGCTTGAAATACTTGGAAATCCGGGTGATACCGATAGCTCCACCAGAAGATCCTTAGTAGCTTCCTCATGCACACCATCAGACCTACTCTCCTACAGCTCAACATAGCTACCTCCATACAACGTCAGTTCATCAAAGACAACGTCTCTTGAAACAACAAGCTTCTTCATCGCAGGATCCATACACTTCCATCCCTTCTTCCACTCATCATAGCCCATAAAGACAAGCTTCCTTGCCTCTGCATCAAGCTTGGTCCTCAGAGCATCCGAGAAGTATACGTAGCAGGTTGATCTAAACACCCAAAGGTGTTAAACACTGGACTTCTCCTTGAACATCAGCTCATGAGGAGACTTCATGTTGATCAGACTCAGAGACATCTGATTGATGACATAGGTTACGTAGGCCATTCCTTCCGCCCAAAAGGACCTCAGAATGCCTTTGCATGAATCCAACATTTATAGGTTTCCATCAAATGACAGATCTTTCTCTCTACTAGTCCTTGTTGTTATGGAGTATGCGCACAAGCAAGCTCCCTCCAAAAGCCTTACTTCTTGCAGAAGTTAGAGAACTCAGTTGAGATAAACTCACCTCTGTTGTCCGTTCTCAGCTTCTTGATCCACAGGCCAAGCGGGCGCTCCACCAGCTCCTTGAACTCCACAAACAACCAGAAAGCATCTGACTTCTCCTTCATGAAGTACACCCATGTGTACCTCATGAAAGTCCACCTAGTGTCAACTATCTTCACCTATGGGGGGGGGAATAGGTGACGTGCAGCGTTTTTGCGGAATTTAAATTGTACCTGCACACGAAAATAAAACAACACAGCATAACAGAGTACACAAGCTATTTATAGTGGTTCCCTGACTTGGGTACATCCACTTTCCCCCTTCGACCTATCTCCCAACCAGGGACGACTCGGTCACTTCTCCAACAGGATTGAAATCCAATCCTTGCACTATCGGAAGGAACCCTTCCACACGTAAGAGTCAACACTCCCACAACACGGGTTGCACCCAACCCTTACAACACGGAACCACCTTTCCTTTACAACAAAAATAAAATAGAATGTACAAAAGATACAAACTACGTTTGGAGACAAGGGTGTCCCTCTTTGTTGACGACGTGTTCTTGAAGTCCACAAAGAGTTCACAACCCTAGATCTCTCTTGGAGAGGATCTCCCCGGAACCGGCGGCGGCAAGATGGGCGGCGGCTAGGTTCACGGGATCGGCGGCAACAACGATGTGCGGCTGCAGTTCTTTAGAGATCCAAACTTCGTAGCGAAGCTACCTAGGTCTACCAACGATCACACAAGGATCAATCGTCTCGATCGGTTCGGATGGGGAAGATTTTCCCGATCTACAAATCGAGAGACAAGAGATCTCCGGTTAGACACGTGAGACGCTGAGATTAGCTAGGCTTCTGTCGCAGGAGGATCTGGGCGAAACCACTATCAACCGGCGAACAACTTGGCGCGAGCGGCGGCGGCGGCGGCGGAGCGGAAACGGCGATCTAGGTCACGTCGCGGCTCGCGTATTTCTTTTCTTCTTCGCTCGATTTTACTGTTCAAAAATACCCGTGTATTTATACACACGTATACTCCTAAATGACCGTTGTGGGTCCCACCTGAAGGAAACCCTAGTTCCGGTTCAGCACAGTCCCAGCGGTAGAATCCGGTCCAGCAGCTTCCAGAGAAATTGCCAAGTCAAAATCGGCGAGAATCGAAATGATTCTCGACGAATCGGCGAGAATCAGTTAGTGATTCTCGACGATTCGTCGAGAATCACTAGTGATTCTCGCCGAATCACTTGTTGATTCTCAACGAATGTTACTTGGCCATGATCTGCTTCGACGATGGGTTCGGCGAGAATCACTAGTGATTCTCGCCGAATCTTACTTGGCACCGTTTTGAGGTAGCCGGATAGAGTCGGCGAGAATCACTAATGATTCTCGCCGATTCGGCGAGAATCACTAGAATCACTTGGTGATTCTCGTCGAATTAGACTTAGACGAATTTTCGTCTTTCCACCCAAGAGCTGCTCCTTGACCCATCCTTGCTCCTTGTCTGCTCTTGCATAAACACGGCCCTGTACTTGAAAGTAAGTGCACTCCAATAGAGAGAGTACACGTAGGCCAACACACTGATCTGCCCAACGAGGGATTACGTCGTGCAAACTCGTGTATATTGACCTACTGCACCCTGACATTGGTGTGCACTTAGCGTGGAATAACTGCAAGCACAACTTGAGAGGTTTCATCAAATACATTGTGAATTCATCTTAGCTTGACTGGTGGCTTCCTCAAATCCAGGTAATTGTGGATACAATACCCAACAATCTCCCCCTATTTGACGAAGCCAAAACCCTACTAGCTAAGATGAATAACACCAACCAGATAATATAAACAACATTCAGAATTTAAATATGCAGCACAAGAGAATATAGGCAGACAAATCAAGACTTGAGTCATTCATAAATTCAAATGCATATATATATATGTATATATACATAATCTCAAGATTGTTCATATAATAACAATAACCATTAATTGTTCTTAAGAGAGAATGACAATTGTTCTTAAGAGAGAATGACAAGCTATAAAGTTTTGACTATTTTTCCTTGACTAAGTCATCCTTGAGTTTTTGCGCCAAATACTTCTTTCTTTGCCTCTCCATATACTCTTTGGGCTTCGGATAATATCTGGTAGGAGGAGCTTTATCTGCCGCCGTGTTGGTCCTGAAGAAGATGTTTCGTTTCGCTTCATACGTCTTGTGCATTTCCCACTCATACTGGCTGTATACTTCGTTTCGATTGATTTCTCCTTTTTCTTGTAGCCAGAAGGTGTCCAAGATGATATTCTTTGAAACTGGACTCCACTTTTCGTTTCTTACTTCCTCCTCACTCAGTCGAATTCTCTTTTCAGCTTGTGTCTCCTTGGAGGTCCCTTCTTGAGCTTTTCTCTTGCCCCTGGCTTTTGCTAGGGCCTCTTGGTCAAACATGCTCATCAGTTTTGCTTTAGAAATAGCCCTAGCATCAGCATCACTCATGGGAACATCTACAGCACTTACTCCCTCAGCAACACTTACTCCCGCAGCAGCCGTAGAAGTCTCAGGAGCATGAATACCCGCAGGATTCAAATCGACGCCTAACGCCTGTTGGAGCATCCACCAGCAGCTGTCATAGACATATTTGTTTGACTGTTCGAAGTTGTTGATCATGACTTCCCGAAGCTCAGCCATCTTAGCTATGTATTCCTTCTCCCCCTTTTTGGCTTCGACTGCGATGGAGTTTGCATAGGAGTGCAGTGAGTCATCAATATGCGTTGTAGTCCTGGAGAATTCAGTGACCAATGCTTGTTGATTGGCGTTGAGAGTTACCATATTACCGTCAAACTTTTGAATGTTGTTTGCTACAACATGAGCATTCTGATTTACTACGACGAGAGTGTCGGTGTTCTTTTTCAACCCGTCCACAAGAAGAGTGACCGCTTGGCCGACCGCTGTATACTTTTCTTCAAATTTCTTTTCCATAATGTCAAGTTTATGATTGATCTCCACCATGTTCTTGAGCATGAGATTTTCAGATTTCTTAATCCTTTTCAACATTTTATTCTGAGCTGTCTCAAAAGATTCTTTAAGCTCATCCACTATGCCCTGAATGATATTCACGGTGTGAGTGGCTATATCATCTCAGAGGGGAAGATTCTGAGGCACTTCTTGGCCGTGAACTTCATCAGATGCACCTGTAGAGCTGGACAGGAGCACAGCCTCTAAGGGAGGAATACTTGCAGCATCTGCAGATTTCTCGGACTCCCCCCTCCACTCGTGCACCAATGTTCTCAGGAACGCTCTCAGGTGCGTGCTTGTCAGATGAAGCTTCAATGATATCCTGAGTTTCCAATGCTTCCTGTCCCTCATTGCCTTCTTCTTCACTTTCATCATCCATGAAATCATGCACATCAGCATCATCGTCGTCAGCAGTCTCCTCTACATTAGCTTCGGCTCCTTGATCGTTCAGGTTCAGAGCCTCCTCATTTTCCAGCACAGTTTCACTTGCTTCTTGCATGGCTGCCACTACATCTCTGGCCATCTGGGAGATGTCAGATACTATATCAGCATGAGTGGGTAGATACTCCCCCTCAATTCCTGCAGTCAAAGCATCAGAAATTTCACTGGGGATTACTGCTGGAGATACTTCCTGTTGTTCGACCACGGCGGCCTGCCCAATGTGCCTCTCCCATCTGTCAAAAATTCTTGAGTCCATTTTCTTCAGGTAGTGTAGAGGAACACCTTTACTCATGTCATACTTGTCTCCATTCAGCTGATTGAGATACAGACTTATGATTCGGCCAAAGCTCGGAGATCTCAGGGTATCCTTTATCTTCTCAAACAGCAATGCCCCCCCAGTTGAGGCTTTTTCGGCAGACAATTGCCACCAGGATCTTGAACATGTCCCCAGAGATATGGTCATGAGAGCCTGGCTTGCAGATGAGTACCTTTCTAATTATGTCTGACAGAAGCTTCCCTTCTTCATTCATATCCTTGCGCTTTATCGACCGAGTTCCTCGTGGGAGACCACAGAATAAGAGAGTCCTGGTTTTGTCTTCTTCCTCAAGATAGTCCTCGTGCTCCGAGCTAGAGAGCTGCAGGAAGTGGGTTAGCTTGTTTGCAGACATCTTGATCGTTGCCCCTGCCACCTTGCTCTTGATAAGAGAGTCTTCATTTCGGAGTCTGGCGGTAGCGAAGAACTCCAGCACCTCTTTGTCCAAGATTTTACACGGGTGCTCCAGTACGAATGAGAGCCCAGCCTCTTCCAGCATAAGAATGATGTTTCTGAATTCGTCAGAGGCATGAGAGAACCCTGTTCGAACTAGCTCGCATCCAGTGACTAGCCCAGCGGTTGTCCTTGGAGCCATCGCACACCTAGGGAGAGAATCCCTATTCTACGCTTAATTAACAGTCAAAAGGGAAGTGACACTAGTGATAACGTCCAAGTACGGGTGAGGAAGAGGTTACCTAAAAGCGTAGACGGGAGTTAGTTGGTGAGCTTCCTGCGAGAAATCTTCCTTGAGCGTCCTGCGGGATGTTGACGGAAGCCTTCACGACTCGGCGAGATACCTTCGAGAAGACCTTCGGTGGAATCTTGCGAAAGGGGAAGGGTCGGCGAGAAACTTGCCGGAAACTTGCGGGAAGACGATGTAGACCTTCGGTGAGAAACTTCGGTGGGATTCTTGCAGTGAGAAACGATGGCGACCAGGGAAGACGATGGAGACCTATTCGGCGAGAGTCTTGCGGGAGTCGGCGAGTTTCCTGCGGAGAAGAAGTCGATTCGGCGAGCTTCCCTTGCGGCGAGCTTCCCTTGCGGCGAGTTTCCCCTGCGGAGAGAGTCCTTCGGCGGGATTCCTATGGAATGTGAAGAGTCGGCGGGAATGAGATTCGCCTTAAATGTGATTCTCCCTAAAGCCAAGCTCGACGAGTTAAATGGGATTTTAACGGTTTCCGTTTGTCTAAGTTAATTTGAAAGTCTTCTAACTATATAGATACTCCTTAAAGCCAAGCTATTAGGGTTTGAGCCGGCTTTTCCATACAATTTAATTTAAACATCTTCTAAATATGTAAATACTTCGTGAGGCCAATCTACGCTAGTTTTCAGTGAACTAATTTAAGCCTGTAGAAGTTAGATCTCGAGTCTACCAGGGGAATTTCCAATAAGTCTTCATTATTGTATCTATGGTTTATGTTTACCATGTTAACATATCCTTAGATGTACACACTTAAAAGTGTAAGTATAGGTATAGATATATATATACATATATATATATAAATGTGGATATAATATGACTCAAGTCCTGGAATTGATCAAACGTACCTGGGATTATGAGAGTTATCATTTAGTCCCTCAGGTAAAACATATTAGGAGCTCAATGTGAGTATGCTCAAGTAGATATCACATCTGTTATTCCAGACACTTGTTCCAATTTAGTCTTGAGCCACCTACTGTCTAGTTCCCATCATTTTTACGGGAACCTAGACTACCCTGCAAGAAAGAATTACTTTACCTTAGGAGCCCAAATCATATTGGGTCCTAGGTTCCTGTTAGCATAAGCACTCGACTGACTTCCTTCAGAAAACTGTCGGGAAGACTACCTCTGCCCCGAAAATGTGGATAGGCCCTTGCCCTTGACACAGAGGGGTTGTGCCAACAGTCGATGGCAAAGTGTCCCACTTTGTCACAGCACCAACACGGGTGAATGTTGTATCGTCGTTTCTGACCTGATCTAGTGACTGAGGTAGTCACGGTCCTAGGTCTAAACGGGATAGGGAATGATCTCCTCACAAAATTTCCTCTTCCACCGTGACACGTGGAAGGGTGGAAGGAATGCATGTTGCGAGCATCATGAGGCCGGGGAGGTGGTGCCTTCCTTTCAGGCATCCCCCTTCCTGAGGCCCCATGAAAACTTACACCATGAATTCTAACCTCCCTGTCCTGTGTCCTCGGGTGGTGAGAAGTGTTCTGTGAGCTGGGACATGCAAATTCACACCGAGTTGAGGCAGTGGCAGTGAATACAAAGGGCTCAGAATGAGCCTTAGGTATTCTCTCATGGGTGGCCACGACGGCCCTTGCACTACGGGTGTCTCCACATGGGGATAGATCACCCTTGCAGTGACCACGACTATTCTTGTGGTCATACCTGAAGGCATGATGAGTAGCCTTCCTGCTTGGAGTGGGGGATCGGAATACCGTTTCCCCATTTCTCCACGAATTGATAATCCGGGAGATCCACCCAGTTTCTTGCTTTCTCTTTATAGCATCAACCTTGGAAAAGTTTGATACTATTCTTTTCTCATTCTCTAGACTACTCTCTAGAGTTGAGATTTTAGAGTCCTTGACCTTATTGGATGCCAATTGGAGAACCAACAAGATCTTCAGTCAAGCAATCTCTTGAGCTTGCTCCTCAGCAAGTAGGTTGCTTGTCTGAAGGGCTCTCTGCAGGGAATCAGGATTTTCTGAAGGAAAGCAGTTCCTGTCTTCAGAAACTTCAAGAGAGACGGGGCAGGATGAAGAAGTTACCTGCTCTTCAGTGTTATTGTCATTAGAGCCAGTGTCCGTTGTGTCATCCTCATCAGAGCTGCTTTCCTCACTGGCCTCTTCAGTCTCTGACATGGACACTGGAGCTCTGATGCTTTCCGATAGATCCTTGCCTTCATCTTCAGAGGCGAGGACCCCCACATAGGCTTCATCCTCTGGTGGACAGCAGATTCCAGCTTTCTCTGACCCCCCCCATCAGCTCTGAGATCATCACCCACATAGATTTAGCCGTCCCACATTTTTCCAATCTAGAGCGAGAAGGTCCAGACCAGATATCCATGATAATTTGACGAATCCTCTTGTCCAAGTTAAATAGTGACAGTTCCGTCTCTGACATCTCTGCAATGCACTTGGGCACTTCGATATTCTTTCCAGAGCATGAGGTCTTCATAGGAATAAAAGGACCCTCTTCCAGGATGAAAGATGCTCGAGGATCGATGGCCTCCAAGTGATATGACACCCTCATCCTCCAGACGGGATAATACTCCTTTGTACATGCGGGGAGTCTTAGTGGCGATATCTCATAATCCAGCTCCATGCTTCTGACACTGATGGCAGGATACTACTCAAGGTGTGAACCTTTTTGATGAGTAACCTCCCTCTGATACCACTTGAAAGTCCACCTAGTGTCAACTATCTTCACCTATGGAGGGGGGGAATAGGTGACGTGCAGCGTTTTTGTAGAATTTAAATTGTACCTGCACACGAAAATAAAACAACACGGCATAACAGAGTACACAAGCTATTTATAGTGGTTCCCCGACTTGGGTACATCCACTTTCCCCCTTCGACCTATCTCCCAACCAGGGACGACTCGGTCACTTCTCCAACAGGATTGAAATTCAATCCTTGCACTATCGGAAGGAACCCTTCCACACGTAGGAGTCAACACTCCCACAACACGGGTTGCACCCAACCCTTACAACACGGAACCACCGTTCATTTACAACAAAAATAAAATAGAATGTACAAAAGATACAAACTACGTTTGGAGACAAGGGTGTCCCTCTTTGTTGACGACGTGTTCTTGAAGTCCACAAAGAGTTCACAACCCTAGATCTCTCTTGGAGAGGATCTCCCCGGAACCGACGGCGGCAAGATGGGCGGTGGCTAGGTTCACGGGATCGGCGGCAACAACGATGTGCGGCTGCAGTTCTTTAGAGATCCAAACTTCGTAGCGAAGCTAGCTAGGTCTACCAACGGTCACACAAGGATCAATCGTCTCGATCGATTCAGATGGGGAAGATTTCCCGATCTACAAATCGAGAGACAAGAGATCTCCGGTTAGACACGTGAGACGCTGAGCTTAGCTAGGCTTCTGTCGCAGGAGGATCTGGGCGAAACCACTATCAACCGGCGAACAACTTGGCGCGAGCGGCGGCGGCGGCGGCGGAGTGGAAACGGCGATCTAGGTCACGTCGCGGCTCGCGTATTTCTTTTCTTCTTCGCTATTTTACTGTTCAAAAATACCCGTGTATTTATACACACGTATACTCCTAAATGACCGTTGTGGGTCCCACCTGATGGAAACCCTAGTTCCGGTTCAGCACAGTCCCAGCGACAGAATCCGGTCCAGCAGCTTCCAGAGAAATTGCCAAGTCATAATCGGCGAGAATCGAAAGTGATTCTCGACGAATCAGCGAGAATCAGTTAGTGATTCTCGATGATTCGTCGAGAATCACTAGTGATTCTCGCCGAATCACTTGTTGATTCTCCACGAATGTTACTTGGCCATGATCTGCTTCGACGATGGGTTCGGCGAGAATCACTAGTGATTCTCGCCGAATCTTACTTGGCACCGTTTTGAGGTAGCCAGATAGAGTCGGCGAGAATCACTAATGATTCTCGACGATTCGGCGAGAATCACTAGTGATTCTCGCCGAATCGGCGAGAATCACTTAGTGATTCTCGTCGAATTAGACTTAGACGAATTTTCGTCTTTCCACCCAAGAGCTGCTCCTTGACCCATCCTTGCTCCTTGTCTGCTCTTGCATAAACACGGTCCTGTACTTGAAAGTAAGTGCACTCTAATAGAGAGAGTACACGTAGGCCAACACACTGATCTGCCCAACGAGGGATTACGTCGTGCAAACCCGTGTATATTGACCTACTGCACCCTGACATTGGTGTGCACTTAGCGTGGAATAACTGCAAGCACAACTTGAGAGGTTTCATCAAATACATTGTGAATTCATCTTAGCTTGACAGGTGGCTTCCTCAAATCCAGGTAATTGTGGATACAATACCCAACACCTCGTATAGTCATTAATCAGCACGAGCATACACCAGCTCCCTCCAAGACTGGCAGTGATAGTTTGTCCCATCAGATCACCATGGATACACTCCAATGATACTTTACTTCTAGTTTATGACTTGTCAAATGGAAGGCGTTGTGTCTTTCCATATTGACATCCAACATAAACATGACCATCTCCGTAGGATGATAACTACGACAAGCCTTTCACAAGGCTCCTCACCGTCATGGATTTTAGCTTGTCCATCCCTACGTGCCCTAGTCTTTCATGCCAGATAGTCGCGCTATCATTGGATCTCATCCGATCAACAAAGGAGCTTGTTGATAGAACATACAAGTCCTTTACACTCCTTCTAATATAAGCAACATCAGCCTTAACCGCTTATACGTTACGGAGAAATTTCACTTTTGTTAGGCCAAACAGAACGGATAGCCTGCATCAACCGCATTGGTCACTGAAAAGAGATTCTTCTTCATGCTCGGTACATGATAAACACTCCTTAATGTGAGTGGCTCCTTATCACTACCCAAAGACACAACTCCCTCCTTCTCGACTGCATACACAAAATCAGCAGCAATAATAATAGCTTCATTACCTGAGTAAGTCTACAACGAAGAGAACTTTGACTCATCCCCGGTGAGGTGATGACCACACCTAGAGTCGATGATCCAGTCATTTTGGTAGTTGATGGAAGACAATGTACGGACACACACGCCAGTCATGAAAGCATTCCCCCATCCAGCTCCCTCAGCACAGGAGCAAGCCTCCTCCTTGAATGCAGCATGACCTGACTGAAGCTTCACCTTGCAGTCTCATTTGAAGTGACCCGGCTGATTGCACCTGTAGCACCTTGGTCCATCCTTCTTCTTCTCACCATACGTAGAATAGGAACTCTTCTCTTTATGATATGAAGTTGATGGACCATCGCCAACAGGTTTCTTCTTCTTGTCCCATCTCTTCTTCTTACCTGATAAGAGAGCCTCAATGTCTCTTCCAGAGATAGTCAAACCAGCCACATGCATTGCTAATCTCTCCTGCGAAGCCAGCAAGTTCTCCAACTCAAGAAATGATGGATAAGTGGCCCAACCTTAAACAGAGGTCACAAAGGCCATATACTCCTTCCGCAATCTACGGATGATGTACCTTTTGAGCTTCACCACATATCTCAACGCATAGGTTCTTTATTTTAAGGAAGAAGGATGAGATAAACAAGTCTCCCTGAGTGGCTCTCGCCAACTCATTCTCCAAGAACTGTAGCCGAGCTACATTCTTCTTGTTGAACAACCCATCAAGGGAAGTCCAAATCTCAACAACAGATGAACATCCAAGGATGTGATCAAAGTGCTCCGGTGAGATAGCCTGCTTCAGAGTAAACTCAGTCTTTGTATTTGTTTTCCTCCAAACACTCACCTCTTCAGCAGACCTAGTTGCAACAGTGACCTCTGTTATGTTGTCTACGGACACCACTTCCCACAAATCCTCTCCAAAAAGATAGCTTTTCATGCACAACCTCCACTTCTTAAAGTAGGTCGGCGTTAAAAACTCAATACCCAGATCTCTTGCAAACTCACTATCCATTGCACTATCACTGATTTAACAAACTTCCAGGGAAGAGCAAACTTGGTGGCTGATCACTGCTCAAGCCTCTGTTCCCTCTGATACCATATTTAAATTTCACAAGATGATCAAAGAGATAGCTCTGATACAAAGTAAAACTTCCAAAGCTATCAAGATGACACCTTGATGAAGCGGAAAGCGGAAACCAGGCGCAGGAACACTCCAACCACGACCAAGCTCAATAAATCAGATGCAAGGAAAGTAACAAGCAGGTCATGTATTAACAATCTTCTTTACAGCAAGAGGTATACATGGCGAGACATGATTTCGCCATGTATAAACAGGGAAATAGAGACCAACAAAAAAGAAGCCGGGGGATAGAGGCCGAGACAGCCGCCCTTGCCGAACTGAACAGCAAAGTCCGCCGAGACCGTGAGGTCGCGCGGACTACCCGTTATTCAAGCTGAAGAAGAGCTGTCCATAAACTGCAAGCCGACCGACCGCTGAGGTCGCCTAGCCGCCAGTTAGACCGCGAACAAGCTGCTGCCGAACTGAAAAAATAGACCGCCCAGCCCGACATATAGGTTATTGAACTGGAAATGCTGAAGGAGAGAAGACCGGCTAGCCGCAACTGTGACCTACTGCTAACCGCTGATTGTAGACCGCAAGTTTCACTGATTCCTGGCCGCAGTCAGCACCAAAGTCCTGGCTTCTCAGTGCTAGCCGCACAACCTACAAACAACAAACCAGTTATCCTTCCCAAACCGCGCATATAGAAATCTGAGGCCACATCAATTAACCCAAGTCAAACTACTGTTCATTCAGTTAATTATGTTGTCACAGGGGGTCCTATTTATAGTTATGGAGAGGAGTGTGGTCACCACCCTAGTGGATAGAAATACCACCCCAGCCCGCAGCTAGCACAAAGCAGTCCGCTTAGTCAGCATGGACAAAGCCGGACACCAGCCTCTCCGCTTGGTCATCAAGGAAGGCCGGATAGAAGCAAGTCCGCATACCTTCGGACATCGCACCAGTCCGCAACGACAATGTCCACGACCAAAGGCATAAACCGTTCGATCAACCAGCAGACATTGCGGACTCCACGATCAACCTGCACTTGTCACAAATCGTGATGAAGTACCCAACCAGTGAACCTCTGGAGCAAGCTCCGCGGACACGAATAGCAGTCCGCTCAGTCCGCTCAGACTGCCAGATCCAAACCAGTTCGCCTAACTGCGAACTTCGCGGTTACCTCCTAACCGCACCACTTGAGGTCAAGGGCACAAGCCAATGCCGATCTCGCGAGCACCAAGAGTAGTCCGCATAGAGCGAACTCTGCGGACTCCAAACCAGTCCACCCAAGCCACGAATAAACAACCTATCCACAAGGCTACCTACAAGGACAAACCAACCAGGCCGCAAATACAGACCGCTCAGGCCGCACCATCAGTCAGCCAGACTGTCCGCCCAGGCCGCGCGGTCTGCCCGATCACCCCCCCCCCCCCCCCACACACACACACACACATTCACTTCAATAATTTCAACATGCACCCCCGCTCGTGACTCCCCAAAGTGTGTCAGCGGCGACTACAACAACCCAAATAAGTTTTGTTAACACTGTAAAACGGGTTGTTGCTTGTCACCCTCACTAAATTAAATAGTCGTGTTCTCTGAATATATCACTTGTGTATTTCACCTGAACCAATAACCCATGGTTCTCATATGGGTTTTCTTTGTCAAAACTTAGTTTGACAGAAGGCCTGATCGAGCCGGCCCGGACCGGGCCTGATCGGGCCCGGGCTTTTGCAAACCCGGCCGAGCCCTGACCCTTTCTTTATCGGGCTCGGGCTTTGACCCCGGGAAGGGACCCGAGCCGACCCCCCGGGCCGGGCCTGGGCCGGGCCCATATAAAAAAACATGTTATTTTAAAAAAATTGAAATAAAAAATCAAATAAAAAAAATTTATTAATATTGAAATTATAAAAAAAAAATTACAATTTTAAAAAATAAAATTAGAAAAAAATGGAATTTATAATTTTTAATAATAAAAAAATTTACATTTTTACAAATTCAGGTTGTCCATCTGCTCCTCAATTTCCTCGGAGCTCTCTTTCAACGCTGAAATGTGTTGCTTCCTATTCAGAGCATCCAAATTATCCTTGTAGCAGATGCATAGTTCTAGTGATTTTTCATTTAGTCGGCTTCTACGCGTGTTCAAAATCCTGCCACTAAGAGAAAAAGCGGACTCCGAAGCTACTATATTAGCTTGAATTGTTAGTAAATTACGGGACATGCAGACCAAAATAGAATAGGTATTATCTTTACATTTACACTACTTTAAGATATCGAAGTTTTCGATCTCTTCCGTAGTCATAAAATCACGAAATTGCATTTTCGTATAGTCCTAATTCGTTTAAACTATTCGATGTGCTTGTTTTTTTTCCTGAAAGCTAATTCTAAAATTTTATTTGTACAAAATCTTTTATCCTAGGTTGCGTTATTTCTTCTCTGGGTCGTGAGCCATATAAGTTGTCGTAATAATTAAAACATTCAGTAAAAATAGAATTAAATTTAGTAGTACTAACGTCGTCAACGTTATCGGAACTTATATTTATGTCTAAATTAACGTTAATTTCATCTATCAAATTTTCTATGTCGTCTACAGCGAATAATGAGCTTAAAGCGACGGCGCATGAAAATGCATGAGCCATTTCTCTATAATATTTTAAAAAATTTTCTTCTATTATTTCAATTAAAGGAAGACATCCGGAGTGTTGCTTAAAATAGTTCAGTTTTTGTGCGATATTTACAAAAATTTCAACTACTAACGAGCTAGTTGGATAATACACACCAGATAAAAAAACAGTCGTCCTATAAAAATATTTTAATAAATCCATATAATGAAATAGTACGTCTCAATCGTTATTAGTTAAATTATGATTATTTGTTATAGTGTAATATTCCATAAAAAATGTTTTTTGTTGAAACGCTATTTTTAACATTTTATAAGTTGAGTTCCATCTTACAGACATATCAAATTGAGGTTTCAAATATTTTTTACCTTGTGCGATCACAAATTTTTGAAAATCTTGACTTTGTTGTTTGGTACAATAAATAAATCTAAGCATAGTCCGAATTTTTTCAACATATGGTTCCATAGCTTCTAAACTATCTTGTACCACTAAGTTTAAAACGTGGCACACACATCGAGTGTGAAAAAACGCACCGTTGAGCATTGGTTTTAATACACGTTTTAACCACTCTACTGCGATGTTGTTATTACTAGCGTTATCAAAAGAAATACTAATTATTTTATCTTTTATTTTAAATTCACGCAAAAATTTAATAATTACCGAATATATAGCCTTACCCGTGTGCGAAAATTCAAAACCTTCAAAACATATTACGTGCTTATTTAACTCCCATGAAACGGGATCGATCTAATGAGCCGGGATACAAATATAAGATAATCCTACCATTGTGCTACTACTCCAAACGTCGCTCGTTAAACTCACACGTCCCTCAAAAGTCTCAAAAAATTTTATTAAATCTTGTTTTGCGTCAAAATATAATTTAAGTGCGTCGCGTCTAATAATGGATCTACTTACCGGTTGATATTTGGGCTGAAGCCCTTCGTGTATGTACTTCGTCGTCTCTTTGTTGTCGTAGTGAATTAATGGAAACCCACGTCTGATGACGTTTTTCACCTGTAGGTATCGCTGTCTTGCTTGATCGTACGTCCAAATTTGTCTTAATACTGATATTTGTCCCTGACTGGACTCGGGAGCTTGCTTCGCAAAACACGACTTAACGTGTCTCGCTAGTGTTGAGTTGTCGGTAAGAGTTAGCAACTTTGAGCATAACTTGCACCGCGCCTCGAATTCGTCGCCGACTTTAACCTTGTCGAAATGCTCACAAACGGGCGCCCTCCGATTTTGCTCCACCACTTGGGTCGTGTTTTGAGTCGACGACGCCGGCGTTGAGGAGGACGATGCCATACATCGAGAGAGAGAGAGTAAGAGAGGGAGAGAGTAAGTGAGAGAGAGAGAGAGAGTGAGTGGAGGAGAGAGAGAGAGAGAGAATGAGAGAGAGAGAGAGAAAGTGAGAGAGAGAGTGAAGGGGGGAGAGAGAGGGTCGGGTAGGGGGGGTTTATAAATTTTTTTTTTAATAAAAAAAAAGATTATTTTTTTTAATATGGCCTAGGGCCTAGGCTGTTGCCTAGGCCCTAGGCCACATCGCTGCAGCCAGCAGGGCTGTCAGCAGCAGCCCGCAGGGCTGCTGCTTACAACGGCTCTAAGAGCCGTTGGATTTCCAACGACTATAGGAGCCGTTGGCCAGCAGGTCCGGGCCGGCCTGTGGGCCCGGTCCGGGCTTCTCCCGGGCTCGGGCCCGGACAGGCCCGACTTTCGGGCTTTGCCCGGCCCGGGCTAGCCCTTAAAACCAGGACCCTGAGACCGGTCTCGGCCCGGGCCGGGCTTTTTCCGGGCCGGGCCGAAATGGGCTTTCGCCGGACCGGACTCGGGCCGGCCCACTGGGCCCGGGCCTTTTGAACAGGCCTAATTGGCGACTGTATTTTGATTGTATGAGTCTTCAATTAACTCCGGAGGTAAAACTAACACAATCTGCTGAATTCAAAGAGCGTTGACCAATCTGCAACACTCCCAACTTGACGCCTTCCACATGAGTTGGCTTCCATTTGCAAATGTACTTGTGAGTTTTCGATGCGACTTGTCTCTTTTGCGATTAAATATTATGAAGCCCACTGGGAGCCTTCAAATTTCCTATATTTTATGCTGATTTACACAATTGATCCGGTGATAATGTTATCTCCTAATCACCGGCCCTCATTTTGAGACAGTTTCATTTCTTTCTTTGCCAACTCGATGAGTGACTTTTGTTTCATATAGGTCTGTAGCTCTCTTGTTTCAACTCTTATATTTTCCTCCATTTGTAGTCTTCTAGCTGGGCTGCCCAACAATTAAATCATACCTTAAGGCTTCGTTTGACACAACAGTGACAGTCGTAAACGCATGAGTTAAACCGTCTTTCGTTAATGGTCACCTGAAAAATTTCATTCGTTTGAACATAAAAGTGAATGAAGTTCCTTAGGTGGACATTAGCAAATGACTGTTTAACTCTCATGTTCATGACCGCCACCACCATGCCAAACGAAGCCTATGTGGCTTCAAGTTTTCCACATTCGGATCAGATATATATCCGCAAACTAATAGGCTCAATAGATGAAGCGCAGGGTCGGTACGGGATGGCGGTGGAAGTCATATATGAACACGGTGGTTATGAATTGTTGTTCGGGATCGCCCGATCTCACCTAAAGAACTCCCACTTTTATGTTCCAAATTAGTTTTTTTTGGCGGTGGTCGTGAATGCCAAACATATTTTATGGTGGCAACATTTCTGTCCAAACTCAGCGGAGCAAAAACACCCTGTGAAACAAACTCACATTATTTTTTAGCTTGTTTGGCCGGCATGGAAGTTTCTTTATCTCTAAGGTTCTGTTTGGTTGGGCTGTTGCTGATGGAAAGCTGCTGATGAACTGTTACTGATAGAAAAAGTGCTAATTCTTGAAAACAGAGATTTGTTAAAAAACTGTTTGGGTGAAAGAGATTTTACAAAACGGAGTTTTCAAAAAGTTGTTTGGATACAAAACGGAGTTTTGAATAATTTTTTTTTCAAATATAACAAAAAAGTGATGAGTGTGCATGATTGAACATCTCCCGACGTCCTTCTGCTCGACGACCATCACGAGCAAAGTCTGGTAGATGATATCCCGTGTCCTGATTAGCTCACCAACCCATTTATGAAATCGAACTCGAGGCGCACGAAGAAGCTCGTCGTCGATCGCAACTGCCTTCTTCAGTCCCATTTCTCCTTTCCCATAGCTCCAAACCAACATGACCCACAATCAAGCCAAGGGATTTGTCAGTCAAGATAGTAGATACACCAGCAGGAAGATTGCGACAATAGAAGGCAGAGAATTCTTCGACGAAGAAGCGTCCGACCAAAATTTGAGCGTTAGAACAATCTCGTGCATCAATGCATCTAATCTTTTAAATGCAACTTCATTTCTCAAAATTTTAAAATTTCTGGAATGAGAAAGGATCCTTAAAGAGAAGAGGATCTACAGAATATAGCATTGCACAAATTGCATTGCAGCTACATTCCACAAAATTTGAAAAATTCTGAAAGGAAGCAGTGTAGAGCTTCACCTTGGTCAGTGGAGTGAGGGAATGCAATATATGGAGCAAAAATTTTAGGGTTTACCTGTGAAGGTGCCGGAGGATCGTGAATGAAAGCCTGGGGGGTGAAAAATTGGAGTTGAGGTTGCCCAAGGAGGAGAGTTGTGAATCGCTGTCCTAGCAGTCGGAGGTAATCCCGGAAGTCTTCCTGGCATGCGACATCGGGTAGAATCGCTGAGAGTGAAAATTAGGGTTTGGGGGAGATGGAGTGAAAATGAAGTATGGAGGGAGATGGAGTAGGAGTAAACGGAGGTTTGCCACCTATGGACGACAACGGCGGTTTGCCATTGCTGGGCGAATACAGTGATTTTCACTTGGTTGACGCCTCTTCCCCGACAGGCCTCTATAAGCCAGACGCCGGCGGCAAACTTGACAGATGAGAGATTCGCGAGAAGAAGAACCACTGCCCTAATGACATTCGCTCGAGGGAGATCGCCAGAGCCCGCCGGAGAGGATTGACGCGAGATTTTGCGGCGACGAGAGCGAATGGAGGAGGATCGGGATATTTTTTTAAGGGTTTCGGGAAGGAGAAGTGTTGCAGCGGTTGCGGTGAACCGAAGAAATATAGCGCTTCTCCATTTCCTCTATAACCTGCAGTTGTAAATAACCTGTGTTTTGCCTGAAAGCTGAAACAAACGCTGCTTATAACAAAAAATCCATTTCTGCGCAAACGCACCGGAGGCAATCAGCCCAACCAAACGCTGCCTAACTCTTCTTCCGTAGCTTGTTGATGCTCGTGTTTGGCTCTATATATAATCCCAGCTTTAAGCTCTTTTAGAGTATGATTTTTCATAATGGTGCTTGCAGCACCTTCAGTTGATGCATTTGTAGACGGCATCAACTGCGACCATTTGAACGAGTACATAAGCAAATGAAAATCTCTACTACTAATGAATTTCGGCTATATCTAACACAATAACACATAACTATTGTGCGAATGTTTTAAAACTCTTTTCTTTATGTTTGGGCGAGGGTGATATGTTTATTCTAATTTAGAGTTCATTTGGCATAATTGTAGCATGTAAATGTAGTGATTGTGAATCGTCATGCATAATCATTGTGTTATAACTGTTGTCATGTTAATTAATTGCTATTCTTGCTGGCCGTCGCAACACATAATATATGACCGTGTCATTTTTGTTCAAACTTGTCCGAGCAAAAATTCCACATCAAATAAATCCTTTGGCGGTCGATGTTTCCTTCCTTCCTTAGACAGCTAGGGCATCATCGAATCCTTGCACTGGTGCCAACATTAGGAGGATTTTGGGTTTTTACACTCCCGGGCACGTCCCGGGTGGATCCGCCTATGATTGTAGCATGATGTAGCCTTTGGTATGTTAGACGAGATCGGCGGTGTGTTTATGCCCCTTTCTCCTTTCAACGTCGGACAAGACAAAGCGTTTGCGGATTGTTCCCGATCAGCCGAGTAAAGCATATTAGAGTACATGGCGGATTATGCTTCTTAGTTCTTCCATCCCATCGCTCCCAAGCTTGCAAATGGCAGTTCCCCCTTCCCCAAATGGCTAGCAGCAGCTATGTGACCGATTTTGCGTCCGATTTTAATTTATTATGTATGATTTTGCAAAAATCGTAATTCTGCCACTGATTATGATGTAAAAAATGCATCTTATTAGGAGTAAGGCTTTGTTTGGCATGGTGGTGGCGGTCATAACTCATAAACATAGGAGTTAAACTATCAGTCGCTAATGGTCACCTAAGAAACTTAATCCACTTTTATGTTCAAACGGATGAAGTTTTTTAAATGGTCGTTAACGAATGACGGTTTAACCCATGCGTTTATGACCGCCACCACTATGTCAAACGAAGACCAAGGTTCCGTTTGGGGGACTTATTTTCAACGGTCAAGCGGTTACGACTGCATGAATCGGCCCTTGAGACCGGTAAAAATAAATCCCCACAAACGGAGCCTAAGAAAAATGAAATTGGTTGATTCCAGAGTTTCAATATTACCATAATAATAATAACTAAAAATAAATTATAACATGCATTATCTCATAATTGTATATTGACAAGAGCTATGGATATTATTTAATAGAATGCCTGAATGTCATGAAAATGTGCACAATATAATAAAAAAAAGTGTGATATGAATATAAATTATTAAATATATATCTGTGATGTGCATCTATTATAATTAAGTAGAGGCATAATGCATATTAGAATAATAGTTAATGAGCTGGGTCACTAGACGGTCTCACGGTTCAGTCTAAATGAGAGTGATTTGAGCGCACAAACAATCTCAAAAAAAAATTAACAATTGAAAGCAAGGCGGTTGGCATGGAAAAGCCCGAAAGGGGGAAAATTACAGGGTCTGATTGGTGCAGATCAATTCCACTATCTTTCAGTAATATTATAAAAAGTCGTTTCTCCATGGTAATAGGCCACCGGTCGTTACAACTTACAACAAGCTTTCTGGATCTCGAGTCGCTTGGAGCGGAGGGCTGGGAAGTGTTGTCGGAAAAAATCGTGGAGGATGAACGCAGGAACGGGTACTCTCGACTTGAAGGACAAAGTTGAATGAGGTTTTCGAGATGTCTTACAGGAAACCTTCGAGGACCGGAGGAGATTGAAGAGCTCTGAAAGAGATCTTCGAAGGCCGAAATAGTTCTACGTGGGAATCTTCAAGGAAAAACATAGGAACTCTCTCTGGAAAGTGACGTGTCTTCAAACGATGGCCCAATGCTCTTTTTATAGCCTTTAGGAGGGGCGTCCCAGTAATTTTGCCATCATGATTGTTGGATGGTGGGAACTCTCGATCGGTGGATAGGACCGACGACGACGATGGTGGCGTCCGGAGGTGTTGACGGTGGCGTCCGGAGGCGACAACAATGTCAGGAGGCAACGACAGTGGCAGGAGGTGATGCCAGTGTCCGGAATAAATGGCGGCGGAGGCATCGCAAGCACGGCGAGTGTGGAGGCGATAATTGTGGACACAAGCGACGGAGACACATGCACACGGAAGGATTAAACCCCCATCCGTGGGTACCTGACGGAAAGATCTCTCGCACGAAGACGGGCACGGGAGTGATCCCATGCACGAGGGCAGGCGCACGAGAGATCCTGTAATATCCTATGTTTAGATAATTAATCATGAGTTTCAAATTTAATAAATGTGTTCGAGTTTATCCAACGAAGCTGAATATCAAAAACGGACTGCACGGTTAGGTTCAGAAATACAAAAAAACATAGAATTAACATATTAGTTGCTAAAATCAGATATCAATTTAAAAGCATAATTTTTGGAGCAATCAGCATGAATTTCAAAAAATAGAGCCCGTTAGTAAATTCAGAACGTCAAAAAACATTGAGATTGATATATAATTTGCCAAAATTATAGCTCGTAAGAAAACGTACAATTTTCGGTGAACCGGATGCAAATTTCACAAAACTGAGGCCGTCATTAAACTCGTAATGACAAAATCCAAAAAATAGATATTTTATTTGTCAAAAACAGATCACGTATAAAAAAAGTACAAATTAGGCAATAATCGCTTAAAATTTAGCAAAACAGAGCCAGAAAGAGGTCTGGCGACCAGGAGGTCTGGCGGCATCACCTGGGCGGCTTGGAGACCGGGCGGTCTGGCGGCTTCACCTGGGCGGCTTGGAGACCGGGCGGTCTGGCGGCTTCTCTCCAGCAGCTAGGAGACCGTGCAGTCTGGCGGTCTGCTCTGGCGGCTTGTCTTCTCTTATCTGTATGGTCGGGCGGTTAAACCTCCTTGTCTAACTGCGCGACATATGCAATCTGGGTTTGTCTAGCCGCTAGTCTCATAAATCTATTTAATCTCACATTGCTTATTTGTATTCTTTCCTTTCTCCTCCATTTTATAAAAGGGAGGTCAAACCTTTGTAATAGACACAATTTTTGTAAATAAAAACTCTGTTATTGTCCAATTTTTAGTTTCTCTTTTTCTGTGCGCACATGGTATCAGATGACTCAAACTTTCCCGCTTGATTATGTGACCGCTTCTGTCCGCTCGGTTTGTCCCCTCATTCTTGCGCCCTGTCCGTGCGGTTTCCCTTTCTGTTCGTGACCTGTCTTCGCGACCTCTCTTTTTCTTTAGCTCAACCTCATCCTTGTTCGCGCGGCTTCTCGCTTTCTGCTCGCAACCTGTTTTCGCGGGCTCCCTTTCGCCTTGTTCACGTGGCTTCTCACTTTTTGCTCGCGGGTTCCCTTTCGCTCTGCTGTCTGTTTTCGTGATCTGTCTTCACGACCTATGTTCGCGACCTGCTTTCGTGCGGCCTTTTGCTTGTCCGCACGAACTGTTGCCCGCAATCTGTCTTTGCGACCTGTCTGCGCAACCTGCTTTCGTGCGGCCTCTTTCCTGTCCGCGCGGATTCTTTTTCCCTGTTCGCGCGGCTTCCCTTTTGTCCGCTCTGTTTTCTATATGGCTCTCTCCGATACCTCTACTACTACTCTCGTGGCCCACCCTCCTCCGCCTACTCCGTCGGGCAATCTTGGAACCGTTTCCAAACTTATCGGTTCCAACGACTCGGGCTGAAGTGTTTCTTTCACCTTTTTACTTTGCTCACAACGCAAACGCCATCATCTCACTGATGACCCACCTCCTCTAGAGTCTGATCTCATTGATGACTGGGATGCTAGCGATGCTTTTGTTCGCGCGTGGCTGACTAACAGCCTTTCTGATGAGTGCCTCCCCGTCATCCTCCATGATGAAACGGTCTCGGCTGCTTGACTTCATCTTGTCGCTCTTTACTCTAAGGGGGCTTAGACGTCTCGAATCTATACTCTCTATGCGGACCTCTTTACCCATCCCTCCATGTCTCCTGCTGCCGCCTACCAACAAGTTCAGACTCTTGGAGCAGAAATTCTTCAGAACGATCCATTCTCTGCGGATCTGGCCGAGCAACACAAGCACTTTCAGGAGCTTCTACTTGTTTGCTATCTTCTACGTCTTCCGGAGTCCTATGACCTGATCTGTCAACAGATCCTTGACGAGGCGGATTCTCCCACCTTGGATGTCACTACTACCTACATCGCTGCTGTTACCTCTTTGATTTAGCGTCCGCTGCTGTCCTTCCCACCGCTCCCCGACACCTATGCTCATCATACTCAGCGGGGTGGCTTTGATGTCCGCATCCATCAATCCGGGGGACATGGACCTTCCCTCTTTCTCTGCTCTCATTGTAGCCGCACCGACCATATGGTTGATCATTATTGGATGAAGCATCTGCATCTTCGCCCATCTGCAGGCACTTCCATCTCCTCTTCGAAGCAGTCCGCCTCAGTGGTCACATCTTCAGATAGTGCCCATGCGGTGACTCAAGGTAAATGGCTAATTGACTCTGGTGCTACCAATCATATGACCGTCAATCCTCAATATATTTCTCTCCTAAAAAAAAGATCGGTTGCCCCTGGACTTCATTGTGGGCGGCTCACCCTCACCGGTCAATGGGACGGGAGTGGTTCAAGTCACTCAATCTCTTCGCTTGGCGGACACCCTCTACGTGCCCCAGTTTCCATGATATTTGTTGTCTATTACTTCTCTTTGCAAGCAACTACAGTGCTCTGTCACATTCACTCTTACTTCTTGTTCTTTTTAGGATCCGAGCTCTCAAAGGACGATTGCTACTGGAACTGAGAGCGGCGGCCTCTACTTCCTAGACAACGTATCTGCTTAATCCGTTTTTTCTTCTTCTACGGATCTTCTACAATGACATCTTTGCCTTGGTCATCCTCCTCTACGGCTTCTTCGTCAGCTTCTGCCCCATCTACCTCAGTGTAATACCCCAAAAACGGTGTTGGTGAGAATAGGAAATTCGTTGAGCGGAGCTCGACAAACATGTCGAGCAGAGCTTGACGAACATGTCGAGCGGAGCTCGGCGAATATCATCGAGCGGATCGTCGAGTGCAGCTCGACGAAAATGTCGAACACCGAGCTGAGTTCGATGATTGTGGTCTGTTATGTGAATTAAACCGGTTCGACGAATTCTCTCCTGTTCGACGAGTTGCGTTCGACGAATGTGGTCACGTTTGACGAAATGTCGAAAGTAGATGTCGCTGAGGTGGCGGCTCGTGTCAGATGCTGGTGCACGTCCACTGAGCGGTGATTGACCTTCTCAGCTTCAACCCGAGCCGTTGCTGGGTTTTGATCGTACGGCTGGGGTGCAACCCTAGGCCTTATCGGTAGAGGAATGGATACAAGAAAGCATTCTTTTCTTTCTCTCTCTCTCTTCCTTACTTCCCGAGTTTTGGAGCAGATAAATCTCGGCTGCTAGGGTTTGAGTGGATTGATTGAGTGCTGGAGGAGATCTTGGGGCTGGAATCTATAGCCAAAGCTAGAATCGCGAAGGGGAAAGTTAGCGATCGTTTCCATCCACGTAGAAAAGCTTTGTTATGGCTCCGAACAAAAATCCAAGGGTAACGATCTTCTTCCGTTGGGTTGATTCTTGAAATCCCCAAGAAGTCTTATATATAGATCCGGAAATGTGTAGTACGGAATAGGCATACTGTGTGAAACCCATCTGGACAGGTTGGACTGGATTGGTGATGTTTTATTTTGCGTACCAGAGAAAACTCCGCGTATAAATGAGAGTTGTGTGGAGTCAGTGGGTTGTGCCTATGAAGTGGACTAGCAGGAAGTACTGGAGTGGAATTCTAGGAAAATACCCTCGAAGTGCATGTGATGTATGTTTTGAAAGTCCCGTATTTCTGGTATTGCAGGTAGTTATAGGGTTTTCTGGATAGTTGGTCCAGATATAGTTTGGGCTGGGTACAGAAAGAGAGTTCTATCGCTAACGCCAGGTGATCATGGTTGTCATTGGCAATAGCTCCTAGCTAACATATGATTGTGAAGCTAGTCCTTCGGGGACAGTGTGGCTATTATGAGCTATGCGCTCTTAAAGTCCAGTGACCTGAACGGACAAGGGGATGCCAAACCGCGTTAGTCTAGACATTGAACTGACGATTTGAGCAACAACCAAGGGCTGAACTGTATCCGCGTGATGGTTGTCTAACTTGAGTGTCTAAGTGAATGGCTATGTTAGGATCACACCGTGAGAGTCTTGGGCTGTTCACCATCAAGACTAAAGTCTCCGACCGTGGGCCGTGGAGCATGAATGCTCAAGTTATACTGTTGGATTTGAGACCTCAGAACTGTGGTGGGACCCTGGTTTTCCGATACACCGATAATGTGCCCTGAGTGCACGGAGCGTCGTGTCGTGTGGTCGACGTTTGTGATATATTGATGGTACGTGAGTGCACATCTTGTGATATATCTGGTTGTGAAATGTTATGACTGCAGGGAAAGAATACTGCTGCCCCGGGAAATGGGTAGGGTCATTATAAATTGGTCAGCTGAATGTTGGTCGTTGCTTTGTTTGCCACCATTGCGGTGGATTGTCCCCATGCAGGTACTAAAGAGCCAAGTGGAAAATAGTGGGCTGAAGCCCTTACTGTTGTTGCTGCTGCTATGCTGGCTTTCGAAGGCTAATTAAAGAGATGTTTTGCTATTTTCATGTGTGGCCGACCTGCGTGCCGATGTATGTAATCCACACTAGTGAAGAAAACCTGTAAGGCCTTAAGGCCAAATATTTTGTATATTTATAGACATTCCTTTGCGGGATATATGTATTGATGGTTCATATATATATAATGGACATTCATGGTTGCTGAGTTCAGTCTTAATCCCCTAATGCTTCCGCTAGAATGCTCTGAGTTAGGATGCGTGTTGTAACCTTTGATATTAACATGTGACCCCGCCGTCTGTTTTGTGGTATATATTGTGAGGCCCCGGCCGGACCTTCTATTATATGTCATTTAACAGATGGAGGTGTTACAATTTGGTATCATCTTGTCTTGGTCTTTCTCCTTCGAATTCGTAGTCGAATTCTTTTGTGGGGTGGCGAGCACATGTAAGTGCGACCCGTTAGAATATAAATGAACTCAAGAATGTCCACTAAGGAATGTAAATACACTTGTTTGATAAACCTGCACGTTCCTACATTGTTGTTTTTGCTTTTGCCAAGTCGCTAAAGTGTGTCTTTTACCCATATATGTAACTCGAAGTGGTGAGGGGTAGTTTGAGCCATAACGTTCTGATGAGAGTACGACACCATTTGAGATGCCTACACCTCCTCCGTCTGTGGAGACTATATGCTTAGTTGCTGAGGCGTTGTTTGCCATGATCTAGGCACAGCCTACTGGGCAGGTGCAGCCTGCGGTGGTTCCAGAACAGGTAGGTGTGAGGCCGGAACGTGTTGCGGCTATTGTATATCCCAGAGCATCGGAACGACAACTGAAACAATTTATGAGCTTCAATCCTCCTACGTTTACGGGGGCGGGATCCCCATCGCGAGCATAGGATTAGCTTGCGTGCGTCAAGAGGATTTTGACGGCGATACGAATAGAGGAGGAATAGAAAATTACCTTGGCCACTTTCCAGTTGGAAGGAGAAGCTCGGCTTTGGTGGGATGAAATGGAGATGCACCACTTGGCAGGCAGACAACTGACGAAAGTCCTGATCGAGGAGTTTTCGAGACTGTTTTTGGCAAAGCATTTGCCATGGCTCAGTGCATAACCATGGAAAATGAATTCCAGCGTCTAAATCAAGGAGAAAGTAATGTTGATACCTACTTACATGAGTTTACGAGATTGGGACACTATACGGGAACTATCTTTGTTGATGAAGAGCGTAAAACCTATAGGTTCGACGAAGGATTGTGGGATGAGCTGAGATTCCTGCACTCAAGTTCGGTGAACCAGGGGTTTCAAGCATTGGTTGATACGGCTCGTGCGTTGGAGAAAGATATGAAGCAGGTATAGGACAAGAGGGACTTGGCTGTGACAAAGCCCGAGTTCAAAGTGCCGCACCCGGGAAAATCAAACTACCGAAGGAAATGGAGTAAAAGATCCAAGTCTTCTTCACAGCCTCCCTCTTCGGTTGCATCTGGGGCAACTTCGAGTCAATACCCTTGAAAGATAGGGGTTAGATCTGATTACTCTAGGGGGGGGTGTGAATAGAGTATTTTAAAACTTTGGCTGTTTTTAAATATTATCAGAGTAAATAAAATATGCGACACTAGTAGTAGTAAAAGAAAGAAAAGATAATCTAATTTAATCTACCACAACACAACAAACTAATCTATCACAACCACAACAAGAACAACAAGAAAAATGGCAACCAGACAATACAAGAAATTTTATAGTGGTTCCCCAACCTGGGTACATCCACTCTTCTACCACCCTGGTAGGAATCCACTAACAGTTTTTTGATTAGGTGACTGGCACCTTTGAGCTTTTGATCAGGTGCCCGAAAACAAAAATAAACTTTTGAAGGGAGTTAATAAACCTTTTTACAAGTGGGGGGAGAGAGATTTGATGGTATCTTCTCTTTCTTTATTCAACAGAGAAGATAAGTGGATTACTGTTGTCAAGACTCCTTCAGAATCACTTGGAGCCTAGCACATGGTGTAGGTTTTCTTCCTTGACTTGAGATGATCTAGGAACTTCTGACTGATTCAGAGATTGTTGTCCTTGAAAACTCCTGGAGTTAAAGTTCAAGAAGACTCTTGATAGTGACTATTCTTCTTCTTCTTCTTCAGTAAGATCAAGGAAAAAACAAAGTGTTTTCTGCATTGAGAATTTCTGAATCTCTTTTCTGTATTCTCTATTGCTATCCTTCTTGCTGTCTGCTGAAAAGAGAAAAATCTCTTTTATATTCTCTGTCGAATATACTCTTTTGAATTTTGAATTCTCTGCATTGAATGCTGATTGCCTGGAGAATGAAAATCGGCTGGAGAATATTTGCTTTAATGAGTTTTCTCCAACTATCTCAATTAATTAAGCAAGTAATTAATCTGATGAAGATCATAATTAATGATGTCAATAACGGCTATATTCAGAGAATATAAGTATTAATTACTTAGGAAATTATTGCTAAATAATATATGAAATAAGGATAAAATGAGGAAAATTCTAAGTTTGGAACTGCAATAGAAATCGTCGACCATTGAACAGATTTCGTCAACCTGAGATCCAAGTTCATCGAGCTGAGAAATCATGTTCGTCGACCTGAGAAAACTTGTTCGTTGACCTGAGAAAACTTGTTCGTCGACCTGAGATCTAAGTTCGTCGACCTGAGTACAGCGAACTACATTCTGTGAATAACTTGCCAATTCTGCGTTCCAAGTTCGTCGAGCTGAATCTATCTTCGTCGAGCTGAGTTCAGCGATGATAATAAGGAAGGAATGTGTTGAAGTTGAAATCCAGATTTCGTCGACCTGAGCTCGAATATCGTTGAGCTCAACTCAAAGAACTAACTCTGAGTTCGTCGATCAGCGATCGACGGTCGTTGAGCTGAGTTCGACGAATGATGAACTTATATATTGAACTTGAGTTCTTCTAAGTATTGAGTCAATCTGAGGTCTTCTGCTAGCTGGTCCATGTAAGGTTGAACCTAAAGACTTAGACTAAACTCTAATACTCAAAACACATGACCCTGGCTGTACATTGTGGGTCAGACATCCTAATTAGTGAACCTAGCCCAAATCTAACTAGGGATCCAACAACCCTCGTGCTTGTTATACATGTGGTAAGGTGGGTCATCTAGCCCGTGACTGTCGGGTTGGTCCACCAAAGAGTGAGAGGAAGACAGGAGCGTCATATGCTGAAAAGGGAAAGCAGTGGTCGAGTCCTCTGCATCCCAGGCGCAGCCCCGAGTATATAATCTTGGCCAACAGGAGGACATAAAGCAAAGTGACGTCGCCACAGGTATGAGTTAAGATATTTTGTTATTACTTTTGATAGTTACCTTGTGTGTAGATTGTGTATGATGTGCTCATCTTAGGATTTGTCCTGATTCGGGACTATCCGACAAGAGCACTGTTTGATATGAGTGCTTCACATTCGTTTCTATCTGTGTACTTCGTGTCACAGATTGGAGTGCTAATTTGTATGACTATAGATAGTGTGAAGGTGTTGTTACCGAACAGATGTGTGATGCATGCAGATAGGTCTTGCTTTGTGGAGGTACGAATACGATGTCAGGATTTTGGATTGGAAGCATTTGTGCTGTCGATATCGGAATTTGATGTGATCTTTGGTATGGACTAGCTCTCGTAGCAGCGTGCCAACATTGACTGCAATTCAAAGGAAATCACACTGGGGCAGAATACCGAAAGAGAGACAAAATTTGCTGGTATACGAGGGTCGGGCAGGACGTTGATGTTTGCTCTCCAAGTCGTTGAAGCTATTTGGAAGGGCGCAGAGTTATTCTTCACACTTATTACGGCTGTTGAGCTAAAAGCCAATGTGCATGAGTTTCCGATTTTTTCGGAGTTTGTTGATGTCTTTTTGAAGGAGCTTCCAGTATTACCACCATAGCGGGAGATTGACTTCTCTATTGAGTTGGTGCCAGGTGCAAAACCTGTGGCCCCCTCGCCAAATCGAGTAGCGCCAAATGAAATGGCAGAACTAAAAGTTCAACTACTAGAGTTGCTGGAACAGGGTTATATACGCCCAAGTATGTCACCTTGGAGCGCACCTGTTCTCTTTGTGAAAAAGGACCGTAGTCTGTGATTGTGCATTGACTATCGCGAATTGAATAAGCTGACAAAGAAGAATAAGTATTCAATACCTCGAATTGATGACTTGTTTGATCAGCTAGTGGGATCAACCGTCTATTCTAAGCTGGACTTGAAGTCTGGTTACTACCAGCTGAGTATTCGGGAAGGTGGCATTCCCTAGACAGTGTTTGGAATACGCTACGGTCATTATGAGTTCATTATAATGTCATTTGGGCTAACAAATGCGCCATCGGTGTTCATGGAACTAATGCACCGAACATTTCGAGAATACTTGGATTTGTTTGTAATCATTTTCATCAATGACATTCTAGTGTATTCTGAGTCTGAAGAAGATCATGCGAACCATTTACACACCCTGAGGAGAAATAAGCTTTATGCCAAGTTCTCAAAGTGTGAGTTTTGGCTATCGTCAGTGGCTTTTCTTGGTCATGTGGTGAGTGGAGAAGACATTGCGGTGGATCCTGCAAAGATAGTTGCCATACAGGAGTGGCCGGTGTTGTCTTCTGTAGCCGAAGTCAGGTGTTTCCTTGGACTAGCGAGCTACTACCAGCGCTTCGTAGAGAAATTTTAACGGATAGCTTTGCCTCTTACCACATTGACGAGGAAGGATCAGAAATTCATTTGGATGTCGGAGTGCGCGCGAGCTTTTGAAGAGCTGAAGAGTCGCTTGACCACGACGCCAATCTTGATGTCGCCATGTGGTTCGGACGGCTTTGAAATTTATAGTGATGCATCAGGGACCGGCCTAGGCTGCGTTCTTCTTCAGTTTGTAAAGGTGATTGCTTATGGCTCACGCCAGTTGAAAGTGCATGAGAGGAACTATCCCGTCCATGACTTGGAGTTGGAGGGAGTGATTTTTGCACTTAAACTATGGCGTCACTATTTATATGGCGTGAAGGTGGATATATTCACGGACCATAAGAGCATAAAGTATTTATTGGATCAGAAGGATCTCAACATGCGACAATGTAGGTGGATGGAGTTCCTCGGGGACTACACCTTCCAGATTCATTATACTCCATGGAAGGGAAACGTCGTCGCAGATGCATTGAGTCGTAGGACTCCGGCAATGGAAACTTGGTTGCAGATCCATGACGAGCGTCTGATCCAAGAGTTGGAAGCATTAGAGATTTCTTGTGTTGACAAGAATTCCACAACAAATGTGTGCTTGAACTGGACGGAGGTACAATATGACCTTGTGGATAGGGTTCGGCGAGCAACAGAACTTGATGAAAGTTTACAATGCTATGCAGTGGATGGGTCAAATGGCCAATTATCCTGGGATTACGGCTTTTTGCGAAGAGATGGTCGTTTGTGCGTCCCAAATATGGGTAAGCTAAGTGAGAAAGTGATGTATGAAGCTCACGTTATGAAATATCAATTCACCCAGGGAGCACAAAGATATATAAAGATATGAAAAAGCTGTTCTGCTGGCCGGGTTTGAAGAAAGACATAGTACATTACGTGGCGAAATGTCAGACTTGTGTCTTAGTGAAAGCTGAATGCCAGAATCCTGGAGGTTTCCTGAATTCGCTACCTATTCCGGAATGGAAGTTTGATGATATTTTGATGGATTTTGTGTATGGTTTGCCGAGATCTCAACGCGGTAACAATTCGGTTTGGGTGATCGTAGACCGGTTGAATAAAGTGGCTCACTTCATTCCGAACAAGAGGGGCGATTCAGTGGAAGACTTTGCTAAGCTTTATGTTGAGCAGATAGTATGGTTACACGGTATTCCCCGTAGCACCGTCAGTTATCGAGATGGGCGCTTCACGTCGAATGATTGGAGGCTAATCCATCAGTTGTTGGAGACAAAGTTGATATTCAGTATGACCTTTCATCCACAAACAGATGGCCAAACTGAGAGGATCAACAGAACGATGGAGAACATGCTCCGAATGTGTGCCTTGGATTTCAGGAAGAGATGGGAGGATCATATCTATATGGTAGAGTTCACCTACAACAATAATTATCAAGCTAGACTAAATATGACGCTTTATGAAGTTTTGTATGGTAGGAAGTGTCGTACACTGTTAGCTTGGGTGGAAATAGGTGAATCTAAGTTATACAAGCGTAAGAAAGTTGAAGAGGCTAATTTGACAATACGCTCTATTTGGGAGAGACTATTGATAGCCCAAGACTGACAGACAAAGTACTATAATGCCAAGCACCGAAACATAGAGTTTGCGGTTGGCGAATGGGTAAACTTGAAAATCAAACCTTTCAAGAGTGTGTCCAGGATTCAGCGCTTGAAAAAGTTAAGTCTGAGATATCTTGGTCCGTTTGAAGTAGTGGAGCGAGTTGGAGAAGCTGCCTATCGGCTGTCTCTTTTGGCGGAATTGAGTGGATTGTATGATGTGTTCCACATATCAGTACTTCGAAGAGCCGTGAAGGATCCAACTCAAGTGATTGTGAATGATCATGTACCAGTCGAATATAGGGTAACAATGAAGGTTAGGCCCATTTAGAATGCGGATAAAGCGGTTAAGCAGCTGCGGAATAAGACAATCAGGACGGTCAAGGTTCGGTGGGATAACTGTGGTCGTGAAGAGCTAACATGAGAGCGAGAGCAGACCATGCGTGCTGAATTTTTAGAGTTGTTTAGCTAAAATGTTGTAACAATTATTTTATTGAAGAAAATGTATGTTGTAACATCTTTGTTACTAATTTGCTGCATTAAATTTCGGGACTAAATTTTTGTAAGGAGGGGAGGATTGTAACACCCCAAAAATGGTGTTGGCGAGAACAGGAAATTTGTAGAGCAGAGCTCGACGAAGATCGTCGAGCGGAGCTCGACAAACATGTCGAGCGGAGCTCGACGAAGATTGTCGAGTGGATCGTCGAGAAGATCGTCGAGCGGAGCTCGACGAAAATGTCGAACGTCGAGCTAAGTTCGACGATTGTGGCCTGTTATGTGAATTAAACCCGTTTGACAAATTCTCTCCAGTTCGACGAGTTATGTTCGACGAATGTGGTCCCATTTGATGAAATGTCGAAAGCAGATGTCGCTGAGGTGGCGACTCGTGTCAGGTGCTGGTGTATGACCACTGAGCGGTAATTGACCTTCTCAGCTTCCACCCGAGCCGTTGCTGGGTTTTGATCTTATGACTGGGTACAACCCGTGGCCTTATCGGTAGAGGAATGGATAAATGAAATCATTCTTTTCTTTTTCTCTCTCTCTCTTCCTTACTTCCCGAGTTCTGGAGCAGAGAAATCTCAGCTACTATGGTTTGAGTGGATTGATTGAGTGCTGGTGGAGATCTTGGGGCTGGAATTAAGAGCCGAAGCTAGAATTGCTAAGGAGAAAGTGAGGCGATCATTTCCATCCGCGTAGAAAAGTTTTGTTATGGCTCTGAAGAAAACTCCAAGGCTAACGATCTTCTTCCTTGAACATGCGAAGTCCTTATTTGGTATACGCATGGATTTCCCCCACCAAGAGGTGGAATTTTGAGGGATTTCCGTTGGGTTGATTCTTGAAATCCCCAAGAAGTCTTCCATATAGATCCGGAAATGTGTAGTACGGAATAAACATACTCTGTGAAGCCCATATGAACAGGTTGGTCTGGACTGGTGATGTTTTATTTTGCGCACCGGAGAAGACTCCACGCATAAATGAGAGTTGTATGGAGTCGGTGAGTTGTGCCTATGATGTGGAGTAGTAGGAAGTACTGGAGTGGAATTCCAAGAAAATACCCTCGAAGTGCATGTGATGTATGCTTTGAAAGTCCAGTGTTTCTGGTACTACAGGTAGCTGCAGTTTTTCTGGATAGTTGGTCCAGATATGGTTTGGGTTAGCTACAGAAAGAGAGTTCTATCGCTAATGCCAGGCAATCATGGTTGTCGTTGGCAATAGCTCCTAGCCAACCTATGATTGTCAAGCCAGTCCTTCGGGGACAGTGTGGCTATTATGAGCTATGCACTCTTAATGGCAAGTGAGACGAACGGACAAGGGATGCCGACCCACGTCGGTCTAGACATTGAACTAGTGATTTGAGCAATGATCAAGGGCTGAACTGTATCCGCGTGATGGTTATCTAACTTGAGTGCCTAATTGAATGGCTACATTATGATGACGTCATGAGAGTCTTAGGTTATTCGCCATCAAGACTTAAGTCTCCGGTCGTGGGCCGTGGAGCATGAAAGCTCAAGTTTTACTGTTGGGTTTGAGACCTGAGAACAGTGGTGGGATCCTGGTTTTTCAGTACACCGATAATTTTACACCTCGGAGCCGCACATCTTGTGATATATCTGCTTGTGAAATGTTATGTCTGTAGGGAAAGAATATTACTGCCCCGAGAAAGGGGTAGTGTCATTATAAATTGGACGGCTGAATGCTGACCATTGCTTTGTTTGCCACCGTTGCGGTGGATTGTCCCCATGCAGGTACTGGAGAGCCGAGCGGAAAATAGTGGGCTGAAGCCCTTGCTGCTGCTATGCTGGCCCTCGAAGTCCAATTAATGAGATGTTTTGCTATTTTCATGTGTGGTCGGCCTGCGTGCCGATGTATGTAATCCATACTAGTGAAGAAAACCTGTAAGGCCTTAAGGCCAAATATTTTGTGTATTTGTAGACATTCCTTTGCGGGATATATATATTGATGATTCATATATATAGTGGACATTCATGGTTGCTGAGTTCAGTCTTAATCCCCTAATGCTTCCGCTAGAATGCTCTGAGTTAGGATGCGTGTTGTAACCTTTAATATTAACATGTGAGCCCGCCGTCTGTTTTGTGGTATATAGTGTGGGGCCCTGGCCAGACCTTCTATTATATGTCATTTAATGGATGGAGGTGTTACACTCTGCACAGTCATCCTCTCAACTATGATGCCTGTTAGCTTGACAAGCATCACCGCTCCTCCTTCCCACCGAAGCAAGGTTGTGGCTCTTCCCGTCCTTTTGATCTTGTTTACTCCGATGTCTAGGTTCCTGGCCTATCCTAACTGTAGGTCGGTGTAGTTCGTATTTTGTAACTTTTATTGATGATTCCTCTCGATGTACGTGAGTGTCTTTCTTAAAAGAGCGCTCCGAGCTATTATCTGTATGGACATCTTTTTATTATATGATTAAAACGCAGTTTGATGCTTCTATTAAAATTCTTCATTCTGATAATGCCAAAGAATATCTTAGTCATGATTTTTCTTCTTTCTCTATCCAAAATAGCATAATTCATCAAACTAGCTGTGTCTATACCTCATAGCAAAATGGCGTGGCTGAATGCAAAAACCATCACCTCCTTGACATCGCTCTAACGCTCATGACTCAAATGCAGGTTCCTCGCTCCTATTAGGGCTATGTCATTCTTATCGCCAGCTATATCATTAATCGCATTCTCTCCACAATTCTCCGCAGCCAGACACCATTCTCCATTCTCTATCCGGGCAAGGATCCCTTCCCTCTACCTCTCCGAATATTTGGCTGTACGGCCTTTGTACACGCTCCCTCCACCACTCATGACAAACTCTCTCCACGTGCCATCAAGTGTGTCTTTTTGGGTTACTCTTCCACTCAGAAGGGTTACTGTTATTTTGATCCGATTCTTCAAAAGCAGTTCGTCTCAGCGGATGTCACATTCTTTGAGAATGCGCCCTATTTCTCTCGCGACTCCTCCCTTCTTCCTGATATTCCTGCTTCTACGACCGACTCCTCCATCCCGTCTATGCTGACCGAGTCCCCTCCTCATACACGGTGTCCACCATCTCCTCCTCTCTCTTTGCCTTCGCTGTCTCTCTCTGCTCCCGGGCCAGCTCTCTCCTCTGCGAATGCACCGGCTACTGTTGAAACCGACGACATGGATCTTCCCATTGCTCTTCGTATAGGGGTGCGGGTGTCTACACAACATTCACTTGTTGTTGTTATTTATTATGCTGGACTTACCCATTCTTGCAGGCAATTTGTGTTAGCTATATCTATCACCACCACTCCCCACACCTACCAGGACGCCCTTGTTGTTCCTCACTAGAAGATGGCCATGGATGAGGAAATCACCACCCTCACTAAATGGGGTACATGGACTCTTGTTCCTCCTCCTTTGGGCACCAATGTTGTGGGCTGTCGTTGGCTCTTTGTTGTGAAGTTCCATCCGGATGGTAGTGTGGATCGATACAAGGCACGCCTGGTTGTTAAAGGCTTCACTCAGACCTATGGTGTTGATTATTTTGACACTTTCTCTCCCGTTGCTCGTCTAAGAACTATCCGGGTTCTCCTGTCAGTGGTGGTTACCAAGGATTGGCCCATTTCGCAATTGGATATCAAGAATGCCTTCCTCTTTGATGATCTACAATAGGATGTCTACATGGAGCAACCTCCTAGGTATGTTGCTCCAGGGGAGACAAACGTATGCAGGCTGAAGAAGGCTATCTATGGCCTAAATCAAATCCCTTAAGCGTGGTTTGATAAGTTCAGCGGCATTGTGGCAGCCGTGGGTTTCACAAGGAGCTCTACAGATCACTCATTATTTATTCCCAAAACCACCCTAAATCTGGTAGTTCTTACCGTATATGTGGACAATATTCTTCTCACTAGTTATGACCAGACTAGGATAACACTGACAAAGAAACATCTCTGTAAACACCTTGTCATGAAGGATATGGGCTCCCCAAAGTACTTCCTGGGGATAAAAATCTCTCAAAATCCCAACTATTTGGTTCTCTCCCATCATAAGTATGCTCTTGAACTTCTGCAAGAGACAGAGTTGACTGGGGCTAAACGTGACTGAATCCCCGTGGCTACCGGAGAAGATAAAATCTGGACAGATGACTTGCCTCTTCTGTCATATGTTACAAGGTACAAGCGTCTGGTAGGCAAACTCATTTATCTCACTGTAATAAGACCCGACATCTCGTATGTTATAGAAAAGGTTAGCCAGTTCATGCAAGCTCCTAGAGAGTGTCATCTATAGTCTGCCCTGAGGATATTGGAATATGTTAAAGTGGAACTTGGTAAGGGACTACTGTTTCATAAAAATGGTCATTTAAAGGTTGAAGCATACTAAGATTCAAGCTATGCTGGTGACAAAGGTGATCGCAAGTCCACATCAGGCTTTTGCACATTAGTGTGAGGAAACCTAGTGAGTTGGACGATCAAGAAACAATCTGTTGTCTCCAGGTCCAGTCAGAAGCTGAATATCAGAGTATGACGTCAACCACTTGTGAGTTAAATTGGTTACGGGCTCTTATGTTGGACTTAGAAGAAGTCTACAATCATCCTCTACCTATGTTCTGCGATAACAAGACCGCTATATAAATCTCCAAAAATCTAGAATTTCATGAGAGAACAAAGCACATCGAAGTTGACTGCCATTTCATCAGAGAAGAGATCTTGAAGAAACAGATTTGTGCTCAATTTGTTACTTCAGACAACGAGTTAACAGATATCTTCACCAAGCCGGTGTCAGCTTCTTTTTTTCACATTTGCGGCAAGCTGAGCATGATTGATATATATGCTCCAACTTGAGGGGGAGTGTTGCAATATGGAGACCGGGCGGTCTGGCGGCTTCACCTGGGCGGATTGGAGACCGAGCGGTCTGGCGGCTTCACTCTGGTGGTTTGGAGACCGGGAAGTCTGGTGTCTTCTCTCCAGCGGCTTGGAGACCGGGCGGTCTGGTGGCTTCTCTCCAGCAGCTAGGAGACTGTTTGGTCTGGCGGTCTGCTCAGGAGGCATGTCTTCTCTTATCAGTATGGTCGGGCGGTTAAACCTCCTTGTCTAACCGGGCGACCTATGCGGTCTGGGTTTGTTTAGCCATTAGTCCAATAAACATATTTAGTCCCATATGGCTTATTTGTATTCTCTCCCTTCTTCCCCATTCTATAAAAAGGATGTCATACCTTTGTAATAGACACATTTTTTGGAAATAAAAACTCTATTATTATCCAATTTTCGGTTTCTCTTTTTCTGTTCACACAAAGAGGAATAAAAACAAAATAAAAGAACCCAAAAAAGAATTGGGCATATTTTGCCATGTGGCTGCCCAGTGGCACGCCATGTGGCTTTCAGCGCTACAATACAGTGCCACGTAGGTGCTGGATGGAGCAGCACCATGCAGGCGCTGCTTTCAAGTGCTACATGAAAGCAGCGTCTGGGGGCTGCTTTACCTGCCACGTGGCAGGCAACATGGCGGGCACAACGTTGTCATGCAGCACCTCTTTTTGAGGTGCTTCCACATGGCCGCCATGTGGTGGCCTCCAGTACTGCTGTAGTGCCACGCAGCAGTGCTGATGCTCACACCACCGACATGTAGCGCCTTTGCGCCACGTGTCAAACCCGGAGAAGCCCAGTAATGGGCAAATTAGTTTTTTTAGGGTTCTGGGAGTTCTAGAGCTCCAATTGAGGTGATTTTGGTGGTGTTGAAAAACAATTATAAATGCAAATATAATGTATTTTCTAATCACTTCAAATCCTTATCAGTTTCTCGAAAATCAAGAAATAATGAGATATATAGGAGAGATAAAGTGTCAGAATTCTGTGAAAAATTAGGGAAAGCTTCAGGAGAGTTTCTAGAGAAAGATTTCAGCCTTAATTTATGTTGAAGTGGTTTTTTTTGGATCTGAAGCCTAAATTCTTATTGTGTTAAGAAAGTGGCTGATAGTAATTCAAGAGCCAAAATCGTGGTAGGAGGAAAATAATATAGTTTTTTATATATCTACTTATTTTGTTATAAGATAATTTCAATATTTTGAAAAGCATAATGAATGGTGAAATTACATGTATTCACGTGATAAAGACATCCTAAGTTATAACATGCATGCATTCTAAAACACTGAAATATGTGTTATTATGTCGTAAATCGCATGATGCTATGAAATCATTAGTATGCGATAAACTACTATTGTGTAACATTCCCCATACTTCAAGACCCCTTAAAGTTAGGGTTAGGGCTTGAGTGGTGCATGGAGGCCCTAGTGTGCCCCTAGCTTAGCTTGAGCTTAGGGAAATGACTAAGTGCGCCCCCAATATGCATAATTCAACATAGGTCAATTCACACACACATGAACTCACCACCTCAAGATAAACTCACTAACTCTTCCCTAACCCTAAGATAGAGAGGCAACTGAGCGATGGACTCAAGGATAGGTCAATCTAGTGGGCCGAATTGACCAAAATCACACTTGGCCCTATTTAGGTCAAATCATACTATTTGGAAAAGTGGGCCCAATTGGGACATCACAATGACCCAATCAACATTGGGTGGTGTCAAGGGACTCAAGACACACCCCTTGGACCAGTCAACCCATCAAGTTGTCCAAAGTCAACCGCAAGATCAACCTGGTCAAATTAACACTAAAGTCTAAATGAGAGCCCAAGCCAATTCTAGTGGGCTAAGGCCTTGCCCAAGGCCCATCCTAGGCCCACTAAATTTTCATATTTATTTAATCTTTTAAATTATTTTAATTAAGGGATTTCATGAGGGTAATTAGGAGGGAAGTTTCATTTGGAGGGGGGAATAATGGAGGGAGGCCAAGTGGCACTCCATTCTTCTTCCCTAACCCGTCCTTTCATCTCCCCTGATGAAGGGCAGGAGTTTCCAACAGTTGTAGGTCAGCCACCATCAAGGAGGGCCTTTAATGGTCATGAACATAACTCCCAGAACTTGGATCTCCTATATAGAGGCCCCCAAAACTCAATATGACCCTTTCATCACCTTCAGAAGTCCTCAAGAAGTCAAAATCAACTCTTGGATCGCTGCAAACGGTGGAGAATTGAGATCGGGGGAGGTTCGCCGGAAAATGCCAAAATCCATGGCCACCAACCGGAGTAGCCACCTCCAAGCCCGGAATCAGGCATACTTCTCCTCCTCCCCCATTGTGCTAGCTTCCTAGATCAATAGGGATTGAATTCGGGCTCAATCGAGCCGAATCCATTTTTAATTTTCATGGAAAAAGCTCAATCGGGCATCCTCTCGGGTTTGCCGAAAAGCGCCCCTCCGGCGGCCGAGCCGTCGCCCGGTGATAGCCCCGACCTCAACGGATGTGGTAGCTGTGTTGGCCGATCAGGGAGGGGGCTGGAGCGCTGGCAAAAGTTGTTAGAAAAGCTCCAGGTCGGGCAGATCATGCTGGTTATGATGGAGACGACGACCCACAACATGTAGAAGACGGTGACGGCGTGCTTATGGAAGAACTTTCTCCGCCTCCAAATAAAGACTTGCGGCGCTGTGGCGACCATGTGGAGCGTCGCCGTAATATCCTCCCTCGGCGCAAACCAATTTATTAATAATTAATAATTATTATTAATAATCATTAAATCATTTTTTTATGTTTTATTTGCAATGTTTATTTAATTTTCATGTAATGCTTAAAACCATGGTTATGTTTTATTTTTTTCATTTTTGGGCTGCATGTAGCCAACTATCGTGATGTTAGCCTATATATAGGCATGTATTGTTTCATAATGAAGTGGAGATGAAAATAAATTAAAACCCTAAATTCAAGAGTGAATTTTCCCTCCTCCTCTCCCCTCTCCAAAATTTCGGCCACCTTAGGTCTCTTCCCCCCTCTTGGCTGCCGGCCAACCTTCTCCCTCCCTCCTCTTGTTCGCCCCCCCTCTCTCCATCTTTCCTCCTTGGCTATTCTCGGCCTCCTCTCCTCCTCCAGCTCTTTCCTTGAGTGCACCAAGAAAATAAAAAAATATATCTATTACCTTAGGTAATTAGCGGGAACAATTACATCTTTGAAAATTAAGTAGGGCCAGATTATTTATACATTGCATGCGCATCAGTTTCGGGTGAGATATTCTCTGCGGTTCTGACTAAATGGCCTACGACATTAACGTTTCCCGAGTAAAATCTTTTGGTTCCATGACGAACGTTAGGAAACCAGTACGGTCCCCTGTAGTGGATGAGATTAAGGTTTTGCTTGCACAACTTAAGGTTAGCCAAGTAGCACCACCACCCCCTAGGACACACCACATTTATCCTACTTATGACGATTTAGGATGTCGACAATTTTTTAGAGATTGGCTTAAGGGATTAGAAAATTATTTTAATTATCGCTTATGGGATGACAACCAAAAGGTTAACATTGCCCGAGAGCGATTAGTAGGTCGAGCCAGTGTGTTTTGGTTAAACGAAGAGCGTCATGTTGGTACCTATCAATATGCTTGGCCTCACATGCGTAGCTTACTTGCGGATCAATTTGACCTCAACTACCTTCGTATTAATAGCGCTATAACCATTAGCAAAAATAGTTATGACACTAGATCCCCACCTGACCATAGGAGTAACGTTTTCCATCAGGATAGACCCTTTCCCCAGGTTGGTAGAGTTACTCATAGCATACTTGCACCCACCTATGGAGCAAAGGAAAATGTGAGGTCCCCCATCCCTAGTTCTGTACAAGTGACTACGAGGACTACCATGAGCCCGCGGGGTGAGAGTAGTCCTACCTGTAGGGGCAGATAGATGATTGTGACATGTGAGTCTAGTGGTGTATTTGATCTTGGTTCTATTGTGCGTCCTATTCCCAATACGACTGTAGTCCATTTTGAGTCTCCCCCTGAGTTGCCTGATCTAGTCATTAAATCTCCTGAAGAGTCTGAGGCAGTGTCTAGGACTGAGCCCGCCACTGAGGGCGAGGATGATTTGACTGATGACTTTAGTGACGATGAGGAGCTTGGATATCCTAGTGATTTGGAAGATGATGTATGTGATGAAGATATTCCGATCTGTGAGAGTATCCAATTGCCTATTACTTGTCCTTCTAGTGTTTTGACTGATCTCCCTAGCATTGAGTGCCCACTCCAGGCTATGACCCCCATCGTGATAGAGCCTATGATTACACCCACTGAGACTTCATCAGACTTATCTAAGGAGCCTGTGAGTGAGGATTTCTCTATTATCATTGATGATCCTGACTTAATGGATGTCCCGACTGATTGGGAAGACTCACCTTATGTGAGAAGGTTATGTTTGGATGATTTTAGCACTGCGAACCCGGACGATAGTTATTTGATGTTACCACAATTATCTGAAGCTCAAGCTGAATTAAAATTTTCGTCGGGTTTGAGTTCGCCCATTTCTGAGACCGTTGCTGATTCTGAATTGAATGAATTGTGTAGTGTGTTGGAAGAAATTGCAAGCGAGGAAGTGGTATTTTTGAACGATTCTTTGGTATTACCCCCGGCTGAGAGTTCATTGATATTATCACCGATAGGTGAAATTAATTCTGATTTGGATTTTATTCCTGGTTTGATTTCACCGACCCTTCCTCCTATTTTTGTGCCCACATTAGTTAGCATTTTAGGACGTGAAATCGGTAGTCCTAGACTGAGTTGTTGTGACGCGCCCACTCTATTAGTTCCTATATTGGCATTGTCTCAGCGCGTAGATCTTAGTAAGTTGAGCGGGCTAGTTTTTGGTCAGTTCACCGCACCGCGTAGATCTAACTACGTGTCATATTTGACCATTCCTTTCTCTGCGTGTCTGGCTACGGTTCTATCCTCGTCTATTTCTGCTTCTTTTGCTATTGTGCCTCTTGATGTGGTGTCTCCTTCACATAGTTATATACCACACCAGGTTGCACACATTTATCCACCTACTTTTGATGACCCTCATTCCCACCCGTTAGTGACCACGGTTAGGCCCCATGAGTTGTATCGCTCGCACATATTTTCACACCCGGGAGCGTCCAACTCTATTTTTTATGATGAGCGGTTCCCCTTGGTATATCTTCATGCCAAGCGTGAAAATGTTGAATATAAATTTAGAACTGCGAATTTGGAGCCAATGAAAGTCATCATTGATTATAAGGCTCTCGTGCCCCATGACTTAACCCCTTTATCCTCCGTATTTGGGTTGAGTCACGTAGCACATGGGTTCACGCCTCACGGTAGTAATATACTTAGGCACACTTTTAAAAAATTACTCAATCAAGTTGCAACTTATTATTATTCGCATTCTAGTTGCACGCCGAATGAGATCGTGCACGAAAAATAAAGCACATGTGCCTTTTGACTTGATTTCATTACCACTGTCTTATAAGACAAGTCACCTCGCACAAGTTTATGCTTCTCATATTCATAAATTATATAAGCACATTAGTGAAGCGCTAACCATACAAATGACATTTTATCAATTTCATGCTAGCTTACATAAAAGAGCGTCTCACTATATTGTTGGCAATTTAATTTTGGTGCGTCTCGTCCCTGAACGGATGCCTTCGGGCACAATAGAAAGTTAGCGAGTTGGCGAGCTGGACCTTTTTCAGATATTAAAGAAATTAGAAGAATACGCATATCATTTGAAGTTTTCCACTGATTGGGGTATTACCCCTATTTTTAATGTTTCTAATTTAATGCCATATGTTTCTCCACCACTTGAATTATTTGTCTGTCTGTTTGGGTCCACTATGTTTTCTTATGGTTTGGGTAGTGAGCTTGTACCTGGATCGCTCTCTTCATCGGTCTTCATAGGAGGTACGTTGGTTGTTGATGTAGAAACTTGTTTTCCTTTATTGCCTAATACTTTTCCAAGGTTCCCCAAGACCACATTTTTGCATGAAAGGATACTCCAGGTTGACGTGCTCTCCTCTAAATGTGGTGATGTTTTCCACTACTTGATTCGAAGGCGTGATCGACCGGCCTCCGATGACTGGTTTCTTGGATCGGAGGTGGCTCTTTTGGATGTTGCTCTCCCGCACTAGTGCATTCGTACCAACTCATCAGTGATGAGTACTTCTGAGCGGGGGACGATTGATGGAGACGACGACACTCAACATGTAGAAGACGGTGACAACATGCTTATAGAAGAGCTTTCTCCGCCTCAAAACAAATACTTGCGGCGCTGTGATGACCATGTGGAGCGTCAGCATAATATCTGCCCTCAGTGCAAACCAATTTATTAATAATTATTAATAATTTATTAATAATTATTAATAATTTATTAATAATTATTAATAATTATTAATAATTTATTAATAATTATTAATAATTATTAAATCATTTTTATGTTTTATTTGCAATGTTTATTTAATTTTCATGTAATGCTTAAAACCATGGTTATGTTTTATTTTTTTCGTTTTTGGGCTGCATGTAGCCAACCATCATGATGTAATCCTATATATAGGCATGTATTGTTTCATAATGAAGTAGAGATGAAAAGAAATTAAAACCCTAAATTCAAGAGTGAATTTTCCCTCCTCCTCCTCTCTCCCCTCTCCAAAATTTCGGCCACCTTAGGTCTCTTCCCCCCTCTTGGCCGCCGGACAACCTTCTCCCTCCCTCCTCTAGTTCGGCCGCCCACTCCCTCTTTCCTCCTTTGCTATTCTCGGCCTCCTCTCCTCCTCCTCCCCTCCTCCTCCTCTTTCCTCGAGTGCACCACCACCTCTAGCCGCCATCCTCCCTCCAACCCTACAAATCGACCTCCTCCAACCTCACAAAAAAAAACCGACCCCCACTTATGCCTTCATGATAACCGACCGCCTCCATTGAATAATTTCGGCCAAGCACCAAAGATCCCTCTTTGAGTATTTCCAACCCCGGCGTGAAGCGACGAAGGCTAACAAGTTCCTCTCCATCCGACATGACTCCGACGAAGCTGTTGAAGGGCGATCCAAGTAGAGAAAAACCGGAATCAACTATTCCGGTTGGGTAACGAAATATTTCTACTCCATGTGTGTTTCCCTCTAGTTAATTCTTGTGATGGAATTCTTGTCGTTAGGTTTTGATATCATTGAATTTTTTCACGGATTTTCTTTTATTTGATTTTGTCGTACATCTTAATTTATTTAAGTTCGAGAGGGTTGGTGACCCTCCGTTTTCTTTTGTTGGGAGAGATCTACCATTTTCCGAATCGTTATTTTGGTAGATCTCTTTTGGTACAACCTTCACTCGATCGGACCGGGTTGGTCCTTTTAGCAGGAAATAATATTGACCTATCGCCTCTATTCGATCCTAATCGGTTTGGCTAACTGTATGTTAGCATATAATTGATAGAATTAATTAACGTGGTGCTGCGTAGAACGATTGTGCGAGTATAGGATTGGATCGAAGAGTGGTATACGTGCTAGTCCGTAGATTTAATTCGTCGTCAACGTGTGAGCCTGCATCAGGTTGGCTGATTGGAGAAGAGATAATCACAGCCGTTGAATGTTTTGATTTATATTAATTATTATGTATTTATCCCTTTAATATACACATTTTGAATCAGAAAAATGAGGCTCTTACGGGCTGAACCATGAAAAGTGCCCAACATAAAAAAGGTAGCCCCGTGAGTCTACTTTAACTAAATATTGAAATCGTGTCATTTGGAGCATTGTAGCTCCCTATAGGACAATGCTTGTGGGACTGGTCCTTAGAATAGGAAAGTCACTATATCCTCAATAACTTTTAATTGGCTAAGGGAATTGACTTGAAATTTGGGTCATATCAGAGGATACCCTATATACACCTACAGTTCAAAAAATGGGAATTTTTGGACAATATTTTCCTATAGTTTTAGGTAAAAAGTGATTTTACATAAAACTGAAATATTTTGGGTAAAATTTTTATTTTAACCTTAAATTTTGGTGAGAGGTTCATTAGGGAGTTATAAGGCCCTGATAAAAATATCAGTTCATTTGGACCAATGTAGGTTGGTGAAGTCCACTTACAAGTTGTCATGTAGTATGTGTTGTGTTGTGCATTTAGTCAAAAAGGTATATCTTGTGAATTTAGCAAGATTCGCTTGGTAAAATTCAGTAAATTTTTATACATACACTTATTTAGTGAAAGTACACCTCCTCATGAAGTTTTAGAACATTTGAAGTTGATTTGCTTAGCAAATGATTTAAATAGTAATTTTCTTATGTATGTGTTATTGAAATTAGGGTAACTGAAATAGTTGCAAAAATTATAAAACCTTGCCAAGATCAATGATTTAGTATGATGCATACTAGGTAAATTAATTGGAATTTTTGAAGTTCAGAATCTTAGAGTTGAAGTTATAATTACCATTTTCCCCTTCTATATTATTGAGATAATTGTTCTCAAATTGAGTTATAAATTATAATTTTCTGGAATAAATAATTATTTACCATTTGTAACATTCATTAATTTTTATGGAATTATTTGATGAATATTTATAGTACTTCATGTTTAACATAACCTAGTGGATCAGATTTTTATAATTAGAAATTAAATATTAAATATTATTGGAATGATGTGAAATTTGGATCAGAGTCATTATTACTCAAGATGATGTTATGATAATTCTATCTTGCTGGTTGGAAAACGAAAAGTGACACTTCTTGTTCACAATAACATGTAGTAATAATTTGGGAAACTTATAATATTTGCTGATTATTTTAGGAAAATTATAAATCTCTAGATTTAAGTCTAAGATATCATGATAGACCTCAAAAAATAATCTTGGACCTTATGTTAAACATTTGGAGAGTTCTTGTTCATACACTCATACAAGATCATATGTCTGCATTTAACAATTTTGGAAAATTAGTGTTTTTAGCAGTTGTTATTTTGGAGATGTCACACACTTAGTAACCCTGGGAGTTGATTTGGTTAAAGGTAGCATAACATTACTAAGTGTCTTGATAAAGGGAGCGATGGGTATCAACCCATCATAGTTCCTAGTACTGCTGCGAGCCCTTCAAAGGGTATACCTCGGGAAGTCCAAGGTTAACCATGAATCGCTAAGTAATCCGAAAGTTAAATAAGAGTAGTTTGATAGGATTAAGAAATGTTATAGAGATCTCACCCATGTGTGGGTTGGAGTGATATAGGGCTTGTTGGTCCTTCAAGCTGGTGGCTCGGGTTGTTGGTCGATATCAGGACTGGTTGGTCCTGTGAGCTGGAGGCTCGGGAGAGTATTATTATACCTGGTTTGTGTTTATGTGGTGGGTCACTCGGTATTGGTCTAGTCGGCACACCGACGGAAATATGATGACTCCAGTGTGGAGTGTAGACCTTTGGGGAGACCAACATGATGTTTATACCGAGGTCTGGGAGACTATGTACCCTAAGATCACACCCGACCATGTAAGACTGGTAGTTGATAGCAAGAGTATTCCAGGGGCTCCGCTGTTGTGTTCTTAGCATTGAGGAGTACGAGAGGTATAGGTCTAGTAGTGTGCCTACTCGCCTAGGAGTGGAGACACCCGCTCCACTACCACCGTGAGCAATGACGGTTGGTACCGAGAGGTTGGCCACCTCAAAAAAGTGGGGATGCATGAAAGGTCTGTGCACAGAGTCATGTGTGTGAGTTACATAATAAACATTGCATTGCATAACATGACATAACATACACACTTGCAGATCCTCATCATATAAATTAGTATGAGCTCTTTTATATGATGAGTTATTATTTCAGAAACCTTAACTTATATGTTTGTATGGGCATTCATATAATTTAGGGTATGCTTCCGTGATGGTAGTGTAGTTGCTTTACTTTACTAGTTTTATTTAGCTCCTCTTACTGTACTTTTATGCTGCACTAGTTGTTACTCTTCTTTACTGCTCATACTAATATAGTACTGCTAGAGAATTATAAATATATACCACTATCACCTGCTTGTATAATCTATTACTATTGGTCCTCCGCTATCTTCCTCCTGCGCAGTGCCTAGGAGTCGCGGGGGTGAGTCGAGGACGAAACAGGTGAATCTAGTTTGACTGACGATTGTTTGACCAAATCATTTTAGTTAGACGTGGAGACGCCATCGCAGTTCGACTAGACGGAGCCAGAGATTGAGACACCTGGATCTGATGAGCCGGATCCGCGCACTATTACTACCCGTCGTCAGGTTGATGGTCATATGGTTTAGCTTCCGCATTATTAGTTGACAGAGAGAGATATTTATGATGGCTATGTACTAGGCATAATCCCTACTACTCTTTCATTTATATCATGTGGGCCTTTTGATTAGATGTCTATTATATCTATGATGTGATGTGTGGACTTACTTCTTCTTTTGTTGGCTGTGTGAATGGTCATATTTGCCAGCAGGGTCACTGTCTTGTTCTGGCAACTAACTCGTAGTTATTGTTATTGTAAGGCGACAGTCCTGGGCATAAAATCTCTCCACAGTCGCGCCCAACTCCCGGGAGGAGGGATTTTACATATTATGCCGTAAATTGTATGATGTAATGAAACCGCTATTGTGTAGGAACAACACGATACTATGAAAAACTGGACAATATATACATATTGATTGTGCACATTCAACATTTAACATCTAACAATTATGCATGAAAAAGATTTGTATAAATTAAGTATTTTTAATATATAAAAAATGAATTTTCAATAATCAAGAACTTTTACATCATTCATTCATGCATATGTGTACTATATTATTCTTTCAGGGTGAGAGAGAATGCTCATCGACCTACTATGTTTTTAGATACCGATACTGACCAGGTAGGGAAATTATGGACAGTGAGAAAATACATTATGATATCATATATGTATAACATGTAATTCGTTGAGATCAGAGATGCCTAAAGAGGCGCCTATTCCTAGACCTAGCTACGAGTAGAGGCGAGCTTGAGCGAGCGGAGGCGAGCTTGGGCGAGTAGAGGCGGGCTTGTGGAAGTATATGCAAGCTTGGGCGACCAGAGGCAGGCTTGGGCGAGCATAGGAGGGCTTGGATGAGCAGAGGAGGGCTTGGGAGAGCAGAGGCAGTCTTGGACGAGCAGAGGTGAGCTTAGGAGAGCTTGGGAGAGTAGAGGCGATTTTGGGCACGCAGAGGCGAGTTCTTCACTAGTATGGGCGAGTATCCCTTGATACTCGCTAGTAGGGGCTGGATACTCGCCACTCCCTCTAATTTCTCTATAAATAGCCTCATATGAGTACTTGAAATGACACTTTTGGAAGATGTTGAGTTCCCCCTAAGCTGGATACTCGCCAAGTCCATGTTTGTCAAGTACCTCGCCCAGCTTTTGGTTGTGGAGGGAAGTTTCTCCCAAACTTCTGGGTACGTGGTGTGACCTCCATGCTAGAGCTCTTCGGGTGTACTTATATATAGTTTTCTTTCTCCCACACTAGCTATCTGAATTGTGGTTTCGGACCGCATAATCAGTAAACTTAGGGTGAATTGATTCAGATATTTTGTAATAGGGATTTTCCTGGCTTCAATAATATATGTGCTTACTATGTATAAAGAAGATGTGGTATCAATGATACATCTATGTAAGCTGAAATAGGAGAGCGGTTGTTATTTACCTCAGGATTTTCTCTGGGTGGTGAATAAAGATTAAAATTTTGTTTAAAATACTTAGTTTAATTCACAGAATTTGCATATACATCAACAATTAACCAGAAATAAATGTAAGTATATAAAATCACAACACATAAATGAAAATAAACACAGGAACACATAAGATACAAAGATTATAGTGGTTCCCCCCTTAAACTGGGTACATCCACTCTTCAACTCTCTTAGTAGGAATTCACTATCATAGTATCCGAGTCTTTTGATCAAGAGACTCTTAGAACTAACACCAGATCTTTTGATAAGGAGATATTGAACCAATACAATCTGTGTCTTTTCTCAAGGATACTCTCAAAACCTCTCACTGAATCCTTTGAATAGGAATTCTCAAAACACTTTTCATAAAGTGTAAGAAGAAAATGAAAGAAGATTTGTGATAAAATTAATTCTCTCTGTGTCCTCTCAATAGATTTCTGAGAACTAGCGATGATGATATCAAGAACTTCGGATGAATCTCTGAATATCAAAATCATAAAGATTATGAGCTCTGTTCTCAGATTTTCTTGAATTTTCTCTGAATATGATACAATTTCCTCTTGATAAGAAGAAGAACTAATTCTCTTTAGTAGATTCAACAATAATCTAACAGTAGACTAATTGATGGAGGAAATTCAATTACTGATGATGATCTTCCAAAATTTCTCCGTCGAAATCAGGCTGTCACGATCTGATATGATTTTCTTGATCGTCTGTGGTTGATGATTGTTACGTGAATTCAATAATAACTCATCATACTCCTTGTTTCTCTGTTGTATCTCATCATATATATATGGATCAAAATCTTTTAACATCTCCAATATTCTGTTATGCAAACCCCTTCTTGAAATTATTATGGTTGTAAACCTCAAAATGAATTCTGTTAAAAAATTCAGTCGACATAACGTCGAATTCTAATTGAAGTAACATCGAATTTTGACTGTCTGTAAGAATATCTCTGTAATCGATGTTCTGTCGATATCATGTCAAAGATATCATGTCGAAGTATGCGCCAATATAGTTCTTTGAATGTCCTTGACTTATCAATTTTAGTTGCTTTAACTTCTATTCAAAGTAGCGTCGAATTCTAGTCAAAGTTACGTTGACTTCTAGTCAACGCATGTTGGCAAATCATGACTTTTCTCTTAAATTCAATATGCATTTCTTATGTGTTTTATATCAATAACATCCTAGGACTTGTAAGACCAAATTACCCTTACTATACATTATGGAAAATAAACCTATGGTGTAAAATCACTAAAAAAATAATTTGTGAAGATAAATCATAAGGGGTTTTCCCAATAATCTTCCCATTTTAACATAAAATTTTTTTCAAAATTTCAAAAGTGATTTCACAAATATATGATAATAAGAATACAAAATTTTGACTAAACATGTACTCATCACAAATAAGAATCATAAAGGACATATATAAGAGACAACTGAATATTTGAGCTTCTATAAAAATCTCTTAAAATGCCAACATAGTTAACGAGAATATACCTTTAGAAAATTCTTGTTCTAAGAAGGATTTTTCCTTTTCCTGGTAAATACATGTACATCCTGATTTATCTTTTTAACAGAAGAATCTGGACACTCCCCTTGAGCTTTCACAACATCATCTACTACTTTTCTGGCTATTAAGAGTATATCAGCTAAATTCTCTTGCACTACCTCCACCTGAACTAATGCATCAGAATTCTAAACAGCTTGATAATTGTTCTGACTCCCTTTGAATAACTTGATGTTCAGTTGTTTGTTTATCTACTTCTCTACTTAATAGAATTGTTTTAGATTCTCTAAAAAGAGCTTCATCTTCTTTTAATGGTTCCATGTACTGGTCTTGCTCTAACATCTCCCCTTTTGAACCACATAAGCCAAGGAGGTTAAGAAAGATCTTGTTTCTTCTGTGGAAATCAGTTTATTCTGAATATTTCTTATAGAATTTTGTACCCCAGAAATTTGATTGAACATACTTTCAACTGAAGATTTGTAACTTAAGGCATGCTCATTTATAAGGGAAGTCAGTGAAGTAGTACTGTATAGTTTGAAGAATATCTTTGTCAAAATCAAATGTCTCAGATGAAAATGTTGCAGCATGACTGTGTTTAGTAGATGTTGATCATTGTGGTGTTGTATGTCTGTATCTGGTAGTTTAGTATTGATGGTAAAAGTCTTTGTTTCAAGAGTAGATATACACCTAGGGGGTGAATAGGTTTTTCAAGTCTTTGTGTAATAATTTTGATTTTGATGTGTTGTGATTTGGATTATTGTTGTAACTTTGAAGAACACAGATCAACACACAGTATTTATAGTGGTTCCCCAATGTATGGTTACATCCACTTTCCCTCCCACCTTTCTAACAAAGTGTTATACATGACAATCTTATCTAAATCTCAACTCAAGGAGCTTACAACACAGATCCCTTAGGATCTCTCAGTCTTTCTCCAAGTCCTACCTCAAGCTATATCCCTACAACATAGAGTAAGATTTTACTGCTACAGCTAAGTGATCATACAGATCACCTACCTTAGAATTAATGAAAATTCCTACAACTCTGGCTAAGGCACAACCCTACACTTAGAGATCTTATCTCTTACATCTCAGATCTGACTCAGATCCTACCTCAGGCATACAGGCCCTACCCACTCAGATTCACAATAAATCTTACCTCTCAGCCTTTATAGTCTAGGCATACAACTCAGATCAATTAAGATACTACAAAATGAATATAAGTATGATGATATTAGACTCTAGAGAATTGATTCTCTGAGTCTGCCTTCTGGACTAAGTAGACTCAGACCTAACTTCTTCACAACAACAAGAAATGGATCTTTAAGAAGTTTCTGCTTGTGCTGAGAAGACAACTATAGAGCACTGATATAACGCCCCTGATTTTTCGATGTTTATTTTAGTTCCTTTAGTGGCGTATTTTTGACATCGGGGCATTACGTTGACACGTAGTTGACAGGTATCATTGCTGAAGCATGATATTCACTCATTGGTATCCGATATTTTGACTTAGAAAATTAGTTTGGCCAATTTCTAGTGTTTTTTTGGAATTTCCCTGGCAAACCCGATTTTTTTTGGAACTCGGTGGAGCCTTTTAGGGATATTCAGTGTTTTGAATTCAGAGAGTTTTTACCCGAGTTTGGTTTGTCGAATGATAATATTGACTTCTCCATTGGTTTTGTGGCATTAGTATTTAGCTTCGATACGATTTTCGAGGAAATCCAAGTTGTTTCGAGTTTTTGGTCGTTTGGACATTTAATTAATAATATAATATTATAATATATCTTTATATATAAGAGCGTGTTCAGTTCGGACAAAACCATATTTATTGTCTTCTTTCCGAGACTGTCAGACCGATTAGCGGAAGAGAGGAGAGTGGTTGATATCGCAAGCTTTCAGCCATCGACTGTAGGAGCTCTGGTGCACGAAATCGTCTTTAGAGGGTAGATTCGGAAAGCTCTCGCCGAGATCTACGTGTGATCGGTGAGTTTTTTTTTCCTATTTCTTGGATTTTTGGGTGTTAGGTTATTCGGTTTTGACCCTCTTTTTCCCCGAAAATTTTCAGGATGTGTAGCCAAGGTGTTCTTGCGGCTGGATCCGTGAGGAGGAACGCTCGTAAGGCCGGATTTTGGAAGCTTTGAGGCAAGTGGTGAATCTTCCCCTTGTTATTTTTGTTCTTGTTTGTCATTATTTTCTTTTCCTTCCCTCCTTAGAATGTAGGAGTAGTGTAGGGTTTGACCAAGTTTGATTTGCTGAGTAGTGTAGGATTTCCAGCCAAGAGGATTTCGTAGGATAAGGGTTGAGTCCGGGTAGAGGAAATTCGTCATGTATAGGGGAGTCAACCTAAGTTTAATTTGTCGTATATGGTGGGGTCAGTCTGAGTGAATTTTATCAAATATGCGTTTTGGGACTAAGTTAGATTTGTCGAGTATTCTCGACGAATTCGTCGAGTATCAGCCTTGGTGTCGAGTGATTATGCATTCGTTGAGTTTAGGCTTCGAGTTCGTCGAGTATTAGGCTTGGCGTTGAGTAAATTTTGTTTTGGCACTTAGAGCATCGAGTGATTTGTGAGACTAAGGGTATGTTTGGGACAACTCTAGCGGTTGGAAAAGTTCTTTTCCAGCCGCCAGAGCTGTTATTGTTGCTGTTTGGGATAACTCTTCACCGAAATTGCTTTTCAAAAAGACGCTCCCAGAGATGTTTTGCGGAAGTCGCTCCCCCCTGCGTTCAGTGCTAAGAAATCGATTCCCGATATTTTTCCTCCTTCCCGCACCGCAGCAGCGATTCGCCCTAGCGCCATTCCTTCTCTATCCCGTCCGATCCCAGGCTTTCGTCTCCGGCGATAGCCACCTCCGATCCTGCTTCTCCGGTGACCGCTTCCCTCAACACGCCGACCCTGCTTCTCCGGTGATAGCTGCAACCTAGGGCCAGACTCTTTCCCGATCGCCGTCTTCCCACAAGCAGCGAATCACTTCTCTGCAATTTTCCCGACCGCCGTCTTTCCCGATCCACTGGTATGTCCCAATCATTCTCCTCTTCGATCTTCTTCTTCAATTGTTTTTCCAATCACGTCGGTGATTTGTTTCTCCTTATTTTTCCAGGTATTTTGCTGGTTTCTGCGGCCACATCAGATCTTCCTCTGCAGTTTTCAGGTACCCTATTGTTGATTTACTAATTGCAACTATTGTTTGTGTGTGTTGTAGCTTTTGCAAATCACTTCTTGGTTACTAATTGCAACTATTGTTGAGTGTGTGTGTGTGTGTGCTGTGTGTTGGGTTTTGCGTGTGTGACCGGATTGTGTTGGGTGAGTGTGTGTTATGTTGGTGTGTTGTATGTTTGTGTGTGTTGTGTCTATTATGTTGTGTTTGTGTTATTTTTATGTGTGTTTGTATGTGTGTGTGTGTTTGTTTATGTGTGCGTGTTTTTTTTGTGAATGTGTATGAGTGTGGATGTGTGTGTGTGGTGTGTTTTTTTTTGTGATTGTGCGTGTGTGTGGATGTGTGTGTGGGTGTGTGTTTGTTTTTTTTGTGTGTGTGGTTGTATGTATGAATGTGTGTGTGTTTGTTTTATTTTGGATAAGTATGAGTGTGTGCATAAGACTTTGTGGATGAGAATGAGTGTGTAAACGAGTAAGGATATGTGTGTTTGTATGTGTGTTTGTTTTTTTATGCGTGTACGGTTATATGTGTGTGTGTTTTTGTACCTTTGGTTGGGTATGTATGGTTGTATGATGTGTGTGTGTGGGTGTGTGGGTGTGTGGATGTGTGCATGGTTATATATGTGTGCATGGTTGTATGAATGTGTGTGTGTGTGTGTGTGTGTGTGTGTGTGTATATGCGTGGATGTGTGTGCATGGTGTGTGTGGTTTTGTTTATGTGTGTGTTTGTTTTTTTTGTTAATGTGTATGAGTGTGGATGTGTGTGTGTTGTGTGTTTGTTTTTTTTGGTGATTGTGCGTATGTGTGGATGTGTGTGTCAGTGTGTGTTTGTTTTTTTTATGTGTGGATGGTGTGTGTGTGTGTGTGTTTTTGTTTATGTATGTGTTTGTTTTTTTTTGTGAATCTGTGAATGTGTGTGTGTGTGTGTGATTTTTTTTTTTTTTGGGGGGGGGGGGGTATGTGGTGTGTTTGTGTTTATGAATATGTGTGTGTGTGTGTGAATGTATGTGTGTGTGTTTGTTTTGGTTTATGTGTTAATGTATGTGCTGAATGTGTGTGTGTGTGTGTGTGTGTGTGTGTGTGTGTGTGTTTGTTTTGTGTTTGTTTTGCTTTATGTGGGTGCATGAATGTGTGTGTGTGAATGTGTGTGTGTGTGTGTGTGTGTTAGGTTTTTTTGTGTATGTGTGTATGATTAGTAATTCTTATTTTAATTTTATTAGTTTATAGCATAATGGTAAAACCAAAGGAAGGAGGAATCGTAGCGAGTTGGGAGTCAGGTGAAGTGACGTTATTTTGTGATCTCTGCATAAAAGAGATTGGTTTGGGGAATCGGCCAACCACCCACTTCAGCAAAGAAGGGTGGAAAAATCTGATTGCGGGGTTTAAAGAACGCACAGGGAAAAGATACGATCGATTGCAAATGAAAAATAAATGAGATCATTTGAAAAAGGATTGGAAGTTATGGAGGAACTGAAACATGGTGAGACTGGTTTAGGCTGGGATCCAGAGAAGAGAACTATTGCTGCATCAGAGGAATGGTGGGCAAAGAAGATTAAGGTCTGAATAAATTCAAGTTTCATTTCATTAAATTAGTTCATATTTTTCCAGATTTTAATATTGTTACATTGATTACAACAGGTTGTTCCAGCGGTGAAAAAATTTCGATGCGGAGGTATTGCACCGGAGTTGGAGGAGAAATTGAATACTATTTAAGTCAGGTAGTCGCAACTGGAGAAGACTCGTGGGCTCCTTCAATTGGGAGTTTGCCACCTGATGTGGGGAGGATCCAGTTGGAAGACGATGATGTGGCAGATAACATGGAAAACAATCAAGGTGGACCTGAAGAGTTCGGGGGAACTACAACACCTCCTGGGAATGCGTCCTCCTTGGCGAGTAAAAAAAGGAAGATAGGGAGGAACAAAGGAATGGCATTTTCTTTGATGTCAGATTTACATCAATCCTCTCTAGCATTGAAGCCTCCACCAGTTGTCACGGTCAAAGAGGTTGTGGAGTTGATTTCCAGCAACCCAAAGCTACGGGCAAACCTGGATCTATATTACTTTTCTCTCGAGCACATCAAGGACAAGACCACTGGGGAGATCTTCATGAGTACCCATAAGATATGAGTGTTTGGTGGATTATGAAGGCGTACGAGAAGAGGGCTCAGTGATACGAGCTTACCTTGATCGAAACCTCCTTTTATGTTTTGCATGTAAAACACTATGATGTTTATGTTTACTTTTTAATGTCGTACTTTATTTTTGAGTAATACTGGATCTAAAACTATAATAGATTTTTTGTTATCATCTTCACATAGATATGATAAGTGTTCTGTGATGCTTTGAATGTAGATACTAATAATGGAAGAGCATGACTCCTCCCCTGAAGATTCTGGGGATTCAACCAGTCTTTCGCCAGAGCGGAGACAATATATAGAATATTGCAGTGTAGTTATGTCATCGATCGAGAGGATGAATTATCATGTTCGAGATACACGTCCATGCATGACATCTACCCAAACAGGTGCGAAATGGATCAAAGAGTTACTAGAAGGACATCCAGATAGAATTAATGACGCATTTAGGATGTCTAAACGCATTTTCGTATATTTACTCCATAAACTAGAAGCAGATGCTGAACTTCAAGGATCACAGCGGACGTCTTCAAGAGAAATCCTAGGGATTACATTGTATATCTTAGCACAAGGACGTTCCGTTAGATTGACGAAAGAACGGTTCCAGCACTCGACCGAAACAATAAGTAGATATTTTTCGAAAGGGCTTAGATCTCTTTTGTTACTCTCAATTGATGCTATAAAGCCTATTGACTGTCAATTCAGAGAGATTCTGGGTGGTGAGATAAGGTATGATTCTCATTACATGCCATTTTTCAAGGTTTGCGTTGGTGCCATTAACAGTACACATGTTGATGCAAGGATACCCGTAGAAGATCAAGTACGATACATAGGACGTCATGGCATGCCGACACAAAATGTAATGGCAGTCTGTGATTTTAACATGTGCTTTATATTTGCCCTCGCTGGATGGGAAGGATCTGCTTATGATAGTCGCATCCTTGCACGGGCATTGGCCGACGATAGATTGCACTTTCCACATCCCCCACAAGGTATACTAATCAATATATTTACATTCATTCAAATTGTTTGTATTTCATAATGTTTACCTGCTTAACAAACCAAATAAATGCAGGTAAATATTATTTAGTGGATGCTGGTTACACGTTAAAGATGAGTTATTTGAAGCCGTATCCAGAAATAAGTATCACTTGGCTGACTTTGCCCGTGCGAGTCGGCCTGTACAAGGAAGGCAAGAATATTTCAATAAGGCGCATTCATATCTTCGCAGTGTGATCGAGCGAACGTTTGGAGTGTGGAAAAAAGTGGCACATTTTGAGCAAAATGTTACAGTACAACTTCATGAAACAGCGTTCCATTGTTCTTGCGATAATGACCTTACATAACTTCATTCGGAGACATCCTTTTCGCTGGGACCCTGAGTTTAATGCTTGTGATGCTGATGAGTCTTCTTTCGTTCCCTCAGAGGATGAGGAACCTACGACAGAGGATGAAATTGAAAGCGATATCCGTGATGCTGCTGGAGAAGAACATATGTCTACAGTACGAGATAACATTGCCGAAGAGATATACAGTGCGCGCAGGTAAAAATTCGATCCATCTCTTACTAAAAATTTAAAGGGTTAAAAATATCAAAAGTTTGATTCATATCAATTTATTTTTGAACAGGTGATCGAAAGGATTGGAAAAAGGAGTCGCTGGATGTTGCAAGACCTTTTTTTTCTATTTGCTAAAACTATGTAAAAGACACCTGTTATCAGTTATTTTTATATATTTATATAGTTTAGTTTTTTAAAAAACAGCTTCCAAAAGTTGTTTCTCCAAACAGCTAAAAAAAGAAAATCGCTCTTCAAAGCGCACTTCTGCACATAACACCCAAACACTCTGCAGCTTTTCAAAACTGCTCCCCAGAGATCTATTTCAAAACAGCTCTATCCGGACAGCAGTTTTTCAATCCGCCAGAGCTGCCCCAAACAGACCCTAACTCAAATTCGCTCAGAGTAGAAACATTTCCTGTTTGAATTTTCTTTGTTTAGACTCTTATACACCAGTGTGCTTTTTAGCAAAAGATAGTGCGTCTCTATATGACCAATAGCACAAGAGATTAACATATATTAATTTTAAAACTATTAATATGTTATTTTCTCACAATTTAGTGTGTGATTCTCCTACTATTAAGTATGTTAAAGAGAGACCTTGTCACTCATGCCAAATGGACAATTTGACAAGGGCTACCTTTAAGAGCATCGTTGGTAAAGATTCTACCAGATGCTTGTGCTATAGGACAATGCTTGTGGGACTGGTCCTTAGAATAGGAAAGTCACTATACCCTCAATAACTTTAATTGGCTAAGGGAATTGACTTGAAATTTGGGTCATGTCAGAAGATACCCTATATACACCTACTGTTCAAAAATGGGAATTTTTGGACAATATTTTTCCTATAGTTTTTTTGTAAAATGTGATTTTACATAAAACAGAAATATTTTGAGTAAAATTATTATTTTAACCTTAAATTTTGGTGAGAGGTTCATTAGGGAGTTATAAGGCCCAGATAAAAATTTCAGTTCATTTGGACCAATGTAGGTTGGTGAAGCCCACTTACAAGTTGTCATGTAGTATGTGTTATGGTGTGCATTTAGTCAAAAGGTATATCATGTGAATTTAGCAAGATTCGCTTGGTAAAATTTAGTAAATTTTTATACATGCACTTATTCAGTGAAAATACACCTCGTCATGAAGTTTTAGAACATTTGGAGTTGATTTTCTTAGTAAATGATTTAAATAGTAATTTTCTTATGTATGTGTTATTGAAATTAGGGTAACTGAAATAGTTGCAAAAATTATAAAACCTTGCCAAGATTAATGATTTAGTATGATGTACACTAGATAAATTAATTGGAATTTTTGAAGTTCAGAATCTTAGAGTTGAAGTTATAATTACCATTTTCCCCTTCTATATTATTGAGATAATTGTTCTCAAATTGAGTTATAAATTATAATTTTCTGGAATAAATAATTATTTACCATTTGTAACATTCATTAATTTTTATGGAATTATTTGATGAATATTTATAGTACTTCATGTTTAACATAACCTAGTGGATCAGATTTTTATAATTAGAAATTAAATATTAAATATTATTGGAATGATGTGAAATTTGGATCAGAGTCATTATTACTCAAGATGATGTTATGATAATTCTATCTTGCTGGTTGGAAAACGAAAAGTGACACTTCTTGTTCACAATAACATGTAGTAATAATTTGGGAAACTTATAATATTTGCTGATTATTTTAGGAAAATTATAAATCTCTAGATTTAAGTCTAAGATATCATGATAGACCTCAAAAAATAATCTTGGACCTTATGTTAAACATTTGGAGAGTTCTTGTTCATACACTCATACAAGATCATATGTCTGCATTTAACAATTTTGGAAAATTAGTGTTTTTAGCAATTGTTATTTTGGAGATGTCACACACTTAGTAACCCTGGGAGTTGATTTGGTTAAAGGTAGCATAACATTACTAAGTGCCTTGAGAAAGAGAGCGATGGGTATCAACCCATCATAGTTCCTAGTACTGCTGCGAGCCCTTCAAAGGGTATACCTCGGGAAGTCCAAGGTTAACCATGAATCGCTAAGTAATCCGAAAGTTAAATAAGAGTAGTTTGATAGGATTAAGAAATGTTATAGAGATCTCACCTATGTGTGGGTTGGAGTGATATAGGGCTTGTTGGTCCTACGAGCTAGTGGATCGGGTTTTTGGTTGATATCATTACTGGTTGGTCCTGTGAGTTGGAGGCTCGAGAGAGTATTGTTATACCTGGTTTGTGTTTATGTGGTGGGTCACTCGGTATTGGTCTAGTCGGCACACCGACGGAAATATGATGACTCCAGTGTGGAGTGTAGACCTTTGGGGAGACCAACATGATGTTTATACCGAGGTCTGGGAGACTATGTCCCCTAAGAGCACACCCGACCATGTAAGACTGGTAGTTGACAGCAAGAGTACGCATGGGCTCCGCTGTTGTGTTCTTAGCATTGAGGAGTACGAGAGGTGTAGGTCTAGTAGTGTGCCTACTCGCCTAGGAGTGGAGACACCCGCTCCACTACCACCGTGAGCAATGACGGTTGGTACCGAGAGGTTGGCCACCTCAAAAAAGTGGGGATGCATGAAAGGTCTGTGCACAGAGTCATGTGTGTGAGTTACATAATAAACATTGCATTGCATAACATGACATAACATACACACTTGCAGATCCTCATCATATAAATTAGTATGAGCTCTTTTATATGATGAGTTATTATTTCAGAAACCTTAACTTATATGTTTGTATGGGCATTCATATAATTTAGGGTATGCTTCCGTGATGGTAGTGTAGTTGCTTTACTTTACTAGTTTTATTTAGCTCCTCTTACTGTACTTTTATGCTGCACTAGTTGTTACTCTTCTTTACTGCTCATACTAATATATAACTACTAGATAATTATAAATATATACCACTGTCACCTGCTTGTATAATCTATTACTATTGGTCCTCCGCTATCTTCCTCCTGCGCAGTGCCTAGGAGTCGCGGGGGTGAGGCGAGGACGAAGTAGGTGAATTTAGTTTGACTGATGATTGTTTGACCACATCATTTTAGGGACACGTGGAGACGCCATCGCAGTTCGACCAGACGGAGCCAGAGATTGAGACACCAGGATCTGATGAGCCGGATCCGCGCACTACTACTACCCGTCGTCAGGTTGATGGTCATATGGTTTAGCTTCCGCATTATTAGTTGACAGAGAGAGATATTTATGATGGCTATGTACTAGGCATAATCCCTACTACTCTTTCATTTATATCATGTGGGCCTTTTGATTAGATGTTTATTATATCTATGATGTGATGTGTGGACTTACTTCTTCTTTTGTTGGCTGTGTGAATGGTCATATTTGCCAGCAGGGTCACTGTCTTGTTCTGGCAACTAACTCGTAGTTATTGTTATTGTAAGGCGACAGTCCTGGGCATAAAATCTCTCCACAGTCGCGCCCAACTCCCGGGAGGAGGGATTTTACATATTATGCCGTAAATTGTATGATGTAATGAAACCGCTATTGTGTAGGAACAACACGATACTATGAAAAACTGGACAATATATACATATTGATTGTGCACATTCAACATTTAACATCCAACAATTATGCATGAAAAAGATTTGCATAAATTAAGTATTTTTAATATATATAAAAATGAATTTTCAATAATCAAGAACTTTTACATCATTCATTCATGCATATGTGTACTATATTATTCTTTCTGGGTGAGTAAGAATGCTCATCGACCTACTATGTTTTTAGATACCGATACTGACCAGGTAGGGAAATTATGGACAGTGAGAAAATACATTATGATATCATATATGTATAACATGTAATTCGTTGAGATCAGAGATGCCTAAAGAGGTGCCTATTCCCAAACCTAGCTACGAGTAGAGGCGAGCTTGTGCGAGCGGAGGCGAGCTTGGGCGAGTAGAGGCGGGCTTGTGGAAGTAGATGCAAGCTTGGGCGACCAGAGGCAGGCTTGGGCGAGCATAGGCGGGCTTGGATGAGCAGAGGAGGGATTGGGCAAGCAGAGGCTGTCTTAGATGAGCAGATGCGAGCTTAGGAGAGCTTGGGAGAGTAGAGGCGATTTTGGGCACGCAGAGGCGAGTTCTTCACTAGTATGGGCGAGTATCCCTTGATACTCGCTAGTAGGGGCTGGATACTCGCCACTCCCTCTAATTTCTCTATAAATAGCCTCATATGAGTACTTGAAATGACACTTTTGGAAGATGTTGAGTTCCCCCTAAGCTGGATACTCGCCAAGTCCATGTTTGTCAAGTACCTCGCCCAGCTTTTGGTTGTGGAGGGGAAGTTTCTCCCGAACTTCTAGGTATGTGGTGTGACCTCCCTGCTAGAGCACTTCTGGTGTACTTATATATAGTTTTCTTTCTCCCACACTAGCTATCTGAATTGTGGTTTCGGACCGCATAATCAGTAAACTTAGGGTGAATTGATTCAGATATTTTGTAATAGGGATTTTCCTGGCTTCAATAATATATGTGCTTACTATGTATAAAGAAGATGTGGTATCAATGATACATCTATGTAAGCTGAAATAGGAGAGCGGTTGTTATTTACCTCAGGATTTTCTCTGGGTGGTGAATAAAGATTAAAATTTTGTTTAAAATACTTAGTTTAATTCACAGAATTTGCATATACATCAACAATTAACCAGAAATAAATGTAAGTATATAAAATCACAACACATAAATGAAAATAAACACAGGAACACATAAGATACAAAGATTATAGTGGTTCCCCCCTTAAACTGGGTACATCCACTCTTCAACTCTCTTAGTAGGAATTCACTATCATAGTATCCGAGTCTTTTGATCAAGAGACTCTTAGAACTAACACCAGATCTTTTGATAAGGAGATATTGAACCAATACAATCTGAGTCTTTTCTCAAGAAGACTCTCAGAACCTCTCACTGAATCCTTTGAAGAGGAATTCTCAAAACACTTTTCACAAAGTGTAAGAAGAAAATGAAAGAAGATTTGTGATAAAATTAATTCTCTCTGTGTCCTCTCAATAGATTTCTGAGAACTAGCGATGATGATATCAAGAACTTCGGATGAATCTCTGAGTATCAAAATCATAAAGATTATGAGATATGTTCTCAGATTTTCTTTGAATATGATACAATTTCCTCTTGATAAGAAGAAGAACTAATTCTCTTTAGTAGATTCAACAATAATCTAACAGTAGACTAATTGATGGAGGAAATTCAATTACTGATGATGATCTTCCAAAATTTCTCCGTCGAAATCAGGCTGTCACGATCTGATATGATTTTCTTGATCGTCTGTGGTTGATGATTGTTACGTGAATTCAATAATAACTCATCATACTCCTTGTTTCTCTGTTGTATCTCATCATATATATATGGATCAAAATCTTTTAACATCTCCAATATTCTATTATGCAAACCCCTTCTTGAAATTATTATGGTTGTAAACCTCAAAATGAATTCTGTTAAAAAATTCAGTCGACATAACGTCGAATTCTAATTGAAGTAACATCGAATTTTGACTGTCTGTAAGAATATCTCTGTAATCGGCATTCTGTTGATATCATGTCGAAGATATCATGTCGAAGTATGCGCCAATATAGTTCTTTGAATGTCCTAGACTTATCAATTTTAGTTGCTTTAACTTATATTCAAAGTAGCGTCGAATTCTAGTCGAAGTTACGTTGACTTCTAGTCAACGCATGTTGACAAATCATGACTTTTCTCTTAAATTAAATATGCATTTCTTATGTGTTTTATATCAATAACATCCTAGGACTTTTAAGACCAAATTACCCTTACTATACATTATGGACAATAAACCTATGATGTAAAATTACTAACAAAATAATTTGTGAAGATAAATCATAAGGGTTTTCCCAATAATCTTCCCATTTTAACATTAAAATTTTTACAAAATTTCAAAAGTGATTTTACAAATATATAATAATAAGAATAAAAAATTTTGACTAAACATGTACTCATCACAAATAAGAATCATAAAGGACATATATTAGAGACAACTGAATATTTGAAGCTCCTATAAAAATCTCTTAAAAATTCCAACATAGTTAACGAGAATATACCTTTAGAAAATTCTTGTTCTAAGAAGGATTTTTCCTTTTCCTGGTAAATACATGTACATCCTGATTTATCTTTTTAACAGAAGAATCTGGACACTCCCCTTGAGCTTTCACAACATCATCTACTACTTTTCTGGATATTAAGAGTATATTAGCTAAATTCTCTTGCACTACCTCCACCTGAACTAATGCATCAGAATTCTAAACAGCTTGATAATTGTTCTGACTCCCTTTGAATAACTTGATGTTCAGTTGTTTGTTTATCTACTTCTCTACTTAATAGAATTGTTTTAGATTCTCTAAAAAGAGCTTCATCTTCTTTTAATGGTTCCATGTACTGGTCTTGCTCTAACATCTCCCCTTTTGAACCACATAAGCCAAGGAGGTTAAGAAAGATCTTGTTTCTTCTGTGGAAATCAGTTTATTCTGAATATTTCTTATAGAATTTTGTACCCCAGAAATTTGATTGAACATACTTTCAACTGAAGATTTGTAACTTAAGGCATGCTCATTTATAAGGGAAGTCAGTGAAGTAGTTGTCTACTATATAGCTTGAAGAATATCTTTGTCAAAATCAAATGTCTCAGATGAAAATGTTACAGCATGACTGTGTTCAGTAGATGTTGATCATTGTGGTGTTGTATGTCTGTATCTGGTAGTTCAGTATTGATAGTAAAAGTCTTTGTTTCAAGAGCAGCTATACACCTAGGGGGTGAATAGGTTTTTCAAGTATTTGTGTAATAATTTTGATTTTGGTGTGTTGTGATTTGGATTATTGTTGTAGCTTTGAAGAACACAGATCAACACACAGTATTTATAGTGGTTCCCCAAGGTATGGTTACATCCACTTTCCCTCCCACCATTCTAACAGTGTGTTATACATGACAATCTTATCTAAATCTCAGCTCAAGGAGCTTACAACACAGATCCCTCAGGATCTCTCAGTCTTTCTCCAAGTCCTACCTCAAGCTATATCCCTACAACATAGAGTAAGATTTTACTGCTACAGCTAAGTGATCGTACAGATCACCTACCTCATAATTAATGAAAATTCCTACAACTCTGGATAAGGGACAACCCTACACTTAGAGATCTTATCTCTTACATCTCAGATCTGACTCAGATCCTACCTCAGGCATACAGGCCCTACCCACTCAGATTCATACTTAATCTTACCTCTCAGCCTTTATAGTCTAGGCATACAACTCAGATCAATTAAGATACTACAGAATGAATATAAGTTTGATGATATTAGACTCTAGAGAAATGATTCTCTGAGTCTACCTTCTGGACTAAGTAGACTCAGACCTAACCTCTTCACAACAACAAGAAATGGATCTTTAAGAAGTTTCTGCTTGTGCTGAGAAGACAACTATAGAGCACTGATATAACGCCCCTGATTTTTCGATGTTTATTTTAGTTCCTTTAGTGGCGTATTTTTGACATCGGGGCATTACGTTGACACGTAGTTGACAGGTATCATTGCTGAAGCGTGACTTTTGCTCATTGGTATCCGATATTTTGACTTAGAAAATTAGCTTGGCCAATTTCTAGTGTTTTTTTTGGAATTTCCCTGGCGAACCGGGTTTATTTTGGAACTCGGTGGAGCCTTTTAGGGATATTTGGTGTTTTGAATTCAGGGAGTTTTTACCCGAGTTTGGTTTGTCGAATGATAATTTTGACTTCTCCATTGGTTTTGTGGCATTAGTATTTAGCTTCGATACGATTTTCGAGGAAATCCAAGTTGTTTCGAGTTTTTGGTCGTTTGGACATTTAATTAATAATATAATATTATAATATATATATATATATATATATATATATATATATATATATATATATATATATATATATATATATATATATATATATATATATATATATAAGAGCATGTACAGTTTGGACAAAACCCTATTCATCGTCTTCTTTCCGAGACTGTCAGACCGATTAGCGGAAGAGAGGAGAGTGGTTGACATCACATGCTTTCGACCGTCGATTGTAGGAGCTCTGGTGCATGAAATCATCGTCGGAGGGTAGATTCGGAAAGTTCTCGCCAAGATCTACGTGTGATCGGTGAGTTTTTTTCCCGTTTCTTGGATTTTTGGGTGTTAGGTTATTCGGTTTTGACCCTCTTTTTCCCCGAAAATTTTCAGGATGTGTAGCCAAGGTGTTCTTGCGGCTGGATCCGTGAGGAGGAACGCTCGTAAGGCCGGATTTTGGAAGCTTTGAGGCAAGTGGTGAATCTTCCCCTTGCTATTTTTGTTCTTGTTTATCATTCTTTTCTTTTCCTTCCCTCCTTATAATCTAGGAGTAGTGTAGGGTTCGGCCAAGTTCGATTTGCTGAGTAGTGTAGGATTTCTAGCCAAGGGGATTTTGTAGGATAAGGGTTGAGTCCGGGCAGAGGAAATTCGTCATGTATAGGGGAGTCAACCTAAGTTTAATTTGTCGTATATGGTGGGTTTAGTATGAGTGAATTTTATCAAATATGAGTTTTGGCACTAAGTTAGATTTGTTGAGTATTCTCGACGAATTCATCGAGTATCAGCCTTGGTGTCGAGTAATTATGCATTTGTTGAGTTTAGGTTTCGAGTTCGTCGTGTATCAGGCTTGGCGTTGAGTAAATTTTGTTTTGGCACTGAGTGTATCGAGTGATTTGTGAGACTAACTCAAATTCGCTCGGAGTAGAAACATTTTTTGTTTGGATTTTCTTTGTTTAGACTCTTATACACCAGTGAGCTTTTAGCAAAAGATAGTGCATCTCTCTATGACCAATAGCACAAGAGATTAACATATATTAATTTTAAAACTATTAATATGTTATTTTCTCACAATTTAGTGTGTGATTCTCCTACTATTAAGTGTGTTGAAGAGAGACCTTATCACACATGCCAAATAGACAAGTTGACAAGGGCTACCTTTAAGAGCATTGTTGGTAAAGATTCTACCACATGCTTACATCTGCTCTATATTGACTTATTTGGATTAATTGACCTAGCGTCAAGTTCATATTGACATAACATCGAATTCTGACTTCATTCAATCAATTGAGTTCTATTATCGACGTTGCATCGATTTGATATCAGAGTATGCGTCGACTTACCATATTTAGTTTCTCTGACTTGTTTTTGAAGTAGCGTAGACTTTTAATCAAAGTTGCGTCGACCTCTAGTCGAAGTTGTGTCGAGTTCTAGTCAAAGTTGCATCGACTTCTAGTCGACGCATGTTATCATTTCATAACTTTCCTCCTTAATCTAGTGTGCCTTTCTCATGTCTTTTATACCAATGACATCCTAGGACTTCTAAGACCTTATTACCCTCACTATATATCATGGGTAATAAACCTAAGATGTAAAATCACATAAAGTTATTTGTTAAGGTAAATCATAAGGGTTTTCCCAACAACTTTCCATTTGACTGGATATCCAGTCAAATTAATACTAAGTGGAATTTTATTTTCTTTTAGATGACTTCTCGCCTCTTCTGGATATTTGACCAAACCCTCTAGTCCAATCTATGGATATTTGACCAGTCCATCTGGTCGAATTCTTACTTATCCATCTTTTGCTTCTTTTATTGAATTCCTTTCTTTATATATGCTTCTAAATTGTGTTTTTTGATCCACTTCATGGTGAATACTAGCTCCTGCATAGTCTAGAGCTTAGGTCGATACGATGTCTTGCACAATGAGGATAATATTGGCGAGATTATGTCTGATGACACTAATTCTAGCCCTATAATGGGCTTGTACACTTATGTACCTATCTCATCATAATATGAACACATATATATCAAATACAAATGTGATCATCTATGTTGTGAGGACTTCTCAAATCAGGAACATTGTGGGCACTATTTCGAACAAGTGCGTTGCCCAGATGTAGTTGCTGCAAGTGATAGCGTGCTGCTCAGAGGCAGTGGATGTAAATGCTTGAGGGTCTATTCTCAAATACCCGCGATGAAGTTCGTTGAAGATATCACACAAGTTTGAACTCATAGCTCATTGCCTTAAAGAGGGAAACAAGAAAATTTTTCAAAGATGTGGCACGGGCTCTGCATGTTTTGCGTGCCGGGAAGAATTCTTGTGCAGGGGGTGATCATTCTAAGAGATGCCCCTAAGCCCACTTGAGGCTATCTATCTCAACGATCGTGTATCCAGAAATTCTCCAAGGAGCCCTTGACGTAAGAGGAGCTCAATTTATTCCCTCAAGTGATCACAATCTTCATTTTTGTGTCCAAGCCCACGATGGAAATCATAATATTGAGACTGGTTGTCATTGTTTGGAGGAAGCGGTTTAGGCCCCTTGATAAAATCTTCGTTATGGATGATAAGGAGTATATTCTTCTGAGAGGTGTTGAGGGAAGTGTAGGTTTCACCAAGGTGTTTCCCCTAGCTTAATGGGAGTCGGTGTAATGCTCATTGCTCCCCCTGTGATCTCGCAACATCTCTTGATTCCTTTTCCTTTTTGAGCATCTCTTGTACTGTAGTTGATGTGCTTCAATTGCGTTATCTGCAGCAATTTGAGCCTCGACTTGGTGGACGAGGTCATGGTAGTTGGGCACCATTTCTCTCATCAGCTTGGAGTGGAATTTTCCTAGTCAGAGACCTTTGAGGAAAATATTGCGTAGGAGCTCGAGGTTCACCTCTAAAATCTGTCGTGCCTCCATAGTAAAGTGGCGAATGAAATCCTTGAGCGAATCTCCCTAGATCAGTCGAATCCCGGAGAGGTTCAATGGGTCTTGATCATTTTGCTGGATGGCGATAAGCTGATTTGTGAAAATTTGAGTTAGCTCAGCGAAGTTCTTGATTTCTCCCTCTTTCAAGGAATGGAACTAGGTGAGAGCGTCTCCTTTCAAAGTCGTCAGAAACACTTAATACATGAGCAGGTCTGGTTTATTGTAGATGTGCATGATAGTTGCAAAGTTCCTGATATGCTCTAGAGGGTTGTCTGATCCATCAAATGTCTCGAAGTTACGGAGTTTAATCCCAGGTGAAACAGGATGTGCTAGAACCTATGGAGTCAGAGGGGAGATGTGATGAATGGGGTGCTACAATTTTGTGTTCAGGTTCCTCCATGCTTATATTCCTCCTCGATCACGTGTCTCACATCCTCATAAGTAAGTCTTCTATCAGTTAGAGTGGCGGCTTCCTTCGCCGCATGAGAGTTTCCTTGCGTGTTCCCGAGAAGCCCATTAGGTAATGCAAGGTGCTTGGAGTTGTCGGTGCTAGACAACTCATCAGCAATAGAATACTTTGAGCGTGTAATGTCTTTAGGCATATCTGATCTGGAATCAATGGTGGTTGGCCTCTTGGAGTGACAACCATAGTGGGATCACGATGGTCCCCTAAATCTCTCCTCCACCCAGTGCTTGCATTATTCCCGCAATGTTGGAGATATGGAGGTGGTGTCTCCTCTCCAAAGAGGTATGCTGCCTGGGGGGGAGTTGGCAGGGGCTAGCTCGGTGCGCACTTGTTGTGTTGTGCCACTAGCGATTTGTGCGCTTCTCCTCGCCATTGCAGCCAGTTGAGGTGCCTGTGCGGGGGCAAACACAGTCCTCCAAAATTTTTTGCAGTGTTGGTAATACTTTCCCGCAGATAGCATCAAACTATTGTGGTTTTCCCGATTTTCCTCCAGTCCGGAGAATCGGACCACCTTAGCTCCAAGTCAAACTAGAAGCACAAACAGTTAAGTGAAAACCAAGCAGTAATGGCAAGAGGATTTTTTAATGTGGAAAACCTAGAAAGGGTAAAAAACCAAGTGTTCGGATCTGTATCGGGCAAAAATACATTATTTTACTTTGTTATAAGTATTTAGAGTTCCTCGGAGGGTGACAGCTACCTCTCTGTTACAAGATTTGAGTACAAAGAGAAGAGAAAAAAATTAAATCCATGGATCTTCAACGATGCGTCTCTAAGAGTTTCCACGAGAACGTTCTCTTGTGCCTTCTTTCAGGCTCACTGAAGGGTTTAAGTGAGCGTTGATCATAGAGTGGACTGGGGATGGATCATAGCGAAACCCAAGTGAAGGAACGGCTTAGGTATCACATTCTCGCCGGAAAACTTCAAAACTCTCTCTAGTATCCGGAGTTGCTTGTCTTCAAATTAAGATATCTTTGTTGGAGCCTATGGTGAGCATCTCTTTCATTTGACAATATCAAATCTCGGTTTGTATTTTATTATACTTGTTTTTGGTATAGTGTGCAGGTTTCCAGGTTCAAAAGAATCAAAGAACTCAAGCTCTGGGAGCTACCGCCATGCGCTAGAGCTACTATCGAGCACTAGCCTTGAATTAAACTGGATGAACTCTCGGGAACCTACCGCGTAGTGCTAGACTTTACCGCATCGCACAAGGGCTCTCTACGAGAATCGAGACGATTCGTCGAGAAAATTGAACTACTATCAAGCGATAGCTGGGAACCGCGCCGCGGTAGCATTAAAAAGAGGAAAAATATTTTTTTGAGATTTTTCCATTTTTGCTAGACAACTAGCGGAGAAAATGCGGAAAGAGACCTACCGCCGCACGGTAGACCTACCGCCGGTGGTAGCTTATTTAAGTCGAATAAAAAAGATTTCATTTTTCATTCCTTGGGGGGAGACAGAGAGATTTTTGATTCTAGGGCTGTAGTGACGTCCCAGAGCACCGTTCCACCGTCTCCGTCAAAGGAAGAGAAAATCGCCTCCCTCCCATTCTCGCACGAAGATCTCCAGTGAGCGAAGGACTACAACGACCAAGAAGAGGTGATCGGCTGCAATAGAACGAAGATCTTTAGCACAAGTCATGCACAACTTAACAGAGGAATCATCTTGAGGGAGAATCACTTCAAATCTTCCTTTTATTCTCTTATTATATTTTTCTCTTCTGTCTAAATGTATGTGGGTGAGTAAAATCGACAGGTGAAGGTCATCAGAATCCGGTAAGGATTCCTAGAGAAATCATCCCGGGAAAGGGACGTCTAGATTGGGCTATCTAGAGGGGCTCTAAGACACTTCCTTGCGTGAAGATGAGGAGCCAGCTCGAAGACCTTTCTGGGGAGAAAAGAGAGGGAGACAACCAGTCCGGGGATAGGGTCGGTATAGAAACAAAAAGAAAACTTTGTCAATCATCGCCTCCGATCTCCAGCGTCATGGAAATCTAGTTGTTTGTTATTATAAACCACTTTAATTTCTTATGAAAAAAATTATTACTCGTTCTTCATTCTGACTATAATTTCGAGGTTGTATGCTGGTATATCTCTGAAGGGTGTGTGTGTGTCTCTAATACAAAGTTTACGTGGGAAAACGAGTTCTGTGACCTACCGTCGCGCGTTAGAAAGCTAGCGCCCTGTAGTAGCATCCAGAACCTATCCTCCTACGTGAAACTCATTTTAATTTTCAATGTAATATGATAACCTTATTCACCCCCACCCCCTCTAATGTTGGCCACACAATCCAATAAGTGGTATCAGATCCAGGTTACTTCAAGAAGGGATTAAAATCCTGAAGTATGATGGGCAATGTCAATCATGCTTTCCTTAAGGGTCAAGGTGTTGGTAGACCCCCACTATTTATGGGGAGTGATTACTGCCACTAGAGAAGCTATATGAAGATATTTCTAATAATGCAACACTTGGACATATGGGCCTTGGTAGAAACAAAATACATCGCACCCATAATAAATGTAAGCGATATAGTGTTAATCAAACCGCAAGATAAATGGGATGACGCAGACAAACTGAATTGTACGGAAAATGCAAAAGTCATGAACTCGTTATTCTGTGTATTGGATAAAACTGAATTCAATAGAATTTGTAATTGTGAAACTTCTTATGACATCTGTCGTTTACTTGAACTGACTCATGAAGGTACCTCGCAGGTGAAGGAGTCAAAACTGTTCCGAATGGAATCTGAATATGAATAGTTCCTGATGGAGATCGATGAGGAGGTATATAGCATGTATACTCGTTTCACCAAGATAGTCAACTCCTCTAGATCTCTCGAGAAGACATACTCAAATTGAGACCTGGTGAGGAAGATCCTGTGATCTTTACCTCCGCGATTCAACCCAAAGGTAACAACGATTCCTGAAACACACGATATCAGCACCATTGAGATAGAGAGCCTCATTGAAAATCTGGAGACCCATGAGCTCGGACTAAAGATACAAGTTAAGGAGTATCCTAGGGGAATAAAGAAGAAGGGGATGGAACTAAAGGCCGCAAAAGAGAGGAAGATTGCTGAATAATCTAACGATGAGGATGAATAAAGCCTCTATGTTTGAGAATTCAGGAGATTCATGAAGAATCCTAAGAGGCAAGGAAAGGTTAAGAAGTTTCTAAAGAGAAGCGCTGAAGAGAAGAAGAGGTGGAGCAAACCATCAAAGGAGATGGAGAGTGATGATGAGAAGTCTCTACCAGAATGCTACTGCTGCCATAAGACTGGGCACAACAATAGGAAGTGTCCAAGGTTCTAGAAGGAAGAAAATGTGAAACAGAGCTGGGACAAAGGAAAGAAGAGGGTGTCGAAGGCATTGACATAGGACGATGATGGATCTGACAAGTCGATCACTTCTGGCTCAAGTAGTGAAGACAAGGAAAATTTGTTCCTCATGAGGAAGAATCAAGATGAGTCTGACGACGAGTCCAGTGTCTAGAGCGACACTGAGGTAACCGCACCTTCCTATAATGAACTTCTTGAAATTTACGAACATCTCTGTGATAAGCTAGATAGCGCAATTCTTGAGAAAAAGTCTGTTAAAACTAAAAATAAGAAAATAAAAAAGGACTTAGAAAAAATAAAGAATGAACTAATTAAATGCGATAAAGAGAAGATCGAGTACCAAGAGTGCCCACACTCGGTGGCAATGATCGAAGAGCTAAAAGTAAGTCTTTCTAATACATCCTTGAAAATGAACAATCTAATTAATGAAAAGAATGTCTTGGAGAAAAAAATTTCAAATATCTATTGCCAAAATAGAGGAAGGTAAGAAGCAATTTGCATGTCGGTGCATAATGCTAGTCACGGAAAACACCGCCCTAAAGGCAAGGATCCATGATCTAAACTGTGTTGTCCAGAAATTTGGAATATGACAAAAATCTCTGAATATGCTGTTGGGAGCATAGCGTCGCGGAATTGGAAAGTTTGGACTTGGGCACGTAAGTCTAATGCTACCGCCGAGCGATAACCGACTTCCAGCTAAGTCTAATGCTTCGAACAAAAAATCACAAAATTAAATTAATAATTCAAAAAGGGTTTCCCCATCCACCAGCACGAGCTATAGAAACACAAAAAAGGAGGCATCCACTACTTATACCTTGAGTGCAAACTGTCAAAAGTTCGGTCACACATCCGGCTCATGTCTGAGGAAAGGTGCCAAGAGAACTATGCAAGTCTGGCTACCAAAATCTTCTACCTATCATGTGGGTGGGACAACTTGGGTAACCAAATCTTTACCCTCATCATCCTTTTAGGTTTGTTGGAAGGCTAAGGACAAGGAGAACGTGTGGTACTTGGATTCTGGTTGTTCTAAGCACATGACAGGAGATAACGACAAGCTCCTTCGCCTATATAAGAAGAAATGGGGCATGGTGACTGTTGAAGCCAGGAAAATTCCCAACATCGAATTCGGACCAAAGCCTCCTAAGGTTACCGACTCAGAGGTTAGATCAGACGACTGGAGTGACTAGGATGAAGAATCAGGTCAAACAGGACCCCAGAAATTGCGGCAGAAGGACCCACCACGTACCCGGATGCTCGAAAGGAGCAGCCCCTTCTCAACCAAAGATGGCCGAGCTGGGTACTAGGGATACTAGCTGATGACGAAGTTGTAAGGTCGCGACTTAATCTCTAAGGAAGAGGAATCCAAAGACCTGGCTAGTATCTCAGAAGTGAAGCTCGTGATTATCCTGCAGCGTATTTCCAGTGCCTCGTCTCGTACCCCTGGGGTCCTATTTATAGGAAAATCCAAGGAGGGGGGGGGGGGGTCATATTTATACCCCACCCCCCTGGCGACTAGGCGAGTTCTAGAGGAACTCGCACAAGCTGGCCGAGTATCTCGCCTAGTCTCCTACCTGGCGAGTATACGAGGGGAGCTCGCCTATACTCGCCTAGGCCTTCCGCGATCTTGTATGCTGACTTTAACTCATGTCTTGACTTGTTGACCTTGACTTCTGCTGACCTTGCTGTAGTAGGACCCACCCTCGATGAATACGGGTTGTACACAATCTCCGCTCTTTTTGAGCGACATAGGAGCTCAAAAAGAATCATCCAATGCTTATTCGACGAGCTGCTATGCTGAGTATCAAACCTTCTCGCAATTGATGACTGCCTGCCGATCTCTATAAATAGGGGGCCTGACTCTTCAAATGGGTCGCCAGAACTCTCGTACAATGTCGGATGCCGAGAAACTTCTTCAAGACAACCTCTTTGTACTAACCGACATTCTTGGCGTTGCTAAGACTAAAAGCCGCGCGGCGAAGATGCCGTCACCGACTTAGCCCCCCTCAAGAAGAGGAAGACCAAGAAACCCAAGAAGAGACCTGCCTCTGACGCGGTTGACTCGTCGCCACCTTCTTCACAAGTCACGGCTTCCACCAGCAATCCCACGCGCTCTGCCAGCACTGTAAGGTTACTCATCGATCTTGGGCTTGATGACATCCCCAATGTAGTCACCCCTGACGCGAGCCTCCTCGGCTCGCTAGACATCCCGGAACTCTCCACCACTTCAGCGCCGGTGCCGCAGCAGGTCGAAGTGGTCTCCCTGTCAGGTCGCCATGTTGCCGAGATACTCTTGTCTACTTTGTTGACCATTGACTCTTCTTGCTGACTTTCTTTTGCTACTCGCAGATTCCCCACCGGGGGCAATGATGCGGTTCTGAATGTCGCCCCGCTGAACTCTGCACTGCTGCGCTCCCTCTCTACCGAGAGACCAGTTAGGACCACGCACACAGTCTGAATCTACGTTGGCGCCAAGAGGAGGCATGAGGCCTCGGTTCCTGCGGCGAGCAAGGAACCATCGCTGAAGGATCTTCCGCCGAAGAAGGTGGCACTGGCGAGCAAGGGCCTTCTAGCAAGTAAGGCCCCGCCCGCCCCTGCGCGAGATTCTGTGCCACCGGCGGCGAGTTTTGCACTGCCGCCGCCGCTGCCTCCTCTGAACTTCGTTGCCATCCCGACGGTGACTGTATCATTGCCGCTTCCGCCGCCTCTTGTCGCGCCTCCACTAATCGCTATGACGCGACTTCCTCCGCATCCTCCACTAAAGACCCCGCCTCAGCACGCGAGTTCATTGCAGCCCCCGCCTCTTTCATCGCATCCTGTGGTCGGGAAGCCGGTCAAGCCACGGCCGAGCTACTTCCCGCCGAGAGTGGGAGATCCCGGATATGGAGGTCGCGGGCAAGACAATGTGGTCGAGCATGCTTGTAACATCCCGGTTTAGAGCTCAGAGGCTAACTGAGCTGCAACTCAGTTGGTGATGAGGACTGTGGAAGGTGCCTTATCAAGGCGGTGTGTGTTCGAAACCCCGCGCCCGCAAAAACCCGCCGTATTGAGAAACAGGTGCGGAGATGGGTTTGGGAGGCACGGACTGCAGTCCTGTAACGGGGCACCGGGGCGAGACACGCTATGCGGCCCATTAGGGTGCGGTAGCCTCTGAGCTCTAAACCGGGACGTTACATAAAAAGTGCACTTTTATGTAACGTCCCGGTTTAGAGCTCAGAGGCTACCGCACCCGAATGGGCCGCATAGCGTGTCTCGCCCTGGTGCCCTGTTACAGGACTGCAGTCCGTGCCACCCAAACCCATCTCCGCACCTGTTTCTCAATACGGCGGGTTTTTGCGAGCGCGGGGTTTCGAACCCACACCGCCTTGATAAGGCACCTTCCACAGTCCTCATCACTAATTGAGCTGCAGCTTAATGCTGGTGGGCCATCTTCTGACCGGTGAGATTTTGTGGAAGACGATAAGCGCCGCCTCTGGTGTTGCGTCTGGCGATTAAGTGTCCTATTCCTAATCTGGCGACTTTCTTGTTCTGACAGATCAGCTAGTGACTCCAGGGGCGGCCTTCATCGATGCCATCAGCTTGTCGGGCAGTGAATATCGCCACGCTGCTGTTCGCCCCTACCTGGAGCTGGAGAGCAAGTTTGACCAGCTGGAGATCTGCGAACCCCATCGTTGAATATCATCTCTGGAAGTGCGGGTGGCGAAGATTGAATAGCTCCGGAGTACTCTAGAGAGCTATGAAGCCTGCTTCCACATGGTGAAGGAGAATGATCGCCAGCTGGCAATCAACAATCATCACCTCCAGCTTGTCCTCGACGAGTTGGCCAACATCTGCGCGAGTATGGGCTCCGTTGGACGGCTGACGAGGATGGAGGAGCAACTGCGGCTTGGCAATGATGCGATGTCGCTGGCGATGGAGCATTATCGGCGGGCGCGTGAGATGGGCTGGGCTGGGCGACATCCTCACCCTCCTGAGAGACCTCCTAGAACTTAGATTTTTTCCTTTTCTTTTATTTGAAGCTCGCTTCGTGCGACTTGTTGTAATGCACGATCATTTGTAATTGTAATAAGCGGGTTTGTATCTCGCGCCTATTCACTTTTGCTTTCTTTTTGTTGATGTTCTTTGTGATATCTTGTTCTGCGCTTGCCGAGATTACTATGCAGGTTTCTGACCATTGTCATGACTTTGCTGAAGTGGATGCCGAGATCCATCCGCTCGCCCAGAGGGCGACTTAGGACAATACTCGCCAGGGCAGGGATATACCCCCCTTGCCTTTGCCTATAAATATGGGGGGTAGGTAGGACGTAAGTACCCTGTTGCGAATATCGATCCCTAGCTTGCGAGTATCTTTTCCTGCTCGTGTGCTTCAATCTCTTTTCCTTACTCGCCCTAATTCCTTCTTTCAGCTCGCCAATCTCGCAGAAATGGTGGGAGACGATGCTAGTGCTCGCCGATAAGACCATGCTGCCAACTTTACTGATGCGGCTTTTAAGAAGTTGATATCAACTGAGCGAGATCTGGAGAACTTCAGGGAGTGGCTTTTGACCGAGGGATACTCGCCAAGGCTCCCTAGTCGCAGCGAGCGACTAAACACCTATATAGTGGGTGCGCTGGTCCTGCCGCTCTTTCACTTTGACGCCGACCCGCGACTTCCTCTGTGGCCGGAGTATTGCGAGATCCTGCGATACTTCGGCATCATCCCTGTGCAGATCAACCCTAATGGTGTGGCCATCATCATGGGGTTCTTGTGCTACTTGCGGGAAGAGAGGGTCGTCTTCGACCTTTCCATCTTCCGCAAATTCTTCGCCTTCGCCACAACCGCAGATGGAGTGGTTTATTTCAGCAGCCACCTCTGCACTCTAGTGGGGACGGCGAACAAGGTCCATCGCTGGAGCGAGCTGCTGGTTGTCATCGAAGGCGACTTCGCGGGCGTACTGGGGATGCCGCATCAACCTACCGATGTCGCCATCCTTTCGCCGACGTTGGAGGGCGTCCGCGAGCAGCTAGTGGAGTCGTTCCGTGGTCGCCGATTCGACGTGATCTTCTGGCGACTAAACGTCAACACTCTGCTTGAGATCCATCCCAAAGAGGGTAAGTGTGGTGCGAGAAGCATTCCTCGCATACTCGCCTCGCTAGTTGTGGCTTGATACTGATATTTGCTCGGCATTTTGCAGTGGTGTGCGAGCTCCCAGAGAAGCCGCTCACTCCGGCGAAGGAAGTCGCCACCTCGCTTCATGAGCCCAACCCCCCGGCTGATGTCTGCAAGAAGAAAAGGCTCGTAAAAGGAAAGGTGAAAGCCAGGTCACCGGGCCTTGCGACCAAGAAGGCGAAGGTGTCGTCGCTGTGACCTAACGACCACGAATCGCCTCTAGATGCTCTCCTTCCCCACTTCCACCCCAACTTCAATTTGGGGCTAGGTGCGGAGGACGCCTATGGTCGCCCGCTGGTGACCTGGTCGGGGGATGAACATTTGGTGATGTTGAGCACCAACCTCCCCTCCTAGTCTGAGGATTGGGAGGATAATAGCGAGGCCTTCGCCCGTTCTTCACGCGCTCTACGGGCGAGGTGATGTCGAGTCGATGCTGGACCTCAGCGCGGAGGATCTCGCCCAGCAGGAATCATGCTCGCTTGCGCGAGCCGTTGAGCTGAACCACTACTCGACAAGAAAACTGCTGGAGACGAATAACGCTCTGCAAGTCGTCTCCAAGAAGGCGATCGAACTCGGCATGGACTCTGTCCGCTAGAGGGATTATGAAGTAAGTCGCTTCCTGCGCGCGACCTTGTTGGTGCTGGACTTGGATTCATTTCGCTGACTTTCCGTTCTTTATCACAGGCTGCCGAGATCGAGGCCGCCAAGAAGCTCTCTGAGTGCGAGGCGAAACTCGCCAAGTCTCAGGTGGAGTTGGAGGCGGTCCCAGTCCGCGCTGCTGAGATGAAGAGTCGCCTAACTGCCCTGGAGGGCCGCACGGGTTCTTCAGCTCCTCAACCAGAATCATCGCGACCGGAGGACAGTTCTCACTATGCGATCAAGAGATCTCGCATTCTCTGGGAGGAGAGGTCGTTTGTCTGCCGCGAGATAGCGCGCGCGATAGGGAATGTTATTCTCGCGAGGCTAAGGCTCAATGGCCAGCTCGTCGCGGGGATAAGGAGCTCACTGTCGAAGAGCTTCTCCCTGAACTGCTCAGATATCTGGGGTGACTAGGATGAAGAATCAGGTCAAGCAGGACCCCAGACGTTGCGGCAGGTAGGACCCACCACTTACCCGGATCGTCGAAAGGAGCAGCCCCTTCTCAACCAAAGATGGCCGAACTGGGTACGAGGGAGACTAGTTGATGACGAAGTCGCAAGGTCGCCACTTGATCTCTAAGGAAGAGGAATCCAAAGACCTAGCTAGTATCTCAGAAGTGAAGCTCGCGAGTATACTGCAACAGATTTACATTGCCTCGCCTCGTACCCCTAGGGTCCTATTTATAGGAAAATCCAAGGAGGGGGGTGGGGGGTCATATTTATACCCCACCCCCCTGGCGACTAGGCGAGTTCCAGAGGAACTCGCACAGGCTGGGCGAGTATCTCTCCTAGTCGCCTACCTTGCGAGTATGTGAGGGGAGCTCGCTTATACTCGCCCAGGCCTTCCACGATCTTATATGCTGACTTTGACTCCTGTCTTGACTTGTCGACCTTGACTTCTGTTGACCTGGCTATGGTAGGACCCACACTCGACGAATACGGGTTGTATAGTGACATTCAGTGAGAACAACCAAGGACGTATTCTTGGAATCGACACTATAGGTAACAAAGTATTTTCAATTTCAAATGTATTGCTTGTAGATGGCCTTAAGTATAATTTAATTTCAATTAGTCAACTCTATGACAAAGGCTTGAACGTATTATTTGAATATTCTACAAACACCTGCAATATTATAGTTGCTAAAACAAATAGTGTTTTGCTTACTGCATATAGGAATCATAATTTTTACACTATTAGTTTTAAAGATATATCTACTTCTGATTTGAAATGCTTAGTTACCAAAAATGAGGAATTAGATCTTTTGCATGGGAGACTAGGTCACTCAGGAAGTAAACTAGTTGTCTAACTATCAAAACATAAACTTGTTCGTGGACTTCCAAAATTAAGCGGTTGTTTGAACAACTTTATGTACTTCGTGTCAAAAAGGAAAATTTATCAAAACCTCATTCAAAAGCAAAAATGATATTTCAACATCTAGACCATTAGAACTCATACACATGGATCTATTTGGTCCTCTTAGTACATATAGTCTAGGTGGAAAATGATACACGTTCATTATTATAGATGACTACTCCCGTTTCTACAAGACAAGCTTCCTTGCTAATAAATCTGACACATTTGTTGAGTTCACAAACCTATGCACTAGACTTCAGAATGAAAAGGAACTAAAGATAAAATACATAAGGTCATATCATTGGGGAGAATTTGAGAATGAAAACTTCACAAACTTCTGTAATAATCTAGGAATAAAGCAAGAATTCTCTTCCCCGCGCACTCCGCAATAGAATGGGGTAGTAGAAAGATAAAACCGTAAAATCCAAGAACTAGAACACACAATGTTCTCCGAGTTTGACTTGCCTTGATATCGTTGGGCTGACGCGGTCAGCACAACATGTTATGTGATGAACCGGATCATGCTTCGCCCTATTCTTAAGTGAACTCCGTATGAGCTATACTTCGATAAGAAGCCCTCAGTATCATATTTTAGAGCCTTTGGCTACCCGTATTTTATTCTACACACGAAGGATATCTTAGGAAAATTCGACAAAAAAGCAGACCATGACATCTTCTTAGGATACTCTAGTACGAGTCGTGCGTATAGGGTCTATGAAAGTGAGCTGTTAGATCAGGAATACTCTAGAGGGGGGGGGTGAATAGAGTATTCAGGGTTTATAAAATTCTCTTCTGGTTTAATCTAGTGCAGGAACAAAATCAAAACAGCAATCCTAACAAAACAGCCACAACACGAAAACAAAAGAAAAGGGCAATCGAGACAACATAAGAATTTATAGTGGTTCCCCTAAACTTGGGTACATCCACTCTTCTACCACTCTGGTAGGAATCCACTCAGATATTTGATCAGGTTCCTGACACCAATGAGCTTTTGATCAGGTGCTCAAAAACCAATCCTCAAGTCTTTTGATCAGATGACTTGCAACCAGGAATAACTTTTGAAGGGAGTTATAACCCTTTATACACTGGGGGGTGAGAGATGATTGTGTCTTCTCTTTCTCAATATACAACTGAGAAGACTTGTGGATATTGATTTTAGCACAGGCTCCCCCTGAAGTATAGAATGGTTCAGAGAGATGGAGCCTTGCTGCAGGGTGATAGGCCTTCAGTAGTACAGCCTTGTTCAGCAGATGTTCAGGAACTTCTTTGACAGATAGTGATGTAGTTGTCCTTTGAAGTGTCCTGGAGTGTTGAAGACAGAAGACTCTTGATTTTGATTTGGTGTTCTTCTTCTTCAGACCGCTGATGATCTTCAGGTCTAGGGCTTCTTGAGTTGCTGTATTAGAATTCAGAATGAGAGAGCAAAGATTTTCTTGTTGCAGACTGATTGTGTGTCTCTTGTCTTATCTGTCAGTACTGTGTATCTTGTTCTATCTCTGTCTGTATCTACAGGAAGAAGAGAGAAAATCTCTTTTATATTTCCTGTCAATAATGGTCTTTCTAAATTTTGAAATCCTCTGCAATCAATACTGACGGCCTTGAGAATAAACGGCTTTGAATTATTTCCCCAACTACCCCATGGAAAAACGACAAGCAATAATCCTGAAGAAGACCATAATCAATGCTCTGTCTAACGGTTATATTCCAGAGAATATTTGAGCATTAATTACTCAGGAATTATTGCAGTAAGAAGGGGACAGAATGATGGAAAATAACTAAGTCTGGATTCGTCGAATTGATAACAGAAATCATCGAGCTGAGTCCACAGTTCGTCGAGCTGAGTTGCTGTGTTCGTCGACCAGATGACTTCTGTTCGTCGAGCTGAGTTCCAAGATCGTCGAGCTGAGAGCAGAACTGTATTCTCTAGAAACTCTGCCTTTTCTGTGTATGGAGTTCATCGAGCTGATATCTGGTTTCGTCGACTGAAGTTCAGCAAAATATTTCTAGACTTAGAATAATTTCAAATGCTTCTGGATGAAAGTGTTGAAGTGAAGTATCCAAAGTTCGTCGACCTAAGTACCAAGTTCGTCGACCTGAGTCTAGAGAACATCTGAACTTGGAATGCTGAAGGTAGTCAAGAGATTGTCGACCTGAGAATGAAGTTCGTCGAGCTCAACTCAGAGAATTTTCTCTATGATTGTCGAGCTGAGCACGACTATCGTCGACCTGAGTTCGATGAACGTCGAGCTCATTTTACTTGGTCTTTAGAAAAACTCTAAGTCTTGAGTCTCTGACAGTCTTGTTGATAGCTGGTCTATATGATGTTGATTCTAAGGACTTTGCCTAGACTTTAGGACACAACTATGACCCTAGCTATACATTGTGGGTCATATGATCCTAACTTAGTGAACCAAGCCCAAATCTCACTAGGGATCCAACAATCTCCCCCTATTTGGGTGAGGTCACTAATTACAGACTCAAATCAAAATTGAAAATCACAAGGCAAGAAGGCATATATCTGGCAGAGATCAATAACACATGCAACAGATATATATATGTACATAAGCTTTGTTCAGAAATAGAAAGCAGTTATAAGAATATAACAGAAGTAAAGTGGTTCAGAATCACTTCTTTTGTTTCTTCTCTTTGGGCATTATTTCTTTACCTTTATCTCTAGGCTTGGTAAAGACAATTTCTCTGTTTGGATCTAAAGCTTGCACTTTTGTCATGGTCATATCAGCAGCCCCTATAATCTTCAAGGATGTGGCTCTGGGGACAACTGTTTCTGGGTGCAACTTCATGTAGTCATCAACATTGAAAAACTTGTTTACTTTCTCAAATCTCTTAATCTCTTCTTTCCTGTACTTAGACATTGTGGAATACTCAAAAGGATCCTTTCCTTCAGCTTTGTCCTTGTTAATCATAGAAAGACCTACAAGTTCCTGGAACCTGGCCATTCTAGCTGTATTAGCTGTTTCAGGATCTTCAAAAGGAACAAGAGGAGAATTTTGTCTTTTAGGACTTTCAGCTTTCTAATCTGCAGGGAATGATAGCTGTTGTTGATGTTGCTGCTGTGGTTGATGCTGCTGCTGTGGTTGATGCTGAAACTGATGTTGCTTGCCTGAAGAGTAATACCTATGCTGGCTGCTTTCAAAAGAAGATCTCCCTTGATGTCTCTAATATGTTTGGAATTGGGTAGATCTTTGGGAAGTTGTGCCCGAAGCACCAACAGTTGGAGGAGGAGGAGGTGGTGGATCTTTTATATATTTCTGAGATGGAGGAGGAGAGTATCTTCTGCTTCTCCTCCTTTCTTTTTGTTGATTTTTAGATAGCCACATCCAAGCTGGCATCCCTTTATATGGAGTTATTTTATGGAGAATATAGTAGGGAGTGTCATTGGCTGGATTTGGCTTAGGAGCAGGAGGAGGAGGAGCTTTTCTCAATTTTAGATACTGGCTTCTTCTTTTTCTTAGCATTCTCATCAGAATCCTCATCATCCTCATCATCATCATCATCACTGCTATCCTGTGAATTCTCATATAACGCATCTAGCTTTTTCAGTGTTTCATCAGATATAATGGGTTTCTTAACTTGGGATGGAGCTGGAGTAGATGCTGGAGCTGGAGCTGGAGCTGGAGCTGGAAGAGAAATTTCAAGAGGGGCTGGAGAACTAACTGTCACAGTGCTTTCAGCAGCTGTCTTATTTTCTTCTTCAATGTCAGCCCTGATTAACTCATCCAGATCAGGCAAGGGTGAGTCATCCATTACAAATGTTGGGACTAAAGGGGAAGAGACAATTGGGGAAACAATTTTAGGAGGAGGTAAAGTAGGAACCTCTTGAGAAGCAAAGTTTTCCTTAAGCTGCTTAGCCACTTTAGGGCTTATTGGAGAGGTGTATGGGATAATAGCGAAGGATGGCTTAGTATACTCTGATGGAAAGAATCTCAAGTATGCAGTATCAAAAATGCTTAACAAATTAACCAAATCTACTGTGGGATTTAAAATGAAATCACCAGCAGAAATTAACTCTTCTGGGACTGCATCTTCCATATCCATGTCAATATCAATAAACTTAATTAAATCAATGAAATCTGTATTTATAGGCTCTATATCTACTGCTGTTGCTACTGCCTCTACATCTACTAGAGCTGGAGCTGCTGAGACTGAAACTGAGACTTCTGCTACTTGAGCTGCAACAGCTTCTTCATCAAGCATCTCCCCCTTCCTGGTTTCAGTAATAACTGGAGTCAGGCCCCTAAATGAAGAGGGGACAACAGAAAGGGCAGAAATTGGAGCAGATAGAGTAGATATGGAAGTAGCAAGAGGTGTAATGACCTCTGCTATGATGGTTTTGAGGAGGGGTGTGATGAGAGTAATGACAGATGAGAGGGTGGAGGGATCCAGTAATGGAGTGGCAGATGGAGTGATAGATGGTGGTTGATGGGAAACAAGTGGAGGGATGGTAGTTGTTAGTGAAGATGGTGGGATGACATCTTACATGTGGTCATCCTGTGTGGATTGATGTTGAGGGGAAGGAGTAGAGGGAGGAGATGACGGTAGAGTGAAGGATGGTATGGAGGAAAAGTGTGGTGGAAGAAAAGATGAGGGTGGTGTTGGAGCTGGTACATCATGAGGGGATTGTGGTGAGTGAGGTGGAGTGGGTGGATGGTATTCCTAGGTGGGTGAGGTAGGGAAATCAGTGAGGTCTATTGGTGGAGAGGTGGCAGGTAAGGTAGCTGTAGTAGGAATATGAACTTGTTGGAGTTGTGGTTGGAGTTGTTGTTGGTGTTGGAGTTGGTGATGTGGTTGAAGAGAGGGAGTATGAACTGTGGAGGGGGATTGTTATTGAGTTGTTGGAAGGGATGGAGGTGTGGGGATGATCTCTTCAGCAATGTGGGGAGTGGCTCTAATAGAACTTGTGCTTTCAGAAGCTAGGGTGGAAGAGGTTGAAGCCTTGGATGGCTTGGATATAGTCCTCTCCCACCTGCCAAATAAGGCACAGGTGAGCCTTTTGCTGGCATTTATGAATATTGTCTGTGAGACCAGGGATTCAGCAGATTTCTTCTTAAGGAAGATCCCCAGGATCCTTCCAAAGTAAACTTCTTTCTTATTATTCTTTTTCCTTATCAGATCAAAGATGATCTGCGCCCAATCCACTTTCTTCTTATTGACCACCGCACATATGACCAAGAATTGATGTCTGGTGATGTAGTTATGGGCAGTGTGCTTGCCCAGCAAGACTTTTCCCACTATATCTGCCAGAAACTTATATTCTGCAGATATGTGCTTCTTCAATAGCTTATTTGGGTTATCTCCAGCATAACCCATTAGACTTAACATCATATCATATTCTACAGTATCTATATCCAGTTCTTCTTCTCCATTTATCAAATCAAAAATTTCAGTCAAAACTGCGGGAGTCCAAGAAACGACATTACCCGCGATTGTTCCTGTCATGGTGTTTTCCTCTGATGTAGATGAAGTATAGACCCATTCTCTAATTTCTGTTCCAGCCAACATTATTCTTGTTGTCATCAGGTTTTTCAAGTTCTATTCTTTCAGTAGAGTCAGAATGTTCAGAAAAATTAGATCAGAGTGTTGAAATGAGTCGAAGTCGACATCAAATCCTGTGTCAAACTTCATAGTGGCTAGGGATCCTGCTTGAATCGCCATGCAATCACCTGCAAAAGAGAGAAACAAGGATCAAGTGCAAGGGAATAGAAAGCGCGGGACGTAGGTCGAAGAAAACATAGTTATAAGATTTTCTGGAATATGAATCGACAAACTCCGTTCCACAAAAAATAAGAAATTCTTCGACCTGAGATCGACGAAATAATTGATAGTGAAATAATTCGTCGAGCTCAGCTGGAACAGTTGAAGACATTTCGTCGAGCTCCGTTCGACGAAAGTTTTCTGAAGTGGATTCGTCGACCTCCGTTCGACGAAAACAACTTCACTCACAGAGAGTTCGTCGACCTTCGTGTACAACCTCAGGCTCGCAAGAGGCCCTCAAGGAGCGAATAAGCCGAGACAGGCGAATGGGACCAGGGGGCCCACTCGCGAGAGGCGAGACGAACTGTCTCTGTAATAAGCAAGATGCCCCATTTGGGGGCGAGAAGGCCTCCAGCGGCAAGCAGCGATAAGGTCTCCGGCGGCGAGAAGACCTCATGGCAAAGGACGTCGGCGAGACGGGCAGAGGGGTCCATCTCGCCGATAGGTGCTCCCCCACTCGCCAGGGTGAGAAGAGGCCATTTTCATATTTCCATATCAATAGGGGATTTTACTCTTCTACCCCGGGCTTTTTTACCCTTTTACCATTAGTGGTCTGCATATAGCTCCTCAGAACAGCGGAGTTTGACTGTTGGCAGACCCAGCCTGGGGTACCCTTGTAATTTCAGACCAGTGTAGTTTTATTCAGATTCTGAAATCTATAAATAGGCCCATAGGGGTTCTTCAGAGGGCACTTTTTTCACTCCCGGGGGATTAGTGACATTATCTTCTGTGTTTCTAAAGAGCTCCAAGCCCAGCTTTTGGCTTTGGAGGGGAAGCTCTCAGTGATCTTCCGGGTAAGCGGTGAGACCTCCCTGCTGCGGCTTTGGGCCAATTTTTCTAGTCCTTCACAACCAGTCGGAGGTCGGAGCTTGGGCCAAGTAGGTGTCGGCTACGCCCCTATTTTGCGAACATTTGTCGGAGTCAAATTTTGGCTTCAACAGTTCTGGTGCGGTGATAGTGGAAGGTAGCTGGTGCAAGAAAAGTTTGAGTTTGGTCCTATGGCTGGAGGTGAAGGAGAAGAGTCTCGTTCTAGAGGCTCCCCCACCCGGGGAGAGGAAGCGACGAAAAAGATGTTGGATGAATTCAGACAAGAAGTCTTGCAGACGATCAGCTTGGCCTTCTCGGCTAGAAGCGAGTGGGCCACACCTCAGGTTCCGATAGAGGAGGTCCCGCTCCTAGGTGAGAACGCCCCTGGACAGCGCCCGGGGAAGGAGGTCCCGACAGAGGCTGGCGAGAGGGACATGGCGACGTGAGAACTCTTCCCAAGCCAGCGTCCCGGGAAGGAGATCCCGGTAGAAGATGGCGAGAGGGAGGTAGCTGTGCGAGAGTTCTTCCCTGGGCACGGTCTCGCGGATCGGGCCAGCCAGCTGATGCCGCTAGATGTGGCCTCTCTGCAAGCAGGTGGCGAGAGCCCGTTCAGTGAGCTCGTCATCTCGGCTCAGGTGCCGGAGGGGTTCCGGGAGACGAACATGTCCTACTACTCGGGGAAGGATGATCCTGTACAACACGTCCAGTGGTTTGAAGACGTGGTTTCGATAAGGCAGATGACGGATGCCTTTAAGTGTCGGCTGTTTGCCATCACCTTGAAGGAGAAGGCGCGGGACTGGTTCCACCAGTTGCCGGCGAGATCAATCTACTATTTTGAGGATCTGCGGAGGGGTTTCTTGTTGAGGTTTTCAACATCGAAGAAACGTGAGAAGGAGGCGGAGTGCCTGTTTTCGGTGAGGCAAAAGCAGGATGAGACATTAGGACACTATGTTGATCGGTTTCAGGAGGAGATCCTCCTGGTCCAGGAGGTCCCCAGATATACGCTGATTCTTGCGTTTACCCTGGGGCTGAGGCCAGGCTTCTTTAGTATGGAGTTGAAAAGGGTGCCCCCTCTCTTTTGAGGAGCTCATGAAGAGGGCGGCAAAGGAGACGAATTTTGAGAGGGCCAATCCGGCGTTTGCAAGAAAGTTGGCCAGATTGGCAGAGGACGATGTGAAGGAGCCAGGAGCGGGAAAGCAGAGGGAGCAGAGGGAGCAGAGAGAAGAGAGAAGAATAGAGGAACCCCGAGGTCAGGGGCAGCAAGGACAACATCATCGGGGGGGCCGAGAGCCGAACAACCGGATAGGTTGGAGGCCTCAGGAGGGTCGCCCCCAGGAGTTAGGAGGAGGTTTCCAGGGAATAGACAATTTTCGTAAGCCAAGGAGGTTTGATCAGCCGATATGGAGACAGGGGGCGAGGGATCGTTTTCAACATCAGCAGGAGGCAATGGGGATCGGTCGAGGCAGAGGAGGAAGGAGAGGAGCTCGAGGAGGAGCTGGAAGAAGGGAGGATGGAGAAGGAAGAAGGGGCAGGGTGGCGTTACCTTTCTATGAATTCCATCAGGAGGAGGGTCATGCAACGACCACCTGCCCAGAGTTCTTGGAAATGAGAGAGGCCAGAGGATTGAGGAGGCAGGATCTGCCAGTAAGGATCGTAGAAGTGCAACAAGGGGAGACGGAGGACAGATGCGAGGATCGGGTGGATGTAGGAACCCGGGGAGGAATCAGGGTAATTCATGGGGGGATTGGGATCGAGGCCACCCGAAAGGGGAGCCTCCATACTATGTTCCGGATAGGGGTAGCCTCGACCTCCCAGGCTCCGCCCCTGAGAGAAAAAATTACCTTCTCTTCAGAGGATATGCCAGATTATGAGGACCCGTTCTGCGACGCCTTGGTGATCCAGACGGCGGTGGAAAACTTCACGGTCTCCAAGATCCTGGTGGATAATGGGAGCTCGGTGAACGTGATCTTCAAGAGGGCCTTCGATGAGATGCAGGTGGAGACCAAAAGGATCTTGGCCTCGGATGGACCATTGTTCGGGTTCTCCGGAGAGAGGAAAGAAGTGGAAGGGGGAGTAGGGATGCACGTGAGGTTAGGGGGCATATCACGAAACTGCAGGTTCGTGATCATGGACACCCCGAGTAGCTACAACACCATCTTTAGGCGTCCCCTCATCAGTGCCTTTCGCTGCGTCCCCCCCTCTTTTCATCAATGTCTCAAGTTCAACAACGGAGGGGTGCAGGTCAGGGTCAAGGGGGACCCAAAGGTGGCAAGGCAGTGCTACGTTACAGCGGTCAACACCATATCTTGGATGGCAGAGGCGGAGGAGTTGGAGAAGGAGATGGCGGCGCGTGAAGAAGTTGTCAGGGGAGAGGAGATGAACCCTAGAGAGGCAAGGGAGGAGATAGTAGAGGAGCAGGGAGAAGCCGAGAGTGGGGACCAGAGGGGTGCAGAGGTCGAGCAGCAGCAGGAGAGCCCAGAAGGGGCAATGGAGATTGAGGAGGAGCAGAGAGGAGGAGATGTGCAAGAGGTCCGGAGGGACGGAGGGTTGGAGCCGCAGGAGAGACGACAGGAGGAAGTGAAAGGAGAAGGAACTGAGGAGGAAGCCCAGAGAGGAATGGAGTTTGAGCAGCAGCAGGGTGAGGCGATGGAAGTTGAGGAAGCAGGAGGGGAGGAAGAGTTCGGGCAAGAAGAGGCAAGGGACGGCTGGGAGCAGTCGTGGCTGGAGCCGGCCGAGGAAGTGGTGGAGATGGAGGTCTTCACCAGCGCAGGGCAGGTACAAAGGGTGCGGATCAGCGGGGGATTGAGCCCCGAGGACTAGGAGCGAGTGCGGGCCTGCATTCAAAGCAACATCAACATCTTTGCTTGGAGCGCGACAGACATGCCGGGCATCGACGCGGACGTAGACTGCCACTGATTGAATCTGGACCCCTGGACGCGCCCCATATGCCAGAAGATGAGGACCATCGCGACAAAGCTGGAGGAGCCAAGAGGCGAAGAAGTCAAGAAGCTCCTAGAGGCTGGTTTCATCTCAGAGATTTAGTATCCTGGATGGATCTCCAATATAGTGATGGTGAAGAAGGGGGTGGAAAATGGAGAATGTGTATTGAATTTTCTTTATTAAATAAATCATGCCCTAAGGATTGCTACCCCCCTGCCTCGGATCGACGCGCTGGTTGATTCAGCCGTCGGTTTTTCTATTATGAGTTTTTTGGATGCTTTTTCAGGTTACCATCAGATCCGAATGCACCCTCCCGACGTCAAGGACGTCTCCTTCATCACAAGGGAGGGGTGCTTTAGCTATAACATGATGCCCTTTGGGTTAAAGAACGCAGGGGATACCTACCAACTGATGATGGATCAAGTTTTCCAAGTCCAGAGGGGCCGGAACTTAGAGGTCTACGTTGATGACCTCATGGTAAAGAGCAAGGGAGTGAACTCATATCTTCGGGATCTGGAAAAGACGTTCACCACCTTGAGGAAGTTCAAAATGAGGCTGAACCCCTTAAAGTGTGTCTTCGGGGCAAGCCGTGGGAAGTTCCTTGGGCACCTTCTGACCCCGGCAGGGGTAGAACCTAATCCAGACAAAGTAAAAGCCATCCTAGAACTAGAATCACCGCGAAATGCTAAGGAGGTGTAGCACTTGACAGGGAAGTTGGCCGGCCTTAGCAGATTCCTCTCCAGGTCAGGGGAGAAGTGCTCACCTTTCTTTAAAGTACTACGAGGGAACCAGAGGTTCGAGTGGACCGAGGAGTGTGAAGAGGCTTTCCAAAGACTGAAGGAGCAGCTCTCCCTGGCTCCTCTGCTTCAAGGCCCAAAGGAGGGGGAGGATCTAATCTTGTACCTAGGGGTAGGAGCAGAGGCGGTAAGCTCTGTCCTAGTCAGAGAAGAGGGGATAAAGCAGCTGCATATTTATTATGTTAGCAGGATCCTATAGAAGGCGGAACTTCGTTACCCTATCCTAGAAAAGCTGGCATACACTTTGATCGTTTCGGACAAGAAGCTCCGACCATATTTCCAAGCACATTCGATCAGGGTGGTGACGGACCATCCTCTCTGTAAGATTTTCGAAGGAGTGGAGAACTCAGGTAGGCTGGCCAAGTGGTCTATCGAGTTGAGTGAATTCAATATTTCGTTCGTGCCAAGGCTCTCCATTAAGGCACAAGTGGTGGCCGACTTCTTGGCAGACTACGTTGCAGAAGTCGGGGACGAGGAGTCGCGGCCACAGGAAGCATGGAAAATGACGGTCGATGGGGCCTCGAGAAAGCACTCCCTCGGAGCGGGGGTGGTATTGACAAGTCCTCAAGGGGTAACCATAGAACAAGCGGTCGTTTTGCATTTCCCCATGACCGACAACCAAGCAGAGTACGAGGCGGTGATAGCCGGCCTTCGTTTGGCTAAGGAGCTTGAGATCAAGGACGTTGAGGCTTTCACGGATTCATTGGTGGTGGCGTCCCAGATTAGAGGGGAGCTCGAAGCTCGGGAACCCACCCTTGTGAAGTATTTGTCCAAGGTGAGGGCAATCATCGGGGGGTTCCGGACGTTCTCCATCCAACACATCCCCAGAGAAAAGAGCGTTGTTGCCGATCGATTGGCTAAGTTCGGACCTCGGGGAGGGGGTACCTTGACTGATTTATTCCACCCGGCGATCGAAGAGGGGGAGCTAATGGAGGTGGATCGGCGACCCTCGTGGGTGGATCCCTTCGTTACCTTCTTCATGACAGAAACCCTCCCTGAGGGGATCAAAGAGGCAAAAAACCTCCGGCATAAGGCAGCTCATTATCTCATGCATGAAGGAAGATTGCACCGGAAGATGCTTTCAGGCCTCCTAGCTCGATGTGTGATGGAGGAGGAGACCCGACATGTTTTGGAGGAGGTGCACTCTGGGGAATGTGGTAGTCATTCCGGAGGGAGGACTTTGGAAGCAAGGGTGGTCAGGCAGGGGTACTTCTGGCCCACCCTGAGGAAGGACGTGGCGGAGTTTGCGAGGAAGTGCCGAAAATGCCAGCTCTACGCCCCCTCCAGCTCTTGCCGGCTCAAAGGCTCCGAAGTATCACAACACCATGGTCTTTCACCATCTAGGGGATGGATTTAGTTGGGCCTTTCCCTCCAGCTAGTGGGCAAAGAAGGTTCCTCTTGGTTATGATAGATTACTTCTCTAAATGGCTGGAGGTTAAGGCGCTAACAAAGGTGACCTCCCAAGACATCAGGAACTTCGTTTGGGGGGAGATCATCTGCAGGCACGGGCTGCCTCAGGCCATCGTCACAGATAATGGTCCCAAGTTTGCTAGTGAAGAGTTCATCAGCTTCTGCACTCAGCTGGGCATCGACCTCAGGTTTGCCTCCGTCCACCACCCCAGGAGCAACGGTCAGGTAGAGGCGGCAAACAAGATTATCGTAAACCTGCTCAAAATGAAGGTGGAGAATTTGAGGGGGAGTTGGGTAGAACAGCTCCCCTCGGTCTTGTGGGCCTTGAGAACAACCCCGAACACGGCCACCGGCGAGACTCCTTTCAAGCTTTCCCATGGATGCGAGGCAGTCCTGCCCGTGGAATTCGAGGTCCGGTCCCCACGAGTTGCGGCTGCAAGTGATGGAGACGAGGCTTGGAGGATGGAAAATGAAGAAGGCTTACGCCTCTCACTAGACCTGGCGGAGGAGCTGCGAGACGTGGCAGCCATCAGATAAGAAGAGATCAAGCGTCGAATGGCAAAGCACTTCAACAAGCATATCAGGATAAAGCAATTCACGGAGGGAGATCTGGTATTAAAGAAGGTTGATGCGGCAGGGAGGTTTGCCCCGGTGGGAAAGCTCAATCCAAACTGGAGGGACCTTATATAGTGGAGATAGTATTGGGAACAGGAGGCTACTACCTCCAGGATGTGGAGGGTAGGACCTTGAGCCACTCCTGGAGTGGGGATGATTTAAAACGCTTCTACCCCTGAGAAGGGAGAGCGGAAGATATGTACTCAAAGCATGATCAATATAATATACTTCTCGAATCATTTCTTGTTTATTGTTTATTGTGAACTCCTAATGACAGGAAGATGGAAACTTCATCGGGACCCTGAGCTCGGCTCGGCGCCAGGTAGACCCGCTGCGCAGGCTCTCATCTAGCTAGCAGGTCCGAAGGCTCGCCTGTGAGGGATTGGTTTAGATTGAGGAAACTTCATCGGCACCCCGAGCTCGGCTTGGCCCCAGATAGACCCGCTACGTAGGCTCTCATCTAGCTGGCAGGTCCGAAGGCTCGCCTGTGGGGAATAGGTTTAGATTGAGGAAACTTCATCGGCACCCCGAGCTCGGCTTTGGGCCAGTTTTTCTAGTCCTTCACAACCAGTCGGAGGTCGGAGCTTGGGCCAAGTAGGTGTCGGCTATGCCCCTATTTTGCGAACATTTGTCGGAGTCAAATTTTGGCTTCAACACTTCGTTTGACGAATATCTCCCGAACTTTCCCTAGTTCGTCGAGCTCTATTTGACGAACTCTGAATAATTTGTCGAGTGCAGACAGAAACTAAACTAAGTCTTCTCCATTGATCATTCCAAGCTGATTTATAAAGAATAAGTGATTTCTTTCATCTAGAGGTTTGGTGAATATATCAGCTCTTTGTAAATCAGTGTAGATATAGACAAGATTAATTTTGTTTTTTTCTACACACTCTCTAATGAAGTGATGCCTAATATCTATATGCTTAGTCCTACTGTGATGGACTGGATTTTGTACTATTACTATAGCACTTGTGTTATCACAAAAGATAGTTGAATTATTTAAGTTGAGAGCATAGTCTAGGAGTTGGTTTTGGATCCACAACATCTGAGAACAATAACTGCCTGCTGTAATATATTCTGCTTCAACAGTTGAGGTGGATACAGAAGTCTATTTCTTGCAAAACCAAGATACCAATCTCATACCAAGGAACTGACAAGTCCCTGAGGTGCTTTTTCTATCAACCCTGCATCCAGCAAAATCAACATCTGAAAATCCAGTTAAATCAAATTCTGACTCAGCAGGATACCATAGGCCTAGACTAGGAAAACCCTTTATATATCTCAAAATTCTTTTTAAGAAAATTAGATGAGATTCTTTAGGGTTCACTTGGAACCTAGCTCAAAGGCATGTGTCAAACATGATATCAGGTCTGCTTGCTATAAGATATAGTAGGGACCCAACAATGCCCCTATATAATTTCTGATCCACAGGTTTTCCATGTGCATCAGAGTCAATCACAGCATTAGTAGCTATAGGTGTTTTCTTTGCTGAAGCATCAGCCATCCCAAACTTCTTTATAAGCTCTTTAGCATACTTAGCTTGAGAGATGAAGATGCCATCAAGCAACTGCTTCACTTGGAGAGCAAGGAAGTAGGAAAGCTCACCCATACTACTCATCTCATATTTTGAATGCATGAGGTCAGAGAACCTCTTGCATAATTTGGAATCAATAGACCCAAATATGATGTCATCCACATATATTTGCACTAATAATATTTGATCCTTATGATTTCTAGTGAAAAGTATTCTATCTACTATGCCTCTAATGAATTTATGATCTATCAAAAAACTGGCTAGGGTCTCATACCAAACTCTTGGAGCTTGCTTGAGACCATAAAGAGCTTTATGCAATTTGAAAACATGATAAGGGTGAGTTGGAGAGACAAAACCTGGATGTTGTTCAACATAAACCTCTTCTTTAAGTACTCCATTCAGGAATGCACTCTTCACATCCATCTGATACACCTTAAATCTCTTGTAGGCTGCATATGCCAGGAATATTCTGAGTACCTCTAACCTTGCCACAGGTGCAAAGGTTTGGTCATAATCTATTCCTTCCTCTTGCCTGTATCCTTGAGCAATAAGCCTAGCCTTGTTTCTCACTATTGTACCTTAGGCATCCAATCTATTTCTGTATACCCATTTAGTTCCACTGACTGGACAGTCTTCGGGTCTTGCAACCAAATACCAAACTCTACATCTCTCAAATTGGTTTAGGTCCTCCTGTATTACAATGATCCAGTGGGGATCTTGCTCTACATCATGGATGGATTGAGGTTCAACCTGAGAGAGAAAACAGGCATGCATCAAATCTTGGTTGAGATGATGCCTGGTCTATACACCTGCTGATATGTCTACAATCACTTGAGATCTGTGGTGATCCCTTAGTGTGACAAAATCAGTGGGTGGAGTTGGTTCTGCAATAATATTAGGAGCTAATTCCTCTTGTGGAATTATGTTTGCTGTTGAGGGAAGATCAATTCCTTCAGTGCCTTCATCTTCACTTTCTTCAATTACTTGTGGAGAAGGATGTGTTGGATCCTCTTGGGTGAGGTTTAGTCCATCCAAACTCTCACATAAGTGAGGTACTTGCAAATTGCTATTGGTAGAAATCTCTTTCTCCTTACATGACATGTTATCTTCATCAAATGTAACATGGATAGACTCTTCAATTTTTAGAGATGATTTATTAAAAACCCTATAGGCTTTGCTTACTTGGGAATATCCTAGAAAGATTCCCTCTTCAGCCTTAGCCTCAAACTTTCTAATATATCTTTTGTTGTTATTGTGAATATAACATATACATCCAAATACTTTAAAATAGTTGATTTTAGGTTTCTTCCCTTTAAGTAATTCATAGGGAGTCCTATTCTTTAGTTTATGAATTAAACTCCTATTCAGGACATAATTTGTTGTGCTCACAGCCTCTACCCAAAAGGTTAGGGGCATGTAAGCATCTGCAAGCAATGTACCTGCAGCTTCAATGAGTGTCCTATTTTTCCTTTTAGGTACCCCATTTTGTTGAGGAGTTCTACGAGCTGAGAAACAGTGCCTGATACCTTCCTTCTAACAGAACTCATGCATAAGAAGAGACTCAAATCTGTGCCATGATCACTTCTAATCAATGTAACATGAGTAGAGAACTTAATCTGTAGGGTCCTGAGAAAATATGTAAGAACCCTGAAGATATCTGACTTAGATCTTTGAAAGGATACCCAAGTGAACCTGGAGAAGTCATCCATAATAAGTAAGGTGTAGGATTTCCCTCCTAGGCTTTGTACAGCAATGAGTCCAAAGAGATCCATATGTAGCAAATACAAAATCCTAGGTGAATCACTTTTATTAACAAATTTAAAATTAGATTTAGTTTGCTTGCCTAGTTGACAAGCCCTGCAAAGGCCTTCCTTCTTGTAGGGACCAGAAGGTAAACCTCTAACAAGGTTGTCTTTTGATAGCCTAGCAATATTTTTCAAGTTTACATGACCTAGCTTTTTGTACCATAAATCATTCTGATTACTAGTTATATTAAGTAAGCATATATCAGAAGTGGCAGAAAGAAAATTAACTAAGTATATGTTACCTTGTCTATTCCCAATTAAAATAGTTTGGTTATATTTATTAGAGATAATGCAAGAACATGAGTTGAAGTGTACCTGACAACATTCATTACATAACTGACTTATGGAGATGAGGTTATGCTTGAGTCCTCTGACATAAGTTACTTTCTTGAAAGTAACTACTCCAATCTTCACTTATCCAAAGCCTTCTGACTGGCCACATTTGAAATCGCCAAAGATTACCTTTGGTCCTAACCTGGACTTATAATTGGTTAAGATTTCCTTGCTGCCAGTCATATGTTTGGAGCATCCACTGTCCAGGTACCATGTTTGATTATTTGCTGGACAGCTCTTCACCTGCAGTGAATTACAATTAATTGTTCTTGACCCAGGTTACCTTGGGTCCTTTGTTTTGCTGGTATGAAAAGCTAGAAATGACAGAAAATTCTGGTTGGGATTTGTATCCTAAAGGATGATACCTCCTAGGTGGTATAACCCAATCAGCTACATGATTAAATGGTTTTCTAGAATTATTAGAGTTCCTATAAAAATTACAGTTTTGGTTAAGTCTTTCTGGGTTCGACGAATTTCTGTGAGTTCGTCGACTAGAGTTCGACGAATAGGGATGAGATCGTCGATCTCTACCCAGAGAATGAACATATTCATTTTCTGTGCCCACGTTCATCGATATCTGCTCGACGAACCATATAGAGTTCGTCGATCGCAGTTAGACGAATAATTATAACTATAGTTTTCATTTAGAGTTCGTCGATCTGGGTTCGACGAACTGGCTACATTTCATCGATCTAAGTTCGACGAATTCTGCTGAACCTTATTTTTACTTAAGGTTTTCTGATTTTTCGTTTTCAGACCTATTGATTTGGGAACATTTTCTATTGCTTGTTTATGGTTTATTTTCTCTTTCCCCTTAGCAGAAACAAATTTGACTGGGGTTGTCAGTATGTTTTTCTTGAGGATAGGGGGCAAACTTGATGAAGCACCCAAGCCTAGCTTGCCATTGAGTCTGACATTTACAGATCTTGTGATGTCCACCAGCTTGAGGCTTCTTCCATTAAGAGTTTCCTCAAGTTGTTTAGCCTCACAAAGCTCAGTCTTTAACATTATTATTTGTTCATTAGCTAAGGTTAATTCATCTTTTAACCTATTATTTTTAGAATTGACATTCTCTATGTTTCCTACTTTTTCCCTAAGAGTTTTAATCTCCTTTTCTGAGTTTATTAAGTCTATAGACATTCTTTTAAATTCAAATTTAAAAGAATCAGAACTGTAATCAAAAGAAGACAATACCTTGTCTGCTTCAGAACCTGAAACGGCATTATTGTCTGAGTCCTCTTCTTCTGAATGGCTCCTGTAAGCATCAATTTCCATGAGGCAAACCTCCTTGGCCCTTGCCTATTCCTCATCTTCACTGGAGCTAGAAGATGTTGATTCTTCTTCAGTCTCACTCCAGGTTTCAACCATAAAACCCTTCTCCTTATTCTTGTATTTGCTGGAATAAGGTCTGCTGTTGTGCAGTCTCCTGGTATCTTTCTCTCTTCTCTTTCTTTCTTTTGATTCTATGGACACTCAGAGATGAAGTGTCCAGCTTTCCTACAACCAAAGCATACCACTTCTTTAGTTGGTGTTTTATCATACCTTAGTTTGTCATCCTGTCTGGATGACTTCCTCCTGAAATCTTTTCTTGCCATCTTATAGAATCTTTTGGCAAAAAGACTCATGAGTTCTTCATTTGTTGAGGGAGTCTCTGTCTCTTCAGCTGCCTTGAAAGAAATGCTATGCTCTTTTCCTACTGGAGGAGGTGTTCTCTGCTCAGCTGCCTCCCTGGATTTAATCAGCTATTCATAGGACTTAAGTTTGCCTAATAGAGATTCAGTGGATATAACATTTAGGCTTCTGGATTCTTTGATAGGCCAGATCCTTGAATCCCATGAGCTTGGGAAGCACATTAGGATCTTGTCATTCACCTCAGTGAGGGTGATGTCCTTGTCTAAGGTTTTTAGCTCATTGATGATTGAGCTTAACCTATTATACATTTCAGTTACTGACTCAACTTTCTCTTTCTTGAAATTCTCATATAAGGATATGAGGTTGGATCTCCTATCCTTTCTTTCATCTACTGATCCAGCCACCATTTGGTTTAGGGAATCCCAGATGGCTTTGGATGAAGGGCATTCAGCAACCTTTTGAAAGATATCATCTGACATAGTCTGTGCCATTATGTTCATTGCCTTGGCATTAGCAACTTTGGCCTTCTTTTGAGCCTCAGTCCATTCAGGTGGTGGAACTGCATTTGTGCTTGAAGCTGTTGTAGATGTTGAAGAAGTGGCTTGAGGAGGACCTGTCAAGATGGAATTGTAGATATCTTCATCAATAGAGTTCATATACAATTTGATTCTTGCCTTCCAGATGTAAAACCTATTTAAGTTGCAAACTAGAGGTCTGGTGCTTGCATAGTCTTTGTTCTGTGCCATTGCTGTGTATATAATCTAAATAAAAATGAAGATAAAAGATGAAATCTGATCTAACACAGGATCTTTGGTTCAAGGGTTAGCTTGTGTACACCAAGGAATCCAAGCTCTAATACCAATTGAAAGTGAGCTTTTAGATCAGGAATACTCTAGAGGGGGGTGAATAGAGTATTCAGGGTTTATAAAATTTTCTTCTGATTTAATCTAGTGCAGGAACAAAATCAAAACAACAATCCTAACAAAACAGCCACATCACAAAAACAAAAGAAAAGGGCAATCCAGATAACACAAGAATTTATAGTGGTTCCCATAAACTTGGGTACATCCACTCTTCTACCACCCTGGTAGAATCCACTCAGATTTTTTATCAGGTGCCTGACACTAATGAGCTTTTGATCAGGTGCTCAAAAATCAATCCTCAAGTCTTTTGATCTGGTGACTTGCAACCAGGAATAACTTTTGAAAGGAGTTATAACCCTTTATACAGTGGGGGGTGAGAGATGATTATGTCCTCTGTTTCTCAATATACAACTGAGAAGACTTGTGGATATTGATTTTAACACAGGATACCCCTGAGGTATAGAATGGTTCAGAGAGATGGAGCCTTGCTATAGGGTGATAGGCCTTCAGTAGTACAGCCTTGTTCAGCAGCTGTTCAGGAACTTCTTTGACAGATAGTGATGTAGTTGTCCTTTGAAGTGTCCTGGAGTGTTGAAGATAGAAGACTCTTGATTTTGATTTGGTTTTCTTCTTCTTCAGACCGCTGATGATCTTCAGGTCTAGGGCTTCTTGAGTTACTGTATTAGAATTCAGAAAGAGAGAGCAGAGATTTTCTTGTTGCAGACTAATTATGTGTCACTTGTATTATCTGTCTGTATTGTGTATCTTGTTCTATCTATGTCTGTATCTACAGGAAGAAGAAAGAAAATCTCTTTTATATTTCTTGTCAAAAATGGTCTTTTGAAATTTTGAAATCCTCTGCAATCAATGTTGACGGCCTTGAGAATAAATAGCTTTGAGTTATTTCCCCAACAGTCCCATAGAAAAATGACAAGCAATAATCCTGAAGAAGACCATAATCAATGCTTTGTCTAACGGTTATATTCCAGAGAATATTTGAGCATTAATTACTCAGGAATTATTACAGTAAGAAGGGGATAGAAGGATGGAAAATTACTAAGTCTGGATTCGTCGAACTGATAACAAAAATCGTCGAGCTGAGTCCACAGTTCGTCGAGCTGAGTTGCTGTGTTCGTCGACTAGATGACTTCTGTTTGTCGAGCTGAGTTCCAAGATCATCCAGCTGAGAGCAGAACTGTATTCTCTAGAAACTCTGCCTTTTTTGTGTATGGAGTTCGTCGAGCTGATATCTGGTTTCGTCGAATGAAGTTCAACAAAATATTTCTGGACTTAGAATAATTTCAGATGCTTCTGGATGAAAGTGTTGAAGTTAAGTATCCAAAGTTCGTCGACCTGAGTACCAAGTTTGTCGACCTAAGTCTAGAAACATCTGAACTTGGAATGCTGAAGGAAGTCAATAGATCGTCGACCTGAGAATGAAGTTCATCGAGCTCAGCTCAGAGAATTTTCTCTGAGATTGTCGAGCTGAGCACGACTATCATCGACCTGAGTTCGATGAACATCGAGCTCATTTTACTTGGTCTTTAGAAAAACTCTAAGTCTTGAGTCTCTGACAGTCTTGTTTATAGCTGGTCAAAATGATGTTGATTCTAAGGACTTGGCCTAAACTCTAGGACACAACCATGACCCTGGCTATACATTGTGGGTCATATGATCCTAACTTAGTAAACCTAGCCCAAATCTCACTAGGGATCCAACAGTATATAATAAAAAAACCTTGGTTGCTGAAGAATCGGCTTACGTGCACTTTAAACGAAAATACACCAACTAGAGAATCTTGGGTGAATGAAGAGGAATTTGATGATGATGTGCCGCTAGGAGACAATGGTGAGGAGAGAGAAGTGTTAGTTGATGTCCCAACTCACATGGAAGGATATAGGCCTCCAAGCACTCTAAACTTTTCAAAACAACATCCACGAGAACTAGTGATTGGAGAGTCCTCACAAGGAGTTAGAATATGGTCGATGTTGAAATCGAAATCTCGATCTCTTATGGAGTTCACCCTTGGGAAGGGGTGATTGCACACCTACTTTGCTCCTGCAAGCAAAACAACAAAAGAGACAGAAGAAGAACAGACCGAAGGGCTCGGTGGGGAGGACCCACCACACACTCGGAAGACCTGAGAGTACTTCCCCTCCTTAGCCACAGGCCAAGATAAGGATACCTCAAAAAGCACTAGGGGACTAAGGAGCTAGTGAGTATCAGAGCGTGCCTTTGAAGGTGCCCCTTGGGTTCTATTTATAGAATTTTGAAAATTGCCTGCAAATAGCCAAACTCCGTTGTTTTGAACAGCTATGTGCAGTCCAACTTGGTCTGCCAACAGCGTAGCTCCGCTATTCCAACAAGCTATTCACACCTATGGGGAGGGCATCCAGGTAATTTTACCTCTGGGCCTCTATTGGGCCCACCCCAAGGATATGAAGGTTAGCTCGCCACTACTCTCTCCTCGCGGAGGCGGGTGCAACCTGGCTCCTGTGGCTCACCTACTCTTCTTGGGTGAGCGCAAGCTGGGCCACCGCAACCCGCCAATGCCCGTGCCGAGGCGGGCCGGCAGCCGGGTCGCGTATAGGAGAGTGGGCTGGCGGCCAGACTTCCAACTGTAACCATGGGAGCCTCGGAGGAGGGCTCGCCAATCTAGACTCGTCGAACCCATCCCAGAATACCAGTTCGATGAATGCCGACCGAAAAGCTCTGCTCGACGAATGGCGACCCAAACTCTGCTCGATGAATGATGACCCAAACTGCGCTCGACAAATGGCGACCCAAACTCTGTTCGACGAATGCTGAGCGAGCGAGAGGGGTGAAGGGGCCAACTCACGTGGCTCGCCCGCCCGACCTGGGCGAGAGTGAGCTGGCCTCCTGCCGCCTGCCCCTCGCATGATATTCTGGTGCGGGCCGGGCAGCCTGGTCCGCTCGCCTGGCTTAGCGGACCCGCTCGGCGAACATGGGGTTGTACAGTCGGCCCTGAATGAATCCTTCTCGAACCTATGTTTTATATCTAAAATTGAACCCAGGAGTATTTCAGAAGCTTTAAATGACGAATCGTGGTTCTTGGCTATGAATGAAGAATTAAATTAGTTAAAAAGGACTAGAGTCTGGGTATTAGTGGAGCATCCAGATAGACATTCAGTTATTAGTTTGAAATGGGTATATAAAAATAAACTTGATGGTGAATCTAGGATAACTAGGAATAAGGCACGGTTGGTAGCACAAGGATACTCACAAATAGCGAGTGTGGATTTTGAAGAATCATTTACACCGGTTGCACGTCTTGAATCCATTTGTCTGTTTTTAGCATTTGCAAGTTATAAACAAATTAAGTTATTTCAAATGGATGTTAATAGTGCATTTTTAAATGGATATATAAAGGAAGAGGTGTATGTTGAGCGACACCCAACTTCAAGAATGTTGAATACCCAAATCATGTATACAAGTTAGTGAAGGCCTTGAATGGACTGAAACAAGCACCCCGTGCTTGGTATGATAGGCTCACGACCTTCTCCTTGAGCATGGTTTTAGGATGGGTAGTGCGGACACTACACTATTTGTGAAGCACGACAATCTCGATCTGATTTTATTGGAAATTTTTGTTGATGATATCATTTTTGGTGCCACAAATGAAAATCTATGCAATGAAATTGTCCCCCTAATACAATCTGAATTTGAAATGAGTCTAGTTGGAGAGTTAGCATATTTCTTAGGATCTTAGATTTCTTAACGAAAGGATGGAATTTGTATAAGTCAATCGAAATACATAAAAGATATGCCTGTGTGATTCATCTTTAAAAATCTGAAACAAGTAAATACTCCAATGAGCGCATCTCTAAAATTAGGAAAAGTTGAAAGTGGCATTTCGAATGACCAAACTTTATTTAGAGGAATGATCAGATCACTTCTTTACCTAAGTGCTTCTAGACCAGATATTAGATTCGCAGCGTGTCTTTGTTCTAGATATCAAGTCAATCCTAAAGAATCTCATTTAAAAGTGTTAAACACATATTTAGGTATCTTATAGGCACACAAAATCTTGGTCTTTGGTACCCTCACACCACCGACTTCACGCTCCATGGATTTTCAGACTCTGATTATGCATGGTGTTTACTCGATCGAAAAGCACTATTGGTACTTGTCACTTCCTAGGTCTGGCTCCAGTTTCATTGTCTAGCAGGAAACAAAACTCGGTTTGCCCTATCCACTGCTAAGGCCAAGTATATAGCTCTAGAAAGTTGTTGCGCTCATGCACTTTGGATGTTACAGATGTTAGTGTGAAGCCAAAATGGCCTCAACGAGAGTTCGGACCTTGGGTTGTAGCTAACTCCTACTTCTCCCGAACCCTGCCCCCTGATTAGGAATGAAGGTCTAGAACTGACCCTAAGCCTCGTTGGGAGGTCCCTCCTCTAAACCTAGAAGTTCTCTGAATGCTTCCCCTCCAAAGCAAATTGCTGGGCTGGGAGTTCCTCAGAAAGAACTAGAAGAAAATTTGTTGAAGTCTCGAAAGCCTGCTCTCTGAGAACTCTATGAGTCTATTTATAAGTTTTCAGTATCCGGTCTGCAAAAAACATAATTATGCTGCCCTAAAATTACTAAAATACCCTTGAATGGTCTGCCAATAGACAAACTCTACTGTTCTGAGGAGCTAAATGCAGACCTAGGGGCATACAGGTAATTTCGCCCCTAGACCCCACATGGCGGGAAACGTTCCGCTGATCACTGCGGAAACCTCGCTTGCCTTGAGGACGAACCTTCCCGCCAACACTAGGTAGGTGCCAAAAAGATTAATGGGGCATTAAGTGGAGAAACATCCTCAACAGCCGGGGGCTGATGGGCTTCCGCCGACCGAGGCGCAAGCCCTTTCTCCTGCCTCATGCGGGAACCTAAAGACTAAAGGGGGCACTGAGTGGAGAAGCATCACTCAACCCAAATGCTGGAGGGTTCCCGCCTACCCCGGTGCAAGCTCTTTTGCCAGCCCTGGGCGGGAACCTAAAGACTAAGGGTTGTTGAGTGGAGAAACATCACTCAACGCCAAAGGCTTCAGAGTTCTCGCCGACCCAAGGAGCAAGCCCTTTTTCCCTGCCCTAGAGGAACCTTCTCGCCTACTTATATGATCAGGTTTTAGCCCAAAGCTAGCCCAATCCGGGTCCTTGGGGCATCTTGGTCCCATATAGTGAATATAGATTGTACACAATCCCCGCTCGTTCAAGCTAGCCTTGCACTAAGAAAGACACGTCCAACCCCAGATATTTGTTGGACCCTTGCTGACCTGGAAGGGAATCTTGAGTGGGCCCTATCCTGGCCCGATATATATATGTCGCTAGGCCAGTTCCTAGCCAACGTTGTTGCCGTCATCTTGCACTTTTATCTCCCACAAGTTTGTCAAGATGTACGCCAAGCGTAGCGAGAAACCACTCTCGAAAGAACTTCAAGCCCGTCTTGTCGCGGCTCAGACGAGAGCCTGTGCTAACTGTGTCGGGTTGGCCCCCTGGCTCATGCACGATAAGCCAGCCAGCACGCCATCCCGACCGAAGAAGAGGAAGGAAAAGTTGGTCAGGCGAGACCACTCAAAGAAAGTTCCTGCCTCTCCTCCCCAACCCCGATCGCGCCGAGAACCCTCCTTCCCTACCGAGGTATTGTCTTGCATCACTCTTTGGTGTATCATACTTTACTTTACTGCGTCTGACGTGTTTCCCTTTGCGTTGGTAGGTCCCGGAAGCTGCTGCCGAGAACCCTCTGGCTGACATTGAGCTGATTCATCCCCCGGGCGTGAACCAGCCGTTGGTCTCAGAGTCCATTCCCCCCCGACTACCCAGATCCAGCCTGGTAATTTTTCCTGATAATTTTTTCATGCGTGACTTGCTTTCCTCCCACTAAACCCATTTCCTTGCAGCTCCACCACCGATAATCTCAGACTCACCCCAGCGGATACCCCAAATTTCAGCACCTAATGATCCCGCTGACAATGTAGCTGACCATCCTCCCTCTCCTAGGAGGGTTACAACCATACCCGACGCTCCCGCGCCAGGGGCTCGGTCGTCGGTGGAACAAGATACCGCCGCCCTCCAGTTGGCCGTGGGCAATACTTTGGAGCATGTGAGGCACCATTCAGGATGGGGCAAACTGATTCACCTTCTCTTTGGGAAAAGCGCAAAAAGCGTGGAAGGGCAGCCAGGCCCTTCTCTCTCCTTCTCTCGATCTTCTGTCGAGTGGCCTCCACCCGTTATAGTTAAGCGATCCTTGCCTAGTGTTCCAGCCCTTGCATGACTTTAACTAACATTTTCTTTCTAGATCTGATGACTGTAGAGGCGGAAGCGGATGAAGAGGAGGAGGCGGTCTCGCCCCTTCCCTATCCCACCGACATGGAGGAATATCTTGACGCCGAAGGGAATGACAGGACCCGACAAAAGCGGATAACTAAGGTCTTGACAAAGCTCGTCGAGATGTGCCAAGCCGACTCGCTGGCATTGTCGAACCTTGAAGGAAAACTGTTGTCGCCCTAAATCACCTAGAGGGGTGAATAGGTGGTTTGGCGTCTTTTGCGGAATAAAAATTAATTAGAGCACTGCACAGAATATCTACCAATATCACAGACGGCACAAGATGTATAGTGGTTCCCCCACCTTGGGTACATCCACTTTCCCTCACCGATCTAGAAATCAACTAGACTCGGCTACTCCACTATCTCGGATCAAAGATCGATCCTACCCTCGGAACAATGTTCCTACAAACTCGATCCAAACAAAACGGATCTACACCTCGGAAGATAGCACTTCCTACAAACTCGGAGTGAAAACAAACTCCTACACTCGGAGAAGATTTCTCCTACAAGATTAATAAAATGTTTACAAGAAAACAAACAGTAAATCACTCAGATCTGAAGAAATGGCCTGGATCTTCTTCTTTTCAACTTTGCAGCTTTTTCAGAAATCGGTGAAGAAGGTCTCGGCCTCGATCTGGATCTACTTCCTTTTACAGAAATCGAGAGAGAGAATGAACAGTGAAGTCGATCTCGATCTGTAACTTTTCTTCAGAATAAACCTCTGAAAGTCGAAGCTTTGGCCGGAGAAGAAGGCGGCGACGGCGGGCTTCCTGTTTCACGAGAGTCAGAGAGGCGGCTGAAGAATCTTTCTCGAAAAAGATATTACAAGAAAGCTTTGAGAAAAACTTAGGGTTTGTCATTTTTCTGATAAGACTTTATATAGGAGAGACTAACGGTCCATTCGGTCTTAATGATGTACACGTGGACCAATCATGTCGCGTGATTTGAAAAATCCCGTCAGAAAAATTACTTAGAAAATTTTCGGAAATATATGGCCAACTACACGAGTAAGTCAATAACTACTCGAGTAGTTGAATAGCTACTCGAGTATATGATGAGAACATACTCGGGTAAGAATAAGCAGACTACTCGAGTATATAGAGATCAACTACTCGAGTATATAGACAGAACTACTCGAGTATACTAAGAGACCTACTCGAGTATATAGAGGAACTACTCGAGTACTTGGAAGAGCTACTCGAGTATATTACATAACCTACTCGAGTACATGAAGAACTACTCGAGTGGAATACTTAGAAAAAAAAATACTGAAGAGGTCAGCTCGCAACTACTCGAGTAGTTGAACTAAACTACTCGAGAGGAAGTAACCTACTCGAGTAGGTGAAGGTTCTACTCGAGTAATAAGACTTAGAAAAATTCTGGAGAAGAAAATTGCAAGGTACACGGGTGTGACACGGGAACTACTCGAGTAGGTAAAATGAACTACTCGAGTAAATACCTATCTACTCGAGTATGTGAGTATACTTACTCGAGTATATGACTTAGAGAAATTTAGATGAGAAAACCCTTATGGCACTCGGGTAAAAGAGTGATCTACTCGAGTATATAAGCATGCTACTCGAGTATATAACTTGATCTACTCGAGTAGGTGACTTAGCTACTCGAGTATATGACTATGTCTACTCGAGTATATAGGCAGAACTACTCGAGTAGCTTATACCCAGACTACTCGAGTAGGTGAAAGCTCTACTCGAGTAAAACACTTAGAATTTTTCTGATGTTGGAAAAAATGATTCTCCTAGAGTAGCCAACTTCCAATGTCTTTCCCATATTCCAATAGCTTGAGTATGAAGTGTATCCCAATAGAGAGACCACACGTGAGTCAACACTTTGGAATATGCAATGAGGATTACATTGCACAGTTCCTGTGTTTTGTGACCCACTGTGGGCTGACATTGGCCTACACTTCTCAGTGAAACTCCTGCAAACATATAGCTCAAACCAAGCATCAAATACAACTAATTCATCTTAGTTCCAGGTGACTTCATCAAATCTGGTTCATGTGGATGAAATACCCAACAATCTCCCCCTATTTGTTGAAGTCAGAACCCTTTACACTAAGGTGAATTATGGACATAAAAGAAACTAAGTAGAAAAATATGAGCAGGTAAGCAAAGGATAATGAAAAGTTAATTAGACAGAGTGAAGAATTGTATATATATAATTTCCAAAAAAACATCAATCTACACTTGTCATTTCAATTTCTCATCATCTTTTAGGTTTGGGCTTGGAATTGCAGCTTATCCACCTTCTCTTGTTGTCTCCTTAGGTAACTGAATGGCTTTGGGGGAAGTATTTAGGAGGCCTTGGAGGGCAGCAGGGGTTTATTTCTCCCAATTCTCTATCATGAATCTTCCTTTTCAGCATAGACTTCTCATATAACTCCCATTCTTGGAACTGTAGTGCATGTTCCTATTCTCATTGTGATCCATGACCAACCTGAGTGTGTCCCAAGATGAGAGACTTTGAAGTTGGAGACCAGGCTTCAGCATGTTCAGGGGCCTTAGAAGGAGCTGTCTGCTGGCAGAGGGGCCTTCACCATATTTCCTTTTCTTCTTGGTTCTGATCTCTGGAGGAGCTTGAAGGAAATATAAGCAGTATCGTCTTCCCAGCCTGGAACATAAGTATCTGGTGGAGCAACTGAGTCTCCAGGCCTGGGAGAGAAGATGGGTTGTAGAGGAACAGCTGGAGCAGTAACATCTGTGGCCATAGGGTTGAGATGATGGGGAATGATGTTTGGATCAACTGCAAGATCTGGCAGGATTTGGTTGTGCATCCAGACAGCAGTGTCATAGGTGAAATTGAACAGGACTCTCTGTATCTGGGCAAGCACATCATCATGAATGGTCTTTATATGAGCTTCCCATTCAACTGTCTTCTGAGCATTATATTTTTCTACCTGTTCTTTGAGTTCTTTATCAACCCCTACCTTTCTGATTTCAACATATACTTTCTCTATGGTGTCAGCTTTGAAGTGCCAACTTCTTCACAGATTATCATCTTGTTGGCTTCAGTTCTCTTGTCTAGCTCAATCTGATTGTTTGCCAAGGTGACACCTTGTTTCCATGGCATTGCCAATACTAGTGATAGTATGTCATAGCTTTACCACCAAGTTGGAACAGGTACTTTAGCTTGTCAGTGTTATGCTGAATTTCAGCAAAACCTCTGCTCATCTCAGTTTCAAGAGCAGTGACCTTCAGTGACCACCTTGAGAGAGGTGTCAAAATAATGTCTTTGTTCTTGAAGAAGAAAGGTAATACTTTGCAGCAAATCTGAGGAGGAGGAACCTGTAGCAGCATCAGAGGGAGCAGCAGTAGGGATAGGAGGTGTTTTACCCATGGAGCTATTTATTCAATGATCACTGAGCTGAGAGCTCTGGTGGTATGTGACAGCATCCAGTTCTTCTGTATCATGGGGAATGGAGAAGTCAAGGTTTCTGAGAGGGGCCTCAGCTGGCTGAGGAGAAGGCTCATCAGAAATGAGGATGGTTCTGGCTCATCTGCTGGAGGAGGAGGAGAAGGTTTTGGAGTTCTGGCTGGAGAACGGGCAGGAGACTGTGCTGGAGACAAGTCTTTGTGAAGTTCAGTGGTTGGAGCTGGAGGAGATAGAGGAGGAGGGGGAAGCACATCTTCAGTGAGCTCTGAAATCATGGCATCTATGGCAGCAGCTGTGGACAGAAGAGTGTCTTGAGGTACTTGATCTGAGGAAGTGGCTGACTCTTTGGAGTATGAGGTAGGGATGGAATCTCTGGTGAGGAGAGGGTTGCCTGACTGAGTAGAAAGGAGCAGGCTCCCCCTCACTTGGTGCACCAGAGGAGCTGGCCACATGATGAGGAAGGGAGATGCTCCTGTCCTTTGCAGCTGGAACTTCTGGAATCTCTGAAACCTATGCAGCTTGGGCAGAGTTCTTGAGCTTGAGATCCCAAAACTGAATTGAGGAGATGGAGACCTTCTTCATGTGGTGAAGAGGAGTCCCTTTTGCGAAGTTGAATACTTCAGGATTGGTTTCATGAAGGAGCAGAGATATATTCTTACATAATTGGGGGATTTCATGCTGTCCTTTATCTTGTCCAAAATCAGCATACCAAATTGAAATTCTTGCAGTAAACAATTGCTTGCATTATATCAAAGAAGTATGAAGGAATTTCTCTGATTGAGTGAGTCTTGCACAGTAAGATTTTTCCAATGACATCAACAAGGAATTTCCCTTCTGCATTCATATCGGACCTCTTAATGTACTGATCTTCAGGAGAAATACCACAAAATAGTGCTGTTCGGTCAAAATCTTCAGCATCCAGATCATCTTCTTCATCAACAATAGGTAAATGAAGAAGTTGAGAGACAGAGGTCTTGGTGAACTGTAGCTTCCGACCTTAACTATTGATTTTAGGACTTTGTCGTTGCGTCGAGCCTTGAGGTTTGTGAAGAATTCTGCAACTGCGGGGAAGAGAACGTGACAGGGTTCTTGAGTGTGAGGATAGGCCGGCGGTGGTCGAGAAGAATGAGGAGGTTGTGGAAATCGTCGGAAAGTTCTGGCAATACCGTCGGTGATGATTCGGAGCCCATGCCAATCTTGTGAGATCGCCATGGATGCACCCGTATGGAGGAGATTAGAGAGAGAGAAAGCTCTGCAGCTTCGGCAGAGGCGAGTCAGCAGGGTAGACGAAGAGACAGAGTACTCGAGAGACAGAACGAACTCGAGTAGGTTTGATGTTTCGGAGTTTCATATATATATATGACTCTTCAATTTCCGCTATTAATTTAAGTAAAGAGGCGGCATCTAGCCTTGGGTGGCGAATAGAACAAATTTTGAAAAACAGGAATCGAGAGAGAACAGGCTACTCGAGTAGATAAAGGAGCTACTCGAGTAGGTTTACTGGAGCTACTCGAGTATGTAAGAAAAACTACCCGAGTAGAAAAGGACTTACTCGAGTAGGTTAGAGACTTACTCGAGTAGTATCGACTTACTCGAGTAGGTCAGAAACTTACTCGGGTAGATCTGGACTTACTCGAGTAGGTCAGAAATGCACTCGAGTACTCTTTAGGTACTCGAGTAGGTCAGCACACATACTCGAGTAGGTTCTTTCATATACTCGAATAGGCCTTTAGTTACTCGAGTAGGTCTCATACATCTCGAGTGGAATATTAAAAAAAGTGAGAGAGTGGATTTGTGACTAACCCTTTTGCAAATACTGCTTCTTAGTCATTCAGCCTCTTTAGTCCTCCTTGTTGAGCATCCCAATATCTGTATTGAAGAAAGAGAACTTGGTCT